>CM068367.1:997263443-997758443 GCA_034769895.1 Magicicada septendecula
TGGAAGTAGAGACCAAAATTACTCAAATAGGAAAACTACAAGCTAAGACCCAAGAAAAATTTGACAAGATACCAATTGATAGAACCGGAAGAATAGAACGGGTTCATGATGAAATGAAGATAGTTAGAATAAGACAAATGTGTAAAAGGAAATTAATAAATACACGGGAAGAATTGGAAATGATTAAAAGGGGATTGGTTCAGCTACATAATAGACCAATTACGGAAAACAGAGAAGTAAGGCAAGTGAGAAACTTTAAACGAACCACACTTGAATTCCCAGATGGACTAGAAGGACCAAAAAGGCCAAAACTAACTAAGGAGCATGGAGGACTTATGGAATTTATGTATGAACCATCAGAAGCATTAAGAGACAGTACAGAAGAATCAGTTCAAAGGACGATGATGAGCTTGACTATAAATGACAATTTTATAGTGACAAGAGGCAAGAACTGCACAAGAATGAGATATGTCACCAGGACAGAAATAACTCTATACACTAGAGGAATCCGGACAATCAGTACAGAGGAAATAATGGACCACGGTTAAAAACAGATTCCAAACAGAATATAATGAAAAGGGACGGATTTTATGGATACAGGACCAAGCAACCCATTGTAAATAAAAAACCCAAAATTCTAAAGAAACTGTAAGAACAACTTACTCAATAATTATTCAGAAACAGTATAATTTAAAATAAAGAGGATAAATACCCCAAAATTCAAAAAAATGAAGTAATCTCAACTTACAAACAAGTATCTAAGAAAACAATTTATGAGGTATATAAGAAAGAGAATTTTGAAGATAAAAAAACAACCAAATTTGAAAAATAGGTAAGAACACCTTACTATACAATCCAGGAGAAATTACTTTAAACTAATATGAAAGAAAAAAAAAATAACACTGATTCAACCTAATAAAAATCATCAAAACCAAAAGACGAAATAAGTTTATCTGATGTAATATAATAGTGAGAAATGTAATTTAGAATGTAAAAGGAATAATAATGATTGTGCCAGAAGAATATAACTACATGATGTAATGTATAGTACTAACCAAAATCTCATAACCAGCTGTATTAATCATAAAGGAATATGAGCCAATGAAGATAAGAGAATGAAGAAGCCAAAATGGAACCGTCAAAAGGATCACAAGAAAAGAAAAAAAAACAAATGGTTAAGAATTATCCGTAAAAAACCAATTAATAAATGTCAATAAAATAGCCAAGTATTGGAGATAAAAAGTGTATAATAGAAGGAAGAATTAATATGAAGAAATAATATGATCTGAGTTAAAGTACAGTGAATAATCCCTAGAGTATGATTATTATTTATTATTTTATTGAAGGTCACATGATGACTACCTTACGAGGTTTATTAATGAAGATTGACTGTAGAATATTCCAGCAATCATTTAACTGGGCAGAGATGATGTTCCTCTGATCCCAGAAAGTATGTAACGGACGACGGTAATTGGTTAGCCGATAGAGCACCACCGATTCGATTCCAGTTATAATGTTAGGGAGGTTTAGGAAAATTAAATATTAGAGGAAAACTCACAAATAAATATAGAGAATTAAATAAAACCAGATCCAAAATGTATAATTAATAAAGAATGTCACAAGAATGATTATAGAAATAAGATTTAAACTTGGGAAATAATTGATTTTAAGAAGGAACGAAGAAATGATAATAATATAACGGATAATTCTGAAATATAAAAGTACTATAAATAGGAAACCAATTGGCCAGATACAAGTTATGAGTTTATTTCTTGCTAAACTTTGTTTATACCAAAATAAACTTATTTCGAAGGGGGGGTGTTATGTAACGTAACATAGTTGAGGTTCCCCAACATTACATAAAAACTGAATGAAATATGATCAAGGACCATACCCTGATTTAAGGTTGTTCAATACGTCATGTGCTTGAGAAGTACCTCAAGTCAAAAGGAGGCAATGACTAATGTTAAATGTAAAAGAGCCAGACCAATGAATGATTGAATGTAATGAAATGTTTGTTTTGTACTGTGACATGTTAAGGTCTACAGAGTATTTATGTTGTATGTTGAATATGCTAAAAATGAAATGATGTTGTTTGATAATAATACTTCATCAATAATTATGTTTATATTTATATTAGATTTGTCTTTATACAACCCAGTATAGTTACCAATGTTAGGCACTGTACCAAGTTCTCAGTATTGTATAAAGTTGAAAAATAATGTTGTTTTAATTAATGTTTATAAACTGGATCAGGAGTGTGACCAGTGTTTCAAGTCTAACAAGTAGTTCTGACAATTATATCATAAATTAATAAAGGGTTCCAGAACCAGTTAATTAATATAAAAAAAAAATAACCACCAGTAAATTAAAAATTCATGTAATTAACCATGTAACCAATAATTAATTGTACAGTAGGTCAGGTAAAAAGAAAATTAAGTTAAAAAACCAAATAATGTTATAATGGTTGTAAGTGAATCTATACGCCTAAATTCCATATTAGTGAAAGGAAATTAATACCTTTTTAGTAAACCCAGTCCAACGAAACTCTGGTAAAACATTTACTGTTTAGTAAGGAAGGTTAGGGGAGAATTTTATGTGATTCAATATTAATCCAAGCATGGAGTATTTTATTGGAAAGAAGTAGTAATATTCTATAATGCCGGCTCAAGGATATATAGAAAACGTGGTTGTTAAGGCAACTGAATTGCAGAAGTTGTTGATTTTGAATTAATTCGTTCTGATTGTTACAAGCTATTAGGTTGAGATGGACCGATATATTTAAAAAATATGAATAAATCTAAAGGAAATATGTATCCAAATTGAAAAACCCTTTTTGTAAAACAATTATACTTTAATGCTAATGAATAATACAAATTAAATAACCCTCTAAATTGTCAATGAATACAGTAAAAAAGAATTGAAAGCCTCTCACCTCATTCACTAAATAATTCCGCTGAATTTGGTATTAAACCAATTCATGCTATAAATCGAAGACCAGTAAAGAATTAAAGCCTGAATTAACGGAATTATTGGAAATACCAGAAGACTCGGTTTGGCGAAATAACCTTCATTGGCAGCAGAAGCTGAGATCCTAATTCCAGTTCACTGGGACCAAGAATTGTGAAGATCGTAAAAGAAGAATAGAAGCCAGAAGATTTCCTGAGGGTTTACCAGTACACACCACCATCAATTTTATTGAAAATCAGAGCAGTTTCACTGGGTGAAGACGAGATAAGCCGCATTTTGGCCACTGTTGACAAACGTTCACCGCCAGACAAAATTTTCGTCGGTTTGGTAAAAAAACAACTTATTTTCATTTCACTGTATTTTAAGTAAATAATTTTATTTTTGTAAATTGAACAACCTTAATTATGCGTTTTACCTGGCCTTACTAATGGTTCCAAGAACTATACGAACCCTGGGATAAGAATTATTTGTTATTATTTTCAAGTGTATGTTTTTAGAATTTGAGTAATTAATAATCGATATATGTCTGGATGATCGATTGGATCGTATTATTGTTTTTTGAGACAACGTAACCTGTTAATTAATAAAGAAAATAAATAAAGTACATTTATTGTATGAGATAACGTTTAAGTTATTGCAGAGTAAATACTATATGTAGTGGGTGGAATAATTTATAAACAGATTGATACAAACACCCCGAATAACTAACCTATAAGTACGCTTATTTCTAGTAACAGCGCTTAAAGTTTGCAGCTGGTGGGACGGGAGATTGCTGAACTAACTGGTGTTTAATACTAAATTTGAATGAAATTTTCTACCATCGAGTGACTAGGGTTGACACAAATACCCCTTACATTCAGTAAATACTCCATAAATATTGCTAATATTACACAACCACTGAAAACTAAGTTGAGTCTATAGAATAATACAATTATAAATTCAGGAACATAATTATAATTTTGTTGGCTTAATAATCTATGTTCCGAGGGTTTCACCGGTCACAACCGAAAGATATATTAATTAATAACATATTAATTAAACCAGGTAACAGCATTTTAATTGTTACGAATTGCCATCTGCAACGTATTACTTGGCATTTGTTACACAGGAGTCTCTTATAACTAATTACACCCATAGACAAGATTTCTTTACAATTTGACGTTTCCAGCGTGCAGCATATACTATAACATACGTCCTCACATAATTAACAAGTAGTTCTTTACTAAATTGGTTTACAACAGTGGGACTTCCACACATCTTCATATAACTAAATAAAATAACGTATAACCCATTTCTTTACAAATTGGCGCTCAACGAGTGGGCTTTAGTTAAGTAAAAAATCATATTATTTGTTACTTAACTTGAGCAGGCAACCATTAGAGGCACAGGAATGCATACGAGAGGTGTTACGAAAAGAATGGAGAAGGAACAAGAAACAGAAGAAGATAGGAGGGAAGAAGAAACAGAGGCAGGTACAGATATTGAAATGGAACAACAGGCGAGCAATACAGAGGATACCCAAGGGGACCAACCAGGTAAGGAGGAAGCCAGAGGGGGATTAAATTGGGAAAAATTAATGGAATTAATGAGTAGCATGAAGAAGGATAATAAGGAATTGATGAGTAGCATGAAGAAGGAAAATAAGGAGAACTTTATAGACAAATCAAAGAAGATTTCAGGAAACAGGAGGAAAACTCAAAGCAAACCAAGCAGGAAACTAATGAAAAAATAGACAGTATTAAGGAAAGTACTAGTGAACTTTTGAGACAAACCATAAATGAAAATAATGAACAATTGAAGGCCGATTTTAGACAAATCAATGAGAAGCTGGAAAATAAAATAGACAGTATTAATGAAAACTCAAGAAAACAAAACGAAATTTTGAGCGAAAATTTAATCAAGCAAATGAATGAAAGGTTCGACAAGAATGATGAGAGATTAAAGCAGATTCTGGAGAATACCAAACGAATGGATGAGAAAATTGAAAACCATAATAAGGAGTTGCGGCAAATCATCAATGAACAAGGCCTAGCATTGAGGGAAGTCATCAATGGAAGTATTATAATTGTCAATGAAACACGGAGCAAAGGAGTTGATAGCTATGAAGTGGAGGTAAGACAGCAAATAAATGAAATTAAGGTGGATCTGGAAAAGACAGATGAACCTATCATGCAACTCAGAGTGGAAGTAGAGACCAAAATTACTCAAATAGGAAAACTACAAGCGAAGACCCAAGAAAAATTTGACAAGATACCAATTGATAGAACCGGAAGAATAGAACGGGTTCATGATGAAATGAAGATAGTTAGAATAAGACAAATGTGTAAAAGGAAATTAATAAATACACGGGAAGAATTGGAAATGATTAAAAGGGGATTGGTTCAGCTACATAATAGACCAATTACGGAAAACAGAGAAGTAAGGCAAGTGAGAAACTTTAAACGAACCACACTTGAATTCCCAGATGGACTAGAAGGACCAAAAAGGCCAAAACTAACTAAGGAGCATGGAGGACTTATGGAATTTATGTATGAACCATCAGAAGCATTAAGAGACAGTACAGAAGAATCAGTTCAAAGGACGATGATGAGCTTGACTATAAATAACAATTTTATAGTGACAAGAGGCAAGAACTGCACAAGAATGAGATATGTCACCAGGACAGAAATAACTCTATACACTAGAGGAATCCGGACAATCAGTACAGAGTAAATAATGGACCACGGTTAAAAACAGATTCCAAACAGAATATAATGAAAAGGGACGGATTTTATGGATACAGGACCAAGCAACCCATTGTAAATAAAAAACCCAAAATTCTAAAGAAACTGTAAGAACAACTTACTCAATAATTATTCAGAAACAGTATAATTTAAAATAAAGAGGATAAATACCCCAAAATTCAAAAAAATGAAGTAAGCTCAACTTACAAACAAGTATCTAAGAAAACAATTTATGAGGTATATAAGAAAGAGAATTTTGAAGATAAAAAAACAACCAAATTTGAAAAATAGGTAAGAACACCTTACTATACAATCCAGGAGAAATTACTTTAAACTAATATGAAAGAAAAAAAAAATAACACTGATTCAACCTAATAAAAATCATCAAAACCAAAAGACGAAATAAGTTTATCTGATGTAATATAATAGTGAGAAATGTAATTTAGAATGTAAAAGGAATAATAATGATTGTGCCAGAAGAATATAACTACATGATGTAATGTATAGTACTAACCAAAATCTCATAACCAGCTGTATTGATCATAAAGGAATATGAGCCAATGAAGATAAGAGAATGAAGAAGCCAAAATGGAACCGTCAAAAGGATCACAAGAAAAGAAAAAAAAAAAACAAATGGTTAAGAATTATCCGTAAAAAACCAATTAATAAATGTCAATAAAATAGCCAAGTATTGGAGATAAAAAGTGTATAATAGAAGGAAGAATTAATATGAAGAAATAATATGATCTGAGTTAAAGTACAGTGAATAATCCCTAGAGTATGATTATTATTTATTATTTTATTGAAGGTCACATGATGACTACCTTACGAGGTTTATTAATGAAGATTGACTGTAGAATATTCCAGCAATCATTTAACTGGGCAGAGATGATGTTCCTTTGATCCCAGAAAGTATGTAACGGACGACGGTAATTGGTTAGCCGATAGAGCACCACCGATTCGATTCCAGTTATAATGTTAGGGAGGTTTAGGAAAATTAAATATTAGAGGGAAAACTCACAAATAAATATAGAGAATTAAATAAAACCAGATCCAAAATGTATAATTAATAAAGAATGTCACAAGAATGATTATAGAAATAAGATTTAAACTTGGTAATAATAATAGAAATAATTGATTTTAAGAAGGAACGAAGAAATGATAATAATATAACGGATAATTCTGAAATATAAAAGTACTATAAATAGGAAACCAATTGGCCAGATACAAGTTATGAGTTTATTTCTTGCTAAACTTTGTTTATACCAAAATAAACTTATTTCGAAGGGGGGGGTGTTATGTAACGTAACATAGTTGAGGTTCCCCAACGTTACATAAAAACTGAATGAAATATGGTCAAGGACCATACCCTGATTTAAGGTTGTTCAATACGTCATGTGCTTGAGAAGTACCTCAAGTCAAAAGGAGGCAATGACTAATGTTAAATGTAAAAGAGCCAGACCAATGAATGATTGAATGTAATGAAATGTTTGTTTTGTACTGTGACATGTTAAGGTCTACAGAGTATTTATGTTGTATGTTGAATATGCTAAAAATGAAATGATGTTGTTTGATAATAATACTTCATCAATAATTATGTTTATATTTATATTAGATTTGTCTTTATACAACCCAGTATAGTTACCAATGTTAGGCACTGTACTAAGTTCTCAGTATTGTATAAAGTTGAAAAATAATGTTGTTTTAATTAATGTTTATAAACTGGATCAGGAGTGTGACCAGTGTTTCAAGTCTAACAAGTAGTTCTGACAATTATATCACAAATTAATAAAGGGTTCCAGAACCAGTTAATTAATATAAAAAAAAAATAACCACCAGTAAATTAAAAATTCATGTAATTAATCATGTAACCAATAATTAATTGTACAGTAGGTCAGGTAAAAAGAAAATTAAGTTAAAAAACCAAATAATGTTATAATGGTTGTAAGTGAATCTATACGCCTAAATTCCATATTAGTGAAAGGAAATTAATACCTTTTTAGTAAACCCAGTCCAACGAAACTCTGGTAAAACATTTACTGTTTAGTAAGGAAGGTTAGGGGAGAATTTTATGTGATTCAATATTAATCCAAGCATGGAGTATTTTATTGGAAAGAAGTAGTAATATTCTATAATGCCGGCTCAAGGATATATAGAAAACGTGGTTGTTAAGGCAACTGAATTGCAGAAGTTGTTGATTTTGAATTAATTCGTTCTGATTGTTACAAGCTATTAGGTTGAGATGGACCGATATATTTAAAAAATATGAATAAATCTAAAGGAAATATGTATCCAAATTGAAAAACCCTTTTTGTAAAACAATTATACTTTAATGCTAATGAATAATACAAATTAAATAACCCTCTAAATTGTCAATGAATACAGTAAAAAAGAATTGAAAGCCTCTCACCTCATTCACTAAATAATTCCGCTGAATTTGGTATTAAACCAATTCATGCTATAAATCGAAGACCAGTAAAGAATTAAAGCCTGAATTAACGGAATTATTGGAAATACCAGAAGACTCGGTTTGGCGAAATAACCTTCATTGGCAGCAGAAGCTGAGATCCTAATTCCAGTTCACTGGGACCAAGAATTGTGAAGATCGTAAAAGAAGAATAGAAGCCAGAAGATTTCCTGAGGGTTTACCAGTACACACCACCATCAATTTTATTGAAAATCAGAGCAGTTTCACTGGGTGAAGACGAGATAAGCCGCATTTTGGCCACTGTTGACAAACGTTCACCGCCAGACGAAATTTTCGTCGGTTTGGTAAAAAAACAACTTATTTTCATTTCACTGTATTTTAAGTAAATAATTTTATTTTTGTAAATTGAACAACCTTAATTATGCGTTTTACCTGGCCTTACTAATGGTTCCAAGAACTATACGAACCCTGGGATAAGAATTATTTGTTATTATTTTCAAGTGTATGTTTTTAGAATTTGAGTAATTAATAATCGATATATGTCTGGATGATCGATTGGATCGTATTATTGTTTTTTGAGACAACGTAACCTGTTAATTAATAAAGAAAATAAATAAAGTACATTTATTGTATGAGATAACGTTTAAGTTATTGCAGAGTAAATACTATATGTAGTGGGTGGAATAATTTATAAACAGATTGATACAAACACCCCGAATAACTAACCTATAAGTACGCTTATTTCTAGTAACAGCGCTTAAAGTTTGCAGCTGGTGGGACGGGAGATTGCTGAACTAACTGGTGTTTAATACTAAATTTGAATGAAATTTTCTACCATCGAGTGACTAGGGTTGACACAAATACCCCTTACATTCAGTAAATACTCCATACATATTGCTAATATTACACAACCACTGAAAACTAAGTTGAGTCTATAGAATAATACAATTATAAATTCAGGAACATAATTATAATTTTGTTGGCTTAATAATCTATGTTCCGAGGGTTTCACCGGTCACAACCGAAAGATATATTAATTAATAACATATTAATTAAACCAGGTAACAGCATTTTAATTGTTACGAATTGCCATCTGCAACGTATTACTTGGCGTTTGTTACACAGGAGTCTCTTATAACTAATTACACCCATAGACAAGATTTCTTTACAATTTGACGTTTCCAGCGTGCAGCATATACTATAACATACGTCCTCACATAATTAACAAGTAGTTCTTTACTAAATTGGTTTACAACAGTGGGACTTCCACACATCTTCATATAACTAAATAAAATAACGTATAACCCATTTCTTTACAAATTGGCGCTCAACGAGTGGGCTTTAGTTAAGTAAAAAATCATATTATTTGTTACTTAACTTGAGCAGGCAACCATTAGAGGCACAGGAATGCATACGAGAGGTGTTACGAAAAGAATGGAGAAGGAACAAGAAACAGAAGAAGATAGGAGGGAAGAAGAAACAGAGGCAGGTACAGATATTGAAATGGAACAACAGGCGAGCAATACAGAGGATACCCAAGGGGACCAACCAGGTAAGGAGGAAGCCAGAGGGGGATTAAATTGGGAAAAATTAATGGAATTAATGAGTAGCATGAAGAAGGATAATAAGGAATTGATGAGTAGCATGAAGGAAAATAAGGAGAACTTTATAGACAAATCAAAGAAGATTTCAGGAAACAGGAGGAAAACTCAAAGCAAACCAAGCAGGAAACTAATGAAAAAATAGACAGTATTAAGGAAAGTACTAGTGAACTTTTGAGACAAACCATAAATGAAAATAATGAACAATTGAAGGCCGATTTTAGACAAATCAATGAGAAGCTGGAAAATAAAATAGACAGTATTAATGAAAACTCAAGAAAACAAAACGAAATTTTGAGCGAAAAATTAATCAAGCAAATGAATGAAAGGTTCGACAAGAATGATGAGAGATTAAAGCAGATTCTGGAGAATACCAAACGAATGGATGAGAAAATTGAAAACCATAATAAGGAGTTGCGGCAAATCATCAATGAACAAGGCCTAGCATTGAGGGAAGTCATCAATGGAAGTATTATAATTGTCAATGAAACACGGAGCAAAGGAGTTGATAGCTATGAAGTGGAGGTAAGACAGCAAATAAATGAAATTAAGGTGGATCTGGAAAAGACAGATGAACCTATCATGCAACTCAGAGTGGAAGTAGAGACCAAAATTACTCAAATAGGAAAACTACAAGCTAAGACCCAAGAAAAATTTGACAAGATACCAATTGATAGAACCGGAAGAATAGAACGGGTTCATGATGAAATGAAGATAGTTAGAATAAGACAAATGTGTAAAAGGAAATTAATAAATACACGGGAAGAATTGGAAATGATTAAAAGGGGATTGGTTCAGCTACATAATAGACCAATTACGGAAAACAGAGAAGTAAGGCAAGTGAGAAACTTTAAACGAACCACACTTGAATTCCCAGATGGACTAGAAGGACCAAAAAGGCCAAAACTAACTAAGGAGCATGGAGGACTTATGGAATTTATGTATGAACCATCAGAAGCATTAAGAGACAGTACAGAAGAATCAGTTCAAAGGACGATGATGAGCTTGACTATAAATGACAATTTTATAGTGACAAGAGGCAAGAACTGCACAAGAATGAGATATGTCACCAGGACAGAAATAACTCTATACACTAGAGGAATCCGGACAATCAGTACAGAGGAAATAATGGACCACGGTTAAAAACAGATTCCAAACAGAATATAATGAAAAGGGACGGATTTTATGGATACAGGACCAAGCAACCCATTGTAAATAAAAAACCCAAAATTCTAAAGAAACTGTAAGAACAACTTACTCAATAATTATTCAGAAACAGTATAATTTAAAATAAAGAGGATAAATACCCCAAAATTCAAAAAAATGAAGTAATCTCAACTTACAAACAAGTATCTAAGAAAACAATTTATGAGGTATATAAGAAAGAGAATTTTGAAGATAAAAAAACAACCAAATTTGAAAAATAGGTAAGAACACCTTACTATACAATCCAGGAGAAATTACTTTAAACTAATATGAAAGAAAAAAAAAATAACACTGATTCAACCTAATAAAAATCATCAAAACCAAAAGACGAAATAAGTTTATCTGATGTAATATAATAGTGAGAAATGTAATTTAGAATGTAAAAGGAATAATAATGATTGTGCCAGAAGAATATAACTACATGATGTAATGTATAGTACTAACCAAAATCTCATAACCAGCTGTATTAATCATAAAGGAATATGAGCCAATGAAGATAAGAGAATGAAGAAGCCAAAATGGAACCGTCAAAAGGATCACAAGAAAAGAAAAAAAAACAAATGGTTAAGAATTATCCGTAAAAAACCAATTAATAAATGTCAATAAAATAGCCAAGTATTGGAGATAAAAAGTGTATAATAGAAGGAAGAATTAATATGAAGAAATAATATGATCTGAGTTAAAGTACAGTGAATAATCCCTAGAGTATGATTATTATTTATTATTTTATTGAAGGTCACATGATGACTACCTTACGAGGTTTATTAATGAAGATTGACTGTAGAATATTCCAGCAATCATTTAACTGGGCAGAGATGATGTTCCTCTGATCCCAGAAAGTATGTAACGGACGACGGTAATTGGTTAGCCGATAGAGCACCACCGATTCGATTCCAGTTATAATGTTAGGGAGGTTTAGGAAAATTAAATATTAGAGGAAAACTCACAAATAAATATAGAGAATTAAATAAAACCAGATCCAAAATGTATAATTAATAAAGAATGTCACAAGAATGATTATAGAAATAAGATTTAAACTTGGGAAATAATTGATTTTAAGAAGGAACGAAGAAATGATAATAATATAACGGATAATTCTGAAATATAAAAGTACTATAAATAGGAAACCAATTGGCCAGATACAAGTTATGAGTTTATTTCTTGCTAAACTTTGTTTATACCAAAATAAACTTATTTCGAAGGGGGGGTGTTATGTAACGTAACATAGTTGAGGTTCCCCAACATTACATAAAAACTGAATGAAATATGATCAAGGACCATACCCTGATTTAAGGTTGTTCAATACGTCATGTGCTTGAGAAGTACCTCAAGTCAAAAGGAGGCAATGACTAATGTTAAATGTAAAAGAGCCAGACCAATGAATGATTGAATGTAATGAAATGTTTGTTTTGTACTGTGACATGTTAAGGTCTACAGAGTATTTATGTTGTATGTTGAATATGCTAAAAATGAAATGATGTTGTTTGATAATAATACTTCATCAATAATTATGTTTATATTTATATTAGATTTGTCTTTATACAACCCAGTATAGTTACCAATGTTAGGCACTGTACCAAGTTCTCAGTATTGTATAAAGTTGAAAAATAATGTTGTTTTAATTAATGTTTATAAACTGGATCAGGAGTGTGACCAGTGTTTCAAGTCTAACAAGTAGTTCTGACAATTATATCATAAATTAATAAAGGGTTCCAGAACCAGTTAATTAATATAAAAAAAAAATAACCACCAGTAAATTAAAAATTCATGTAATTAACCATGTAACCAATAATTAATTGTACAGTAGGTCAGGTAAAAAGAAAATTAAGTTAAAAAACCAAATAATGTTATAATGGTTGTAAGTGAATCTATACGCCTAAATTCCATATTAGTGAAAGGAAATTAATACCTTTTTAGTAAACCCAGTCCAACGAAACTCTGGTAAAACATTTACTGTTTAGTAAGGAAGGTTAGGGGAGAATTTTATGTGATTCAATATTAATCCAAGCATGGAGTATTTTATTGGAAAGAAGTAGTAATATTCTATAATGCCGGCTCAAGGATATATAGAAAACGTGGTTGTTAAGGCAACTGAATTGCAGAAGTTGTTGATTTTGAATTAATTCGTTCTGATTGTTACAAGCTATTAGGTTGAGATGGACCGATATATTTAAAAAATATGAATAAATCTAAAGGAAATATGTATCCAAATTGAAAAACCCTTTTTGTAAAACAATTATACTTTAATGCTAATGAATAATACAAATTAAATAACCCTCTAAATTGTCAATGAATACAGTAAAAAAGAATTGAAAGCCTCTCACCTCATTCACTAAATAATTCCGCTGAATTTGGTATTAAACCAATTCATGCTATAAATCGAAGACCAGTAAAGAATTAAAGCCTGAATTAACGGAATTATTGGAAATACCAGAAGACTCGGTTTGGCGAAATAACCTTCATTGGCAGCAGAAGCTGAGATCCTAATTCCAGTTCACTGGGACCAAGAATTGTGAAGATCGTAAAAGAAGAATAGAAGCCAGAAGATTTCCTGAGGGTTTACCAGTACACACCACCATCAATTTTATTGAAAATCAGAGCAGTTTCACTGGGTGAAGACGAGATAAGCCGCATTTTGGCCACTGTTGACAAACGTTCACCGCCAGACAAAATTTTCGTCGGTTTGGTAAAAAAACAACTTATTTTCATTTCACTGTATTTTAAGTAAATAATTTTATTTTTGTAAATTGAACAACCTTAATTATGCGTTTTACCTGGCCTTACTAATGGTTCCAAGAACTATACGAACCCTGGGATAAGAATTATTTGTTATTATTTTCAAGTGTATGTTTTTAGAATTTGAGTAATTAATAATCGATATATGTCTGGATGATCGATTGGATCGTATTATTGTTTTTTGAGACAACGTAACCTGTTAATTAATAAAGAAAATAAATAAAGTACATTTATTGTATGAGATAACGTTTAAGTTATTGCAGAGTAAATACTATATGTAGTGGGTGGAATAATTTATAAACAGATTGATACAAACACCCCGAATAACTAACCTATAAGTACGCTTATTTCTAGTAACAGCGCTTAAAGTTTGCAGCTGGTGGGACGGGAGATTGCTGAACTAACTGGTGTTTAATACTAAATTTGAATGAAATTTTCTACCATCGAGTGACTAGGGTTGACACAAATACCCCTTACATTCAGTAAATACTCCATAAATATTGCTAATATTACACAACCACTGAAAACTAAGTTGAGTCTATAGAATAATACAATTATAAATTCAGGAACATAATTATAATTTTGTTGGCTTAATAATCTATGTTCCGAGGGTTTCACCGGTCACAACCGAAAGATATATTAATTAATAACATATTAATTAAACCAGGTAACAGCATTTTAATTGTTACGAATTGCCATCTGCAACGTATTACTTGGCATTTGTTACACAGGAGTCTCTTATAACTAATTACACCCATAGACAAGATTTCTTTACAATTTGACGTTTCCAGCGTGCAGCATATACTATAACATACGTCCTCACATAATTAACAAGTAGTTCTTTACTAAATTGGTTTACAACAGTGGGACTTCCACACATCTTCATATAACTAAATAAAATAACGTATAACCCATTTCTTTACAAATTGGCGCTCAACGAGTGGGCTTTAGTTAAGTAAAAAATCATATTATTTGTTACTTAACTTGAGCAGGCAACCATTAGAGGCACAGGAATGCATACGAGAGGTGTTACGAAAAGAATGGAGAAGGAACAAGAAACAGAAGAAGATAGGAGGGAAGAAGAAACAGAGGCAGGTACAGATATTGAAATGGAACAACAGGCGAGCAATACAGAGGATACCCAAGGGGACCAACCAGGTAAGGAGGAAGCCAGAGGGGGATTAAATTGGGAAAAATTAATGGAATTAATGAGTAGCATGAAGAAGGATAATAAGGAATTGATGAGTAGCATGAAGAAGGAAAATAAGGAGAACTTTATAGACAAATCAAAGAAGATTTCAGGAAACAGGAGGAAAACTCAAAGCAAACCAAGCAGGAAACTAATGAAAAAATAGACAGTATTAAGGAAAGTACTAGTGAACTTTTGAGACAAACCATAAATGAAAATAATGAACAATTGAAGGCCGATTTTAGACAAATCAATGAGAAGCTGGAAAATAAAATAGACAGTATTAATGAAAACTCAAGAAAACAAAACGAAATTTTGAGCGAAAATTTAATCAAGCAAATGAATGAAAGGTTCGACAAGAATGATGAGAGATTAAAGCAGATTCTGGAGAATACCAAACGAATGGATGAGAAAATTGAAAACCATAATAAGGAGTTGCGGCAAATCATCAATGAACAAGGCCTAGCATTGAGGGAAGTCATCAATGGAAGTATTATAATTGTCAATGAAACACGGAGCAAAGGAGTTGATAGCTATGAAGTGGAGGTAAGACAGCAAATAAATGAAATTAAGGTGGATCTGGAAAAGACAGATGAACCTATCATGCAACTCAGAGTGGAAGTAGAGACCAAAATTACTCAAATAGGAAAACTACAAGCGAAGACCCAAGAAAAATTTGACAAGATACCAATTGATAGAACCGGAAGAATAGAACGGGTTCATGATGAAATGAAGATAGTTAGAATAAGACAAATGTGTAAAAGGAAATTAATAAATACACGGGAAGAATTGGAAATGATTAAAAGGGGATTGGTTCAGCTACATAATAGACCAATTACGGAAAACAGAGAAGTAAGGCAAGTGAGAAACTTTAAACGAACCACACTTGAATTCCCAGATGGACTAGAAGGACCAAAAAGGCCAAAACTAACTAAGGAGCATGGAGGACTTATGGAATTTATGTATGAACCATCAGAAGCATTAAGAGACAGTACAGAAGAATCAGTTCAAAGGACGATGATGAGCTTGACTATAAATAACAATTTTATAGTGACAAGAGGCAAGAACTGCACAAGAATGAGATATGTCACCAGGACAGAAATAACTCTATACACTAGAGGAATCCGGACAATCAGTACAGAGTAAATAATGGACCACGGTTAAAAACAGATTCCAAACAGAATATAATGAAAAGGGACGGATTTTATGGATACAGGACCAAGCAACCCATTGTAAATAAAAAACCCAAAATTCTAAAGAAACTGTAAGAACAACTTACTCAATAATTATTCAGAAACAGTATAATTTAAAATAAAGAGGATAAATACCCCAAAATTCAAAAAAATGAAGTAAGCTCAACTTACAAACAAGTATCTAAGAAAACAATTTATGAGGTATATAAGAAAGAGAATTTTGAAGATAAAAAAACAACCAAATTTGAAAAATAGGTAAGAACACCTTACTATACAATCCAGGAGAAATTACTTTAAACTAATATGAAAGAAAAAAAAAATAACACTGATTCAACCTAATAAAAATCATCAAAACCAAAAGACGAAATAAGTTTATCTGATGTAATATAATAGTGAGAAATGTAATTTAGAATGTAAAAGGAATAATAATGATTGTGCCAGAAGAATATAACTACATGATGTAATGTATAGTACTAACCAAAATCTCATAACCAGCTGTATTGATCATAAAGGAATATGAGCCAATGAAGATAAGAGAATGAAGAAGCCAAAATGGAACCGTCAAAAGGATCACAAGAAAAGAAAAAAAAAAAACAAATGGTTAAGAATTATCCGTAAAAAACCAATTAATAAATGTCAATAAAATAGCCAAGTATTGGAGATAAAAAGTGTATAATAGAAGGAAGAATTAATATGAAGAAATAATATGATCTGAGTTAAAGTACAGTGAATAATCCCTAGAGTATGATTATTATTTATTATTTTATTGAAGGTCACATGATGACTACCTTACGAGGTTTATTAATGAAGATTGACTGTAGAATATTCCAGCAATCATTTAACTGGGCAGAGATGATGTTCCTTTGATCCCAGAAAGTATGTAACGGACGACGGTAATTGGTTAGCCGATAGAGCACCACCGATTCGATTCCAGTTATAATGTTAGGGAGGTTTAGGAAAATTAAATATTAGAGGGAAAACTCACAAATAAATATAGAGAATTAAATAAAACCAGATCCAAAATGTATAATTAATAAAGAATGTCACAAGAATGATTATAGAAATAAGATTTAAACTTGGGAAATAATTGATTTTAAGAAGGAACGAAGAAATGATAATAATATAACGGATAATTCTGAAATATAAAAGTACTATAAATAGGAAACCAATTGGCCAGATACAAGTTATGAGTTTATTTCTTGCTAAACTTTGTTTATACCAAAATAAACTTATTTCGAAGGGGGGGGTGTTATGTAACGTAACATAGTTGAGGTTCCCCAACGTTACATAAAAACTGAATGAAATATGGTCAAGGACCATACCCTGATTTAAGGTTGTTCAATACGTCATGTGCTTGAGAAGTACCTCAAGTCAAAAGTAGGCAATGACTAATGTTAAATGTAAAAGAGCCAGACCAATGAATGATTGAATGTAATGAAATGTTTGTTTTGTACTGTGACATGTTAAGGTCTACAGAGTATTTATGTTGTATGTTGAATATGCTAAAAATGAAATGATGTTGTTTGATAATAATACTTCATCAATAATTATGTTTATATTTATATTAGATTTGTCTTTATACAACCCAGTATAGTTACCAATGTTAGGCACTGTACTAAGTTCTCAGTATTGTATAAAGTTGAAAAATAATGTTGTTTTAATTAATGTTTATAAACTGGATCAGGAGTGTGACCAGTGTTTCAAGTCTAACAAGTAGTTCTGACAATTATATCACAAATTAATAAAGGGTTCCAGAACCAGTTAATTAATATAAAAAAAAAATAACCACCAGTAAATTAAAAATTCATGTAATTAATCATGTAACCAATAATTAATTGTACAGTAGGTCAGGTAAAAAGAAAATTAAGTTAAAAAACCAAATAATGTTATAATGGTTGTAAGTGAATCTATACGCCTAAATTCCATATTAGTGAAAGGAAATTAATACCTTTTTAGTAAACCCAGTCCAACGAAACTCTGGTAAAACATTTACTGTTTAGTAAGGAAGGTTAGGGGAGAATTTTATGTGATTCAATATTAATCCAAGCATGGAGTATTTTATTGGAAAGAAGTAGTAATATTCTATAATGCCGGCTCAAGGATATATAGAAAACGTGGTTGTTAAGGCAACTGAATTGCAGAAGTTGTTGATTTTGAATTAATTCGTTCTGATTGTTACAAGCTATTAGGTTGAGATGGACCGATATATTTAAAAAATATGAATAAATCTAAAGGAAATATGTATCCAAATTGAAAAACCCTTTTTGTAAAACAATTATACTTTAATGCTAATGAATAATACAAATTAAATAACCCTCTAAATTGTCAATGAATACAGTAAAAAAGAATTGAAAGCCTCTCACCTCATTCACTAAATAATTCCGCTGAATTTGGTATTAAACCAATTCATGCTATAAATCGAAGACCAGTAAAGAATTAAAGCCTGAATTAACGGAATTATTGGAAATACCAGAAGACTCGGTTTGGCGAAATAACCTTCATTGGCAGCAGAAGCTGAGATCCTAATTCCAGTTCACTGGGACCAAGAATTGTGAAGATCGTAAAAGAAGAATAGAAGCCAGAAGATTTCCTGAGGGTTTACCAGTACACACCACCATCAATTTTATTGAAAATCAGAGCAGTTTCACTGGGTGAAGACGAGATAAGCCGCATTTTGGCCACTGTTGACAAACGTTCACCGCCAGACGAAATTTTCGTCGGTTTGGTAAAAAAACAACTTATTTTCATTTCACTGTATTTTAAGTAAATAATTTTATTTTTGTAAATTGAACAACCTTAATTATGCGTTTTACCTGGCCTTACTAATGGTTCCAAGAACTATACGAACCCTGGGATAAGAATTATTTGTTATTATTTTCAAGTGTATGTTTTTAGAATTTGAGTAATTAATAATCGATATATGTCTGGATGATCGATTGGATCGTATTATTGTTTTTTGAGACAACGTAACCTGTTAATTAATAAAGAAAATAAATAAAGTACATTTATTGTATGAGATAACGTTTAAGTTATTGCAGAGTAAATACTATATGTAGTGGGTGGAATAATTTATAAACAGATTGATACAAACACCCCGAATAACTAACCTATAAGTACGCTTATTTCTAGTAACAGCGCTTAAAGTTTGCAGCTGGTGGGACGGGAGATTGCTGAACTAACTGGTGTTTAATACTAAATTTGAATGAAATTTTCTACCATCGAGTGACTAGGGTTGACACAAATACCCCTTACATTCAGTAAATACTCCATACATATTGCTAATATTACACAACCACTGAAAACTAAGTTGAGTCTATAGAATAATACAATTATAAATTCAGGAACATAATTATAATTTTGTTGGCTTAATAATCTATGTTCCGAGGGTTTCACCGGTCACAACCGAAAGATATATTAATTAATAACATATTAATTAAACCAGGTAACAGCATTTTAATTGTTACGAATTGCCATCTGCAACGTATTACTTGGCGTTTGTTACACAGGAGTCTCTTATAACTAATTACACCCATAGACAAGATTTCTTTACAATTTGACGTTTCCAGCGTGCAGCATATACTATAACATACGTCCTCACATAATTAACAAGTAGTTCTTTACTAAATTGGTTTACAACAGTGGGACTTCCACACATCTTCATATAACTAAATAAAATAACGTATAACCCATTTCTTTACAAATTGGCGCTCAACGAGTGGGCTTTAGTTAAGTAAAAAATCATATTATTTGTTACTTAACTTGAGCAGGCAACCATTAGAGGCACAGGAATGCATACGAGAGGTGTTACGAAAAGAATGGAGAAGGAACAAGAAACAGAAGAAGATAGGAGGGAAGAAGAAACAGAGGCAGGTACAGATATTGAAATGGAACAACAGGCGAGCAATACAGAGGATACCCAAGGGGACCAACCAGGTAAGGAGGAAGCCAGAGGGGGATTAAATTGGGAAAAATTAATGGAATTAATGAGTAGCATGAAGAAGGATAATAAGGAATTGATGAGTAGCATGAAGAAGGAAAATAAGGAGAACTTTATAGACAAATCAAAGAAGATTTCAGGAAACAGGAGGAAAACTCAAAGCAAACCAAGCAGGAAACTAATGAAAAAATAGACAGTATTAAGGAAAGTACTAGTGAACTTTTGAGACAAACCATAAATGAAAATAATGAACAATTGAAGGCCGATTTTAGACAAATCAATGAGAAGCTGGAAAATAAAATAGACAGTATTAATGAAAACTCAAGAAAACAAAACGAAATTTTGAGCGAAAAATTAATCAAGCAAATGAATGAAAGGTTCGACAAGAATGATGAGAGATTAAAGCAGATTCTGGAGAATACCAAACGAATGGATGAGAAAATTGAAAACCATAATAAGGAGTTGCGGCAAATCATCAATGAACAAGGCCTAGCATTGAGGGAAGTCATCAATGGAAGTATTATAATTGTCAATGAAACACGGAGCAAAGGAGTTGATAGCTATGAAGTGGAGGTAAGACAGCAAATAAATGAAATTAAGGTGGATCTGGAAAAGACAGATGAACCTATCATGCAACTCAGAGTGGAAGTAGAGACCAAAATTACTCAAATAGGAAAACTACAAGCGAAGACCCAAGAAAAATTTGACAAGATACCAATTGATAGAACCGGAAGAATAGAACGGGTTCATGATGAAATGAAGATAGTTAGAATAAGACAAATGTGTAAAAGGAAATTAATAAATACACGGGAAGAATTGGAAATGATTAAAAGGGGATTGGTTCAGCTACATAATAGACCAATTACGGAAAACAGAGAAGTAAGGCAAGTGAGAAACTTTAAACGAACCACACTTGAATTCCCAGATGGACTAGAAGGACCAAAAAGGCCAAAACTAACTAAGGAGCATGGAGGACTTATGGAATTTATGTATGAACCATCAGAAGCATTAAGAGACAGTACAGAAGAATCAGTTCAAAGGACGATGATGAGCTTGACTATAAATGACAATTTTATAGTGACAAGAGGCAAGAACTGCACAAGAATGAGATATGTCACCAGGACAGAAATAACTCTATACACTAGAGGAATCCGGACAATCAGTACAGAGGAAATAATGGACCACGGTTAAAAACAGATTCCAAACAGAATATAATGAAAAGGGACGGATTTTATGGATACAGGACCAAGCAACCCATTGTAAATAAAAAACCCAAAATTCTAAAGAAACTGTAAGAACAACTTACTCAATAATTATTCAGAAACAGTATAATTTAAAATAAAGAGGATAAATACCCCAAAATTCAAAAAAATGAAGTAATCTCAACTTACAAACAAGTATCTAAGAAAACAATTTATGAGGTATATAAGAAAGAGAATTTTGAAGATAAAAAAACAACCAAATTTGAAAAATAGGTAAGAACACCTTACTATACAATCCAGGAGAAATTACTTTAAACTAATATGAAAGAAAAAAAAAATAACACTGATTCAACCTAATAAAAATCATCAAAACCAAAAGACGAAATAAGTTTATCTGATGTAATATAATAGTGAGAAATGTAATTTAGAATGTAAAAGGAATAATAATGATTGTGCCAGAAGAATATAACTACATGATGTAATGTATAGTACTAACCAAAATCTCATAACCAGCTGTATTAATCATAAAGGAATATGAGCCAATGAAGATAAGAGAATGAAGAAGCCAAAATGGAACCGTCAAAAGGATCACAAGAAAAGAAAAAAAAACAAATGGTTAAGAATTATCCGTAAAAAACCAATTAATAAATGTCAATAAAATAGCCAAGTATTGGAGATAAAAAGTGTATAATAGAAGGAAGAATTAATATGAAGAAATAATATGATCTGAGTTAAAGTACAGTGAATAATCCCTAGAGTATGATTATTATTTATTATTTTATTGAAGGTCACATGATGACTACCTTACGAGGTTTATTAATGAAGATTGACTGTAGAATATTCCAGCAATCATTTAACTGGGCAGAGATGATGTTCCTCTGATCCCAGAAAGTATGTAACGGACGACGGTAATTGGTTAGCCGATAGAGCACCACCGATTCGATTCCAGTTATAATGTTAGGGAGGTTTAGGAAAATTAAATATTAGAGGAAAACTCACAAATAAATATAGAGAATTAAATAAAACCAGATCCAAAATGTATAATTAATAAAGAATGTCACAAGAATGATTATAGAAATAAGATTTAAACTTGGGAAATAATTGATTTTAAGAAGGAACGAAGAAATGATAATAATATAACGGATAATTCTGAAATATAAAAGTACTATAAATAGGAAACCAATTGGCCAGATACAAGTTATGAGTTTATTTCTTGCTAAACTTTGTTTATACCAAAATAAACTTATTTCGAAGGGGGGGTGTTATGTAACGTAACATAGTTGAGGTTCCCCAACATTACATAAAAACTGAATGAAATATGATCAAGGACCATACCCTGATTTAAGGTTGTTCAATACGTCATGTGCTTGAGAAGTACCTCAAGTCAAAAGGAGGCAATGACTAATGTTAAATGTAAAAGAGCCAGACCAATGAATGATTGAATGTAATGAAATGTTTGTTTTGTACTGTGACATGTTAAGGTCTACAGAGTATTTATGTTGTATGTTGAATATGCTAAAAATGAAATGATGTTGTTTGATAATAATACTTCATCAATAATTATGTTTATATTTATATTAGATTTGTCTTTATACAACCCAGTATAGTTACCAATGTTAGGCACTGTACCAAGTTCTCAGTATTGTATAAAGTTGAAAAATAATGTTGTTTTAATTAATGTTTATAAACTGGATCAGGAGTGTGACCAGTGTTTCAAGTCTAACAAGTAGTTCTGACAATTATATCATAAATTAATAAAGGGTTCCAGAACCAGTTAATTAATATAAAAAAAAAATAACCACCAGTAAATTAAAAATTCATGTAATTAACCATGTAACCAATAATTAATTGTACAGTAGGTCAGGTAAAAAGAAAATTAAGTTAAAAAACCAAATAATGTTATAATGGTTGTAAGTGAATCTATACGCCTAAATTCCATATTAGTGAAAGGAAATTAATACCTTTTTAGTAAACCCAGTCCAACGAAACTCTGGTAAAACATTTACTGTTTAGTAAGGAAGGTTAGGGGAGAATTTTATGTGATTCAATATTAATCCAAGCATGGAGTATTTTATTGGAAAGAAGTAGTAATATTCTATAATGCCGGCTCAAGGATATATAGAAAACGTGGTTGTTAAGGCAACTGAATTGCAGAAGTTGTTGATTTTGAATTAATTCGTTCTGATTGTTACAAGCTATTAGGTTGAGATGGACCGATATATTTAAAAAATATGAATAAATCTAAAGGAAATATGTATCCAAATTGAAAAACCCTTTTTGTAAAACAATTATACTTTAATGCTAATGAATAATACAAATTAAATAACCCTCTAAATTGTCAATGAATACAGTAAAAAAGAATTGAAAGCCTCTCACCTCATTCACTAAATAATTCCGCTGAATTTGGTATTAAACCAATTCATGCTATAAATCGAAGACCAGTAAAGAATTAAAGCCTGAATTAACGGAATTATTGGAAATACCAGAAGACTCGGTTTGGCGAAATAACCTTCATTGGCAGCAGAAGCTGAGATCCTAATTCCAGTTCACTGGGACCAAGAATTGTGAAGATCGTAAAAGAAGAATAGAAGCCAGAAGATTTCCTGAGGGTTTACCAGTACACACCACCATCAATTTTATTGAAAATCAGAGCAGTTTCACTGGGTGAAGACGAGATAAGCCGCATTTTGGCCACTGTTGACAAACGTTCACCGCCAGACAAAATTTTCGTCGGTTTGGTAAAAAAACAACTTATTTTCATTTCACTGTATTTTAAGTAAATAACTTTATTTTTGTAAATTGAACAACCTTAATTATGCGTTTTACCTGGCCTTACTAATGGTTCCAAGAACTATACGAACCCTGGGATAAGAATTATTTGTTATTATTTTCAAGTGTATGTTTTTAGAATTTGAGTAATTAATAATCGATATATGTCTGGATGATCGATTGGATCGTATTATTGTTTTTTGAGACAACGTAACCTGTTAATTAATAAAGAAAATAAATAAAGTACATTTATTGTATGAGATAACGTTTAAGTTATTGCAGAGTAAATACTATATGTAGTGGGTGGAATAATTTATAAACAGATTGATACAAACACCCCGAATAACTAACCTATAAGTACGCTTATTTCTAGTAACAGCGCTTAAAGTTTGCAGCTGGTGGGACGGGAGATTGCTGAACTAACTGGTGTTTAATACTAAATTTGAATGAAATTTTCTACCATCGAGTGACTAGGGTTGACACAAATACCCCTTACATTCAGTAAATACTCCATAAATATTGCTAATATTACACAACCACTGAAAACTAAGTTGAGTCTATAGAATAATACAATTATAAATTCAGGAACATAATTATAATTTTGTTGGCTTAATAATCTATGTTCCGAGGGTTTCACCGGTCACAACCGAAAGATATATTAATTAATAACATATTAATTAAACCAGGTAACAGCATTTTAATTGTTACGAATTGCCATCTGCAACGTATTACTTGGCGTTTGTTACACAGGAGTCTCTTATAACTAATTACACCCATAGACAAGATTTCTTTACAATTTGACGTTTCCAGCGTGCAGCATATACTATAACATATGTCCTCACATAATTAACAAGTAGTTCTTTACTAAATTGGTTTACAACAGTGGGACTTCCACACATCTTCATATAACTAAATAAAATAACGTATAACCCATTTCTTTACAAATTGGCGCTCAACGAGTGGGCTTTAGTTAAGTAAAAAATCATATTATTTGTTACTTAACTTGAGCAGGCAACCATTAGAGGCACAGGAATGCATACGAGAGGTGTTACGAAAAGAATGGAGAAGGAACAAGAAACAGAAGAAGATAGGAGGGAAGAAGAAACAGAGGCAGGTACAGATATTGAAATGGAACAACAGGCGAGCAATACAGAGGATACCCAAGGGGACCAACCAGGTAAGGAGGAAGCCAGAGGGGGATTAAATTGGGAAAAATTAATGGAATTAATGAGTAGCATGAAGAAGGATAATAAGGAATTGATGAGTAGCATGAAGAAGGAAAATAAGGAGAACTTTATAGACAAATCAAAGAAGATTTCAGGAAACAGGAGGAAAACTCAAAGCAAACCAAGCAGGAAACTAATGAAAAAATAGACAGTATTAAGGAAAGTACTAGTGAACTTTTGAGACAAACCATAAATGAAAATAATGAACAATTGAAGGCCGATTTTAGACAAATCAATGAGAAGCTGGAAAATAAAATAGACAGTATTAATGAAAACTCAAGAAAACAAAACGAAATTTTGAGCGAAAATTTAATCAAGCAAATGAATGAAAGGTTCGACAAGAATGATGAGAGATTAAAGCAGATTCTGGAGAATACCAAACGAATGGATGAGAAAATTGAAAACCATAATAAGGAGTTGCGGCAAATCATCAATGAACAAGGCCTAGCATTGAGGGAAGTCATCAATGGAAGTATTATAATTGTCAATGAAACACGGAGCAAAGGAGTTGATAGCTATGAAGTGGAGGTAAGACAGCAAATAAATGAAATTAAGGTGGATCTGGAAAAGACAGATGAACCTATCATGCAACTCAGAGTGGAAGTAGAGACCAAAATTACTCAAATAGGAAAACTACAAGCGAAGACCCAAGAAAAATTTGACAAGATACCAATTGATAGAACCGGAAGAATAGAACGGGTTCATGATGAAATGAAGATAGTTAGAATAAGACAAATGTGTAAAAGGAAATTAATAAATACACGGGAAGAATTGGAAATGATTAAAAGGGGATTGGTTCAGCTACATAATAGACCAATTACGGAAAACAGAGAAGTAAGGCAAGTGAGAAACTTTAAACGAACCACACTTGAATTCCCAGATGGACTAGAAGGACCAAAAAGGCCAAAACTAACTAAGGAGCATGGAGGACTTATGGAATTTATGTATGAACCATCAGAAGCATTAAGAGACAGTACAGAAGAATCAGTTCAAAGGACGATGATGAGCTTGACTATAAATGACAATTTTATAGTGACAAGAGGCAAGAACTGCACAAGAATGAGATATGTCACCAGGACAGAAATAACTCTATACACTAGAGGAATCCGGACAATCAGTACAGAGGAAATAATGGACCACGGTTAAAAACAGATTCCAAACAGAATATAATGAAAAGGGACGGATTTTATGGATACAGGACCAAGCAACCCATTGTAAATAAAAAACCCAAAATTCTAAAGAAACTGTAAGAACAACTTACTCAATAATTATTCAGAAACAGTATAATTTAAAATAAAGAGGATAAATACCCCAAAATTCAAAAAAATGAAGTAATCTCAACTTACAAACAAGTATCTAAGAAAACAATTTATGAGGTATATAAGAAAGAGAATTTTGAAGATAAAAAAACAACCAAATTTGAAAAATAGGTAAGAACACCTTACTATACAATCCAGGAGAAATTACTTTAAACTAATATGAAAGAAAAAAAAAATAACACTGATTCAACCTAATAAAAATCATCAAAACCAAAAGACGAAATAAGTTTATCTGATGTAATATAATAGTGAGAAATGTAATTTAGAATGTAAAAGGAATAATAATGATTGTGCCAGAAGAATATAACTACATGATGTAATGTATAGTACTAACCAAAATCTCATAACCAGCTGTATTAATCATAAAGGAATATGAGCCAATGAAGATAAGAGAATGAAGAAGCCAAAATGGAACCGTCAAAAGGATCACAAGAAAAGAAAAAAAAACAAATGGTTAAGAATTATCCGTAAAAAACCAATTAATAAATGTCAATAAAATAGCCAAGTATTGGAGATAAAAAGTGTATAATAGAAGGAAGAATTAATATGAAGAAATAATATGATCTGAGTTAAAGTACAGTGAATAATCCCTAGAGTATGATTATTATTTATTATTTTATTGAAGGTCACATGATGACTACCTTACGAGGTTTATTAATGAAGATTGACTGTAGAATATTCCAGCAATCATTTAACTGGGCAGAGATGATGTTCCTCTGATCCCAGAAAGTATGTAACGGACGACGGTAATTGGTTAGCCGATAGAGCACCACCGATTCGATTCCAGTTATAATGTTAGGGAGGTTTAGGAAAATTAAATATTAGAGGAAAACTCACAAATAAATATAGAGAATTAAATAAAACCAGATCCAAAATGTATAATTAATAAAGAATGTCACAAGAATGATTATAGAAATAAGATTTAAACTTGGGAAATAATTGATTTTAAGAAGGAACGAAGAAATGATAATAATATAACGGATAATTCTGAAATATAAAAGTACTATAAATAGGAAACCAATTGGCCAGATACAAGTTATGAGTTTATTTCTTGCTAAACTTTGTTTATACCAAAATAAACTTATTTCGAAGGGGGGGTGTTATGTAACGTAACATAGTTGAGGTTCCCCAACATTACATAAAAACTGAATGAAATATGATCAAGGACCATACCCTGATTTAAGGTTGTTCAATACGTCATGTGCTTGAGAAGTACCTCAAGTCAAAAGGAGGCAATGACTAATGTTAAATGTAAAAGAGCCAGACCAATGAATGATTGAATGTAATGAAATGTTTGTTTTGTACTGTGACATGTTAAGGTCTACAGAGTATTTATGTTGTATGTTGAATATGCTAAAAATGAAATGATGTTGTTTGATAATAGTACTTCATCAATAATTATGTTTATATTTATATTAGATTTGTCTTTATACAACCCAGTATAGTTACCAATGTTAGGCACTGTACCAAGTTCTCAGTATTGTATAAAGTTGAAAAATAATGTTGTTTTAATTAATGTTTATAAACTGGATCAGGAGTGTGACCAGTGTTTCAAGTCTAACAAGTAGTTCTGACAATTATATCATAAATTAATAAAGGGTTCCAGAACCAGTTAATTAATATAAAAAAAAAATAACCACCAGTAAATTAAAAATTCATGTAATTAACCATGTAACCAATAATTAATTGTACAGTAGGTCAGGTAAAAAGAAAATTAAGTTAAAAAACCAAATAATGTTATAATGGTTGTAAGTGAATCTATACGCCTAAATTCCATATTAGTGAAAGGAAATTAATACCTTTTTAGTAAACCCAGTCCAACGAAACTCTGGTAAAACATTTACTGTTTAGTAAGGAAGGTTAGGGGAGAATTTTATGTGATTCAATATTAATCCAAGCATGGAGTATTTTATTGGAAAGAAGTAGTAATATTCTATAATGCCGGCTCAAGGATATATAGAAAACGTGGTTGTTAAGGCAACTGAATTGCAGAAGTTGTTGATTTTGAATTAATTCGTTCTGATTGTTACAAGCTATTAGGTTGAGATGGACCGATATATTTAAAAAATATGAATAAATCTAAAGGAAATATGTATCCAAATTGAAAAACCCTTTTTGTAAAACAATTATACTTTAATGCTAATGAATAATACAAATTAAATAACCCTCTAAATTGTCAATGAATACAGTAAAAAAGAATTGAAAGCCTCTCACCTCATTCACTAAATAATTCCGCTGAATTTGGTATTAAACCAATTCATGCTATAAATCGAAGACCAGTAAAGAATTAAAGCCTGAATTAACGGAATTATTGGAAATACCAGAAGACTCGGTTTGGCGAAATAACCTTCATTGGCAGCAGAAGCTGAGATCCTAATTCCAGTTCACTGGGACCAAGAATTGTGAAGATCGTAAAAGAAGAATAGAAGCCAGAAGATTTCCTGAGGGTTTACCAGTACACACCACCATCAATTTTATTGAAAATCAGAGCAGTTTCACTGGGTGAAGACGAGATAAGCCGCATTTTGGCCACTGTTGACAAACGTTCACCGCCAGACAAAATTTTCGTCGGTTTGGTAAAAAAACAACTTATTTTCATTTCACTGTATTTTAAGTAAATAACTTTATTTTTGTAAATTGAACAACCTTAATTATGCGTTTTACCTGGCCTTACTAATGGTTCCAAGAACTATACGAACCCTGGGATAAGAATTATTTGTTATTATTTTCAAGTGTATGTTTTTAGAATTTGAGTAATTAATAATCGATATATGTCTGGATGATCGATTGGATCGTATTATTGTTTTTTGAGACAACGTAACCTGTTAATTAATAAAGAAAATAAATAAAGTACATTTATTGTATGAGATAACGTTTAAGTTATTGCAGAGTAAATACTATATGTAGTGGGTGGAATAATTTATAAACAGATTGATACAAACACCCCGAATAACTAACCTATAAGTACGCTTATTTCTAGTAACAGCGCTTAAAGTTTGCAGCTGGTGGGACGGGAGATTGCTGAACTAACTGGTGTTTAATACTAAATTTGAATGAAATTTTCTACCATCGAGTGACTAGGGTTGACACAAATACCCCTTACATTCAGTAAATACTCCATAAATATTGCTAATATTACACAACCACTGAAAACTAAGTTGAGTCTATAGAATAATACAATTATAAATTCAGGAACATAATTATAATTTTGTTGGCTTAATAATCTATGTTCCGAGGGTTTCACCGGTCACAACCGAAAGATATATTAATTAATAACATATTAATTAAACCAGGTAACAGCATTTTAATTGTTACGAATTGCCATCTGCAACGTATTACTTGGCGTTTGTTACACAGGAGTCTCTTATAACTAATTACACCCATAGACAAGATTTCTTTACAATTTGACGTTTCCAGCGTGCAGCATATACTATAACATATGTCCTCACATAATTAACAAGTAGTTCTTTACTAAATTGGTTTACAACAGTGGGACTTCCACACATCTTCATATAACTAAATAAAATAACGTATAACCCATTTCTTTACAAATTGGCGCTCAACGAGTGGGCTTTAGTTAAGTAAAAAATCATATTATTTGTTACTTAACTTGAGCAGGCAACCATTAGAGGCACAGGAATGCATACGAGAGGTGTTACGAAAAGAATGGAGAAGGAACAAGAAACAGAAGAAGATAGGAGGGAAGAAGAAACAGAGGCAGGTACAGATATTGAAATGGAACAACAGGCGAGCAATACAGAGGATACCCAAGGGGACCAACCAGGTAAGGAGGAAGCCAGAGGGGGATTAAATTGGGAAAAATTAATGGAATTAATGAGTAGCATGAAGAAGGATAATAAGGAATTGATGAGTAGCATGAAGAAGGAAAATAAGGAGAACTTTATAGACAAATCAAAGAAGATTTCAGGAAACAGGAGGAAAACTCAAAGCAAACCAAGCAGGAAACTAATGAAAAAATAGACAGTATTAAGGAAAGTACTAGTGAACTTTTGAGACAAACCATAAATGAAAATAATGAACAATTGAAGGCCGATTTTAGACAAATCAATGAGAAGCTGGAAAATAAAATAGACAGTATTAATGAAAACTCAAGAAAACAAAACGAAATTTTGAGCGAAAATTTAATCAAGCAAATGAATGAAAGGTTCGACAAGAATGATGAGAGATTAAAGCAGATTCTGGAGAATACCAAACGAATGGATGAGAAAATTGAAAACCATAATAAGGAGTTGCGGCAAATCATCAATGAACAAGGCCTAGCATTGAGGGAAGTCATCAATGGAAGTATTATAATTGTCAATGAAACACGGAGCAAAGGAGTTGATAGCTATGAAGTGGAGGTAAGACAGCAAATAAATGAAATTAAGGTGGATCTGGAAAAGACAGATGAACCTATCATGCAACTCAGAGTGGAAGTAGAGACCAAAATTACTCAAATAGGAAAACTACAAGCGAAGACCCAAGAAAAATTTGACAAGATACCAATTGATAGAACCGGAAGAATAGAACGGGTTCATGATGAAATGAAGATAGTTAGAATAAGACAAATGTGTAAAAGGAAATTAATAAATACACGGGAAGAATTGGAAATGATTAAAAGGGGATTGGTTCAGCTACATAATAGACCAATTACGGAAAACAGAGAAGTAAGGCAAGTGAGAAACTTTAAACGAACCACACTTGAATTCCCAGATGGACTAGAAGGACCAAAAAGGCCAAAACTAACTAAGGAGCATGGAGGACTTATGGAATTTATGTATGAACCATCAGAAGCATTAAGAGACAGTACAGAAGAATCAGTTCAAAGGACGATGATGAGCTTGACTATAAATGACAATTTTATAGTGACAAGAGGCAAGAACTGCACAAGAATGAGATATGTCACCAGGACAGAAATAACTCTATACACTAGAGGAATCCGGACAATCAGTACAGAGGAAATAATGGACCACGGTTAAAAACAGATTCCAAACAGAATATAATGAAAAGGGACGGATTTTATGGATACAGGACCAAGCAACCCATTGTAAATAAAAAACCCAAAATTCTAAAGAAACTGTAAGAACAACTTACTCAATAATTATTTAGAAACAGTATAATTTAAAATAAAGAGGATAAATACCCCAAAATTCAAAAAATGAAGTAATCTCAACTTACACACAAGTATCTAAGAAAACAATTTATGAGGTATATAAGAAAGAGAATTTTGAAGATAAAAAAACAACCAAATTTGAAAAATAGGTAAGAACACCTTACTATACAATCCAGGAGAAATTACTTTAAACTAATATGAAAGAAAAAAAAAATAACACTGATTCAACCTAATAAAAATCATCAAAACCAAAAGACGAAATAAGTTTATCTGATGTAATATAATAGTGAGAAATGTAATTTAGAATGTAAAAGGAATAATAATGATTGTGCCAGAAGAATATAACTACATGATGTAATGTATAGTACTAACCAAAATCTCATAACCAGCTGTATTGATCATAAAGGAATATGAGCCAATGAAGATAAGAGAATGAAGAAGCCAAAATGGAACCGTCAAAAGGATCACAAGAAAAGAAAAAAAAACAAATGGTTAAGAATTATCCGTAAAAAACCAATTAATAAATGTCAATAAAATAGCCAAGTATTGGAGATAAAAAGTGTATAATAGAAGGAAGAATTAATATGAAGAAATAATATGATCTGAGTTAAAGTACAGTGAATAATCCCTAGAGTATGATTATTATTTATTATTTTATTGAAGGTCACATGATGACTACCTTACGAGGTTTATTAATGAAGATTGACTGTAGAATATTCCAGCAATCATTTAACTGGGCAGAGATGATGTTCCTCTGATCCCAGAAAGTATGTAACGGACGACGGTAATTGGTTAGCCGATAGAGCACCACCGATTCGATTCCAGTTATAATGTTAGGGAGGTTTAGGAAAATTAAATATTAGAGGAAAACTCACAAATAAATATAGAGAATTAAATAAAACCAGATCCAAAATGTATAATTAATAAAGAATGTCACAAGAATGATTATAGAAATAAGATTTAAACTTGGGAAATAATTGATTTTAAGAAGGAACGAAGAAATGATAATAATATAACGGATAATTCTGAAATATAAAAGTACTATAAATAGGAAACCAATTGGCCAGATACAAGTTATGAGTTTATTTCTTGCTAAACTTTGTTTATACCAAAATAAACTTATTTCGAAGGGGGGGGTGTTATGTAACGTAACATAGTTGAGGTTCCCCAACGTTACATAAAAACTGAATGAAATATGATCAAGGACCATACCCTGATTTAAGGTTGTTCAATACGTCATGTGCTTGAGAAGTACCTCAAGTCAAAAGGAGGCAATGACTAATGTTAAATGTAAAAGAGCCAGACCAATGAATGATTGAATGTAATGAAATGTTTGTTTTGTACTGTGACATGTTAAGGTCTACAGAGTATTTATGTTGTATGTTGAATATGCTAAAAATGAAATGATGTTGTTTGATAATAATACTTCATCAATAATTATGTTTATATTTATATTAGATTTGTCTTTATACAACCCAGTATAGTTACCAATGTTAGGCACTGTACTAAGTTCTCAGTATTGTATAAAGTTGAAAAATAATGTTGTTTTAATTAATGTTTATAAACTGGATCAGGAGTGTGACCAGTGTTTCAAGTCTAACAAGTAGTTCTGACAATTATATCATAAATTAATAAAGGGTTCCAGAACCAGTTAATTAATATAAAAAAAAATAACCACCAGTAAATTAAAAATTCATGTAATTAACCATGTAACCAATAATTAATTGTACAGTAGGTCAGGTAAAAAGAAAATTAAGTTAAAAAACCAAATAATGTTATAATGGTTGTAAGTGAATCTATACGCCTAAATTCCATATTAGTGAAAGGAAATTAATACCTTTTTAGTAAACCCAGTCCAACGAAACTCTGGTAAAACATTTACTGTTTAGTAAGGAAGGTTAGGGGAGAATTTTATGTGATTCAATATTAATCCAAGCATGGAGTATTTTATTGGAAAGAAGTAGTAATATTCTATAATGCCGGCTCAAGGATATATAGAAAACGTGGTTGTTAAGGCAACTGAATTGCAGAAGTTGTTGATTTTGAATTAATTCGTTCTGATTGTTACAAGCTATTAGGTTGAGATGGACCGATATATTTAAAAAATATGAATAAATCTAAAGGAAATATGTATCCAAATTGAAAAACCCTTTTTGTAAAACAATTATACTTTAATGCTAATGAATAATACAAATTAAATAACCCTCTAAATTGTCAATGAATACAGTAAAAAAGAATTGAAAGCCTCTCACCTCATTCACTAAATAATTCCGCTGAATTTGGTATTAAACCAATTCATGCTATAAATCGAAGACCAGTAAAGAATTAAAGCCTGAATTAACAGAATTATTGGAAATACCAGAAGACCCGGTTTGGCGAAATAACCTTCATTGGCAGCAGAAGCTGAGATCCTAATTCCAGTTCACTGGGACCAAGAATTGTGAAGATCGTAAAAGAAGAATAGAAGCCAGAAGATTTCCTGAGGGTTTACCAGTACACACCACCATCAATTTTATTGAAAATCAGAGCAGTTTCACTGGGTGAAGACGAGATAAGCCGCATTTTGGCCACTGTTGACAAACGTTCACCGCCAGACGAAATTTTCGTCGGTTTGGTAAAAAAACAACTTATTTTCATTTCACTGTATTTTAAGTAAATAATTTTATTTTTGTAAATTGAACAACCTTAATTATGCGTTTTACCTGGCCTTACTAATGGTTCCAAGAACTATACGAACCCTGGGATAAGAATTATTTGTTATTATTTTCAAGTGTATGTTTTTAGAATTTGAGTAATTAATAATCGATATATGTCTGGATGATCGATTGGATCGTATTATTGTTTTTTGAGACAACGTAACCTGTTAATTAATAAAGAAAATAAATAAAGTACATTTATTGTATGAGATAACGTTTAAGTTATTGCAGAGTAAATACTATATGTAGTGGGTGGAATAATTTATAAACAGATTGATACAAACACCCCGAATAACTAACCTATAAGTACGCTTATTTCTAGTAACAGCGCTTAAAGTTTGCAGCTGGTGGGACGGGAGATTGCTGAACTAACTGGTGTTTAATACTAAATTTGAATGAAATTTTCTACCATCGAGTGACTAGGGTTGACACAAATACCCCTTACATTCAGTAAATACTCCATAAATATTGCTAATATTACACAACCACTGAAAACTAAGTTGAGTCTATAGAATAATACAATTATAAATTCAGGAACATAATTATAATTTTGTTGGCTTAATAATCTATGTTCCGAGGGTTTCACCGGTCACAACCGAAAGATATATTAATTAATAACATATTAATTAAACCAGGTAACAGCATTTTAATTGTTACGAATTGCCATCTGCAACGTATTACTTGGCGTTTGTTACACAGGAGTCTCTTATAACTAATTACACCCATAGACAAGATTTCTTTACAATTTGACGTTTCCAGCGTGCAGCATATACTATAACATACGTCCTCACATAATTAACAAGTAGTTCTTTACTAAATTGGTTTACAACAGTGGGACTTCCACACATCTTCATATAACTAAATAAAATAACGTATAACCCATTTCTTTACAAATTGGCGCTCAACGAGTGGGCTTTAGTTAAGTAAAAAATCATATTATTTGTTACTTAACTTGAGCAGGCAACCATTAGAGGCACAGGAATGCATACGAGAGGTGTTACGAAAAGAATGGAGAAGGAACAAGAAACAGAAGAAGATAGGAGGGAAGAAGAAACAGAGGCAGGTACAGATATTGAAATGGAACAACAGGCGAGCAATACAGAGGATACCCAAGGGGACCAACCAGGTAAGGAGGAAGCCAGAGGGGGATTAAATTGGGAAAAATTAATGGAATTAATGAGTAGCATGAAGAAGGATAATAAGGAATTGATGAGTAGCATGAAGAAGGAAAATAAGGAGAACTTTATAGACAAATCAAAGAAGATTTCAGGAAACAGGAGGAAAACTCAAAGCAAACCAAGCAGGAAACTAATGAAAAAATAGACAGTATTAAGGAAAGTACTAGTGAACTTTTGAGACAAACCATAAATGAAAATAATGAACAATTGAAGGCCGATTTTAGACAAATCAATGAGAAGCTGGAAAATAAAATAGACAGTATTAATGAAAACTCAAGAAAACAAAACGAAATTTTGAGCGAAAATTTAATCAAGCAAATGAATGAAAGGTTCGACAAGAATGATGAGAGATTAAAGCAGATTCTGGAGAATACCAAACGAATGGATGAGAAAATTGAAAACCATAATAAGGAGTTGCGGCAAATCATCAATGAACAAGGCCTAGCATTGAGGGAAGTCATCAATGGAAGTATTATAATTGTCAATGAAACACGGAGCAAAGGAGTTGATAGCTATGAAGTGGAGGTAAGACAGCAAATAAATGAAATTAAGGTGGATCTGGAAAAGACAGATGAACCTATCATGCAACTCAGAGTGGAAGTAGAGACCAAAATTACTCAAATAGGAAAACTACAAGCGAAGACCCAAGAAAAATTTGACAAGATACCAATTGATAGAACCGGAAGAATAGAACGGGTTCATGATGAAATGAAGATAGTTAGAATAAGACAAATGTGTAAAAGGAAATTAATAAATACACGGGAAGAATTGGAAATGATTAAAAGGGGATTGGTTCAGCTACATAATAGACCAATTACGGAAAACAGAGAAGTAAGGCAAGTGAGAAACTTTAAACGAACCACACTTGAATTCCCAGATGGACTAGAAGGACCAAAAAGGCCAAAACTAACTAAGGAGCATGGAGGACTTATGGAATTTATGTATGAACCATCAGAAGCATTAAGAGACAGTACAGAAGAATCAGTTCAAAGGACGATGATGAGCTTGACTATAAATGACAATTTTATAGTGACAAGAGGCAAGAACTGCACAAGAATGAGATATGTCACCAGGACAGAAATAACTCTATACACTAGAGGAATCCGGACAATCAGTACAGAGGAAATAATGGACCACGGTTAAAAACAGATTCCAAACAGAATATAATGAAAAGGGACGGATTTTATGGATACAGGACCAAGCAACCCATTGTAAATAAAAAACCCAAAATTCTAAAGAAACTGTAAGAACAACTTACTCAATAATTATTTAGAAACAGTATAATTTAAAATAAAGAGGATAAATACCCCAAAATTCAAAAAATGAAGTAATCTCAACTTACACACAAGTATCTAAGAAAACAATTTATGAGGTATATAAGAAAGAGAATTTTGAAGATAAAAAAACAACCAAATTTGAAAAATAGGTAAGAACACCTTACTATACAATCCAGGAGAAATTACTTTAAACTAATATGAAAGAAAAAAAAAATAACACTGATTCAACCTAATAAAAATCATCAAAACCAAAAGACGAAATAAGTTTATCTGATGTAATATAATAGTGAGAAATGTAATTTAGAATGTAAAAGGAATAATAATGATTGTGCCAGAAGAATATAACTACATGATGTAATGTATAGTACTAACCAAAATCTCATAACCAGCTGTATTGATCATAAAGGAATATGAGCCAATGAAGATAAGAGAATGAAGAAGCCAAAATGGAACCGTCAAAAGGATCACAAGAAAAGAAAAAAAAACAAATGGTTAAGAATTATCCGTAAAAAACCAATTAATAAATGTCAATAAAATAGCCAAGTATTGGAGATAAAAAGTGTATAATAGAAGGAAGAATTAATATGAAGAAATAATATGATCTGAGTTAAAGTACAGTGAATAATCCCTAGAGTATGATTATTATTTATTATTTTATTGAAGGTCACATGATGACTACCTTACGAGGTTTATTAATGAAGATTGACTGTAGAATATTCCAGCAATCATTTAACTGGGCAGAGATGATGTTCCTCTGATCCCAGAAAGTATGTAACGGACGACGGTAATTGGTTAGCCGATAGAGCACCACCGATTCGATTCCAGTTATAATGTTAGGGAGGTTTAGGAAAATTAAATATTAGAGGAAAACTCACAAATAAATATAGAGAATTAAATAAAACCAGATCCAAAATGTATAATTAATAAAGAATGTCACAAGAATGATTATAGAAATAAGATTTAAACTTGGGAAATAATTGATTTTAAGAAGGAACGAAGAAATGATAATAATATAACGGATAATTCTGAAATATAAAAGTACTATAAATAGGAAACCAATTGGCCAGATACAAGTTATGAGTTTATTTCTTGCTAAACTTTGTTTATACCAAAATAAACTTATTTCGAAGGGGGGGGTGTTATGTAACGTAACATAGTTGAGGTTCCCCAACGTTACATAAAAACTGAATGAAATATGATCAAGGACCATACCCTGATTTAAGGTTGTTCAATACGTCATGTGCTTGAGAAGTACCTCAAGTCAAAAGGAGGCAATGACTAATGTTAAATGTAAAAGAGCCAGACCAATGAATGATTGAATGTAATGAAATGTTTGTTTTGTACTGTGACATGTTAAGGTCTACAGAGTATTTATGTTGTATGTTGAATATGCTAAAAATGAAATGATGTTGTTTGATAATAATACTTCATCAATAATTATGTTTATATTTATATTAGATTTGTCTTTATACAACCCAGTATAGTTACCAATGTTAGGCACTGTACTAAGTTCTCAGTATTGTATAAAGTTGAAAAATAATGTTGTTTTAATTAATGTTTATAAACTGGATCAGGAGTGTGACCAGTGTTTCAAGTCTAACAAGTAGTTCTGACAATTATATCATAAATTAATAAAGGGTTCCAGAACCAGTTAATTAATATAAAAAAAAATAACCACCAGTAAATTAAAAATTCATGTAATTAACCATGTAACCAATAATTAATTGTACAGTAGGTCAGGTAAAAAGAAAATTAAGTTAAAAAACCAAATAATGTTATAATGGTTGTAAGTGAATCTATACGCCTAAATTCCATATTAGTGAAAGGAAATTAATACCTTTTTAGTAAACCCAGTCCAACGAAACTCTGGTAAAACATTTACTGTTTAGTAAGGAAGGTTAGGGGAGAATTTTATGTGATTCAATATTAATCCAAGCATGGAGTATTTTATTGGAAAGAAGTAGTAATATTCTATAATGCCGGCTCAAGGATATATAGAAAACGTGGTTGTTAAGGCAACTGAATTGCAGAAGTTGTTGATTTTGAATTAATTCGTTCTGATTGTTACAAGCTATTAGGTTGAGATGGACCGATATATTTAAAAAATATGAATAAATCTAAAGGAAATATGTATCCAAATTGAAAAACCCTTTTTGTAAAACAATTATACTTTAATGCTAATGAATAATACAAATTAAATAACCCTCTAAATTGTCAATGAATACAGTAAAAAAGAATTGAAAGCCTCTCACCTCATTCACTAAATAATTCCGCTGAATTTGGTATTAAACCAATTCATGCTATAAATCGAAGACCAGTAAAGAATTAAAGCCTGAATTAACAGAATTATTGGAAATACCAGAAGACCCGGTTTGGCGAAATAACCTTCATTGGCAGCAGAAGCTGAGATCCTAATTCCAGTTCACTGGGACCAAGAATTGTGAAGATCGTAAAAGAAGAATAGAAGCCAGAAGATTTCCTGAGGGTTTACCAGTACACACCACCATCAATTTTATTGAAAATCAGAGCAGTTTCACTGGGTGAAGACGAGATAAGCCGCATTTTGGCCACTGTTGACAAACGTTCACCGCCAGACGAAATTTTCGTCGGTTTGGTAAAAAAACAACTTATTTTCATTTCACTGTATTTTAAGTAAATAATTTTATTTTTGTAAATTGAACAACCTTAATTATGCGTTTTACCTGGCCTTACTAATGGTTCCAAGAACTATACGAACCCTGGGATAAGAATTATTTGTTATTATTTTCAAGTGTATGTTTTTAGAATTTGAGTAATTAATAATCGATATATGTCTGGATGATCGATTGGATCGTATTATTGTTTTTTGAGACAACGTAACCTGTTAATTAATAAAGAAAATAAATAAAGTACATTTATTGTATGAGATAACGTTTAAGTTATTGCAGAGTAAATACTATATGTAGTGGGTGGAATAATTTATAAACAGATTGATACAAACACCCCGAATAACTAACCTATAAGTACGCTTATTTCTAGTAACAGCGCTTAAAGTTTGCAGCTGGTGGGACGGGAGATTGCTGAACTAACTGGTGTTTAATACTAAATTTGAATGAAATTTTCTACCATCGAGTGACTAGGGTTGACACAAATACCCCTTACATTCAGTAAATACTCCATAAATATTGCTAATATTACACAACCACTGAAAACTAAGTTGAGTCTATAGAATAATACAATTATAAATTCAGGAACATAATTATAATTTTGTTGGCTTAATAATCTATGTTCCGAGGGTTTCACCGGTCACAACCGAAAGATATATTAATTAATAACATATTAATTAAACCAGGTAACAGCATTTTAATTGTTACGAATTGCCATCTGCAACGTATTACTTGGCGTTTGTTACACAGGAGTCTCTTATAACTAATTACACCCATAGACAAGATTTCTTTACAATTTGACGTTTCCAGCGTGCAGCATATACTATAACATACGTCCTCACATAATTAACAAGTAGTTCTTTACTAAATTGGTTTACAACAGTGGGACTTCCACACATCTTCATATAACTAAATAAAATAACGTATAACCCATTTCTTTACAAATTGGCGCTCAACGAGTGGGCTTTAGTTAAGTAAAAAATCATATTATTTGTTACTTAACTTGAGCAGGCAACCATTAGAGGCACAGGAATGCATACGAGAGGTGTTACGAAAAGAATGGAGAAGGAACAAGAAACAGAAGAAGATAGGAGGGAAGAAGAAACAGAGGCAGGTACAGATATTGAAATGGAACAACAGGCGAGCAATACAGAGGATACCCAAGGGGACCAACCAGGTAAGGAGGAAGCCAGAGGGGGATTAAATTGGGAAAAATTAATGGAATTAATGAGTAGCATGAAGAAGGATAATAAGGAATTGATGAGTAGCATGAAGAAGGAAAATAAGGAGAACTTTATAGACAAATCAAAGAAGATTTCAGGAAACAGGAGGAAAACTCAAAGCAAACCAAGCAGGAAACTAATGAAAAAATAGACAGTATTAAGGAAAGTACTAGTGAACTTTTGAGACAAACCATAAATGAAAATAATGAACAATTGAAGGCCGATTTTAGACAAATCAATGAGAAGCTGGAAAATAAAATAGACAGTATTAATGAAAACTCAAGAAAACAAAACGAAATTTTGAGCGAAAATTTAATCAAGCAAATGAATGAAAGGTTCGACAAGAATGATGAGAGATTAAAGCAGATTCTGGAGAATACCAAACGAATGGATGAGAAAATTGAAAACCATAATAAGGAGTTGCGGCAAATCATCAATGAACAAGGCCTAGCATTGAGGGAAGTCATCAATGGAAGTATTATAATTGTCAATGAAACACGGAGCAAAGGAGTTGATAGCTATGAAGTGGAGGTAAGACAGCAAATAAATGAAATTAAGGTGGATCTGGAAAAGACAGATGAACCTATCATGCAACTCAGAGTGGAAGTAGAGACCAAAATTACTCAAATAGGAAAACTACAAGCGAAGACCCAAGAAAAATTTGACAAGATACCAATTGATAGAACCGGAAGAATAGAACGGGTTCATGATGAAATGAAGATAGTTAGAATAAGACAAATGTGTAAAAGGAAATTAATAAATACACGGGAAGAATTGGAAATGATTAAAAGGGGATTGGTTCAGCTACATAATAGACCAATTACGGAAAACAGAGAAGTAAGGCAAGTGAGAAACTTTAAACGAACCACACTTGAATTCCCAGATGGACTAGAAGGACCAAAAAGGCCAAAACTAACTAAGGAGCATGGAGGACTTATGGAATTTATGTATGAACCATCAGAAGCATTAAGAGACAGTACAGAAGAATCAGTTCAAAGGACGATGATGAGCTTGACTATAAATGACAATTTTATAGTGACAAGAGGCAAGAACTGCACAAGAATGAGATATGTCACCAGGACAGAAATAACTCTATACACTAGAGGAATCCGGACAATCAGTACAGAGGAAATAATGGACCACGGTTAAAAACAGATTCCAAACAGAATATAATGAAAAGGGACGGATTTTATGGATACAGGACCAAGCAACCCATTGTAAATAAAAAACCCAAAATTCTAAAGAAACTGTAAGAACAACTTACTCAATAATTATTCAGAAACAGTATAATTTAAAATAAAGAGGATAAATACCCCAAAATTCAAAAAAATGAAGTTATCTCAACTTACAAACAAGTATCTAAGAAAACAATTTATGAGGTATATAAGAAAGAGAATTTTGAAGATAAAAAAACAACCAAATTTGAAAAATAGGTAAGAACACCTTACTATACAATCCAGGAGAAATTACTTTAAACTAATATGAAAGAAAAAAAAAATAACACTGATTCAACCTAATAAAAATCATCAAAACCAAAAGACGAAATAAGTTTATCTGATGTAATATAATAGTGAGAAATGTAATTTAGAATGTAAAAGGAATAATAATGATTGTGCCAGAAGAATATAACTACATGATGTAATGTATAGTACTAACCAAAATCTCATAACCAGCTGTATTGATCATAAAGGAATATGAGCCAATGAAGATAAGAGAATGAAGAAGCCAAAATGGAACCGTCAAAACGATCACAAGAAAAGAAAAAAAAACAAATGGTTAAGAATTATCCGTAAAAAACCAATTAATAAATGTCAATAAAATAGCCAAGTATTGGAGATAAAAAGTGTATAATAGAAGGAAGAATTAATATGAAGAAATAATATGATCTGAGTTAAAGTACAGTGAATAATCCCTAGAGTATGATTATTATTTATTATTTTATTGAAGGTCACATGATGACTACCTTACGAGGTTTATTAATGAAGATTGACTGTAGAATATTCCAGCAATCATTTAACTGGGCAGAGATGATGTTCCTCTGATCCCAGAAAGTATGTAACGGACGACGGTAATTGGTTAGCCGATAGAGCACCACCGATTCGATTCCAGTTATAATGTTAGGGAGGTTTAGGAAAATTAAATATTAGAGGAAAACTCACAAATAAATATAGAGAATTAAATAAAACCAGATCCAAAATGTATAATTAATAAAGAATGTCACAAGAATGATTATAGAAATAAGATTTAAACTTGGGAAATAATTGATTTTAAGAAGGAACGAAGAAATGATAATAATATAACGGATAATTCTGAAATATAAAAGTACTATAAATAGGAAACCAATTGGCCAGATACAAGTTATGAGTTTATTTCTTGCTAAACTTTGTTTATACCAAAATAAACTTAATTCGAAGGGGGGGGTGTTATGTAACGTAACATAGTTGAGGTTCCCCAACGTTACATAAAAACTGAATGAAATATGATCAAGGACCATACCCTGATTTAAGGTTGTTCAATACGTCATGTGCTTGAGAAGTACCTCAAGTCAAAAGGAGGCAATGACTAATGTTAAATGTAAAAGAGCCAGACCAATGAATGATTGAATGTAATGAAATGTTTGTTTTGTACTGTGACATGTTAAGGTCTACAGAGTATTTATGTTGTATGTTGAATATGCTAAAAATGAAATGATGTTGTTTGATAATAATACTTCATCAATAATTATGTTTATATTTATATTAGATTTGTCTTTATACAACCCAGTATAGTTACCAATGTTAGGCACTGTACTAAGTTCTCAGTATTGTATAAAGTTGAAAAATAATGTTGTTTTAATTAATGTTTATAAACTGGATCAGGAGTGTGACCAGTGTTTCAAGTCTAACAAGTAGTTCTGACAATTATATCATAAATTAATAAAGGGTTCCAGAACCAGTTAATTAATATAAAAAAAAATAACCACCAGTAAATTAAAAATTCATGTAATTAACCATGTAACCAATAATTAATTGTACAGTAGGTCAGGTAAAAAGAAAATTAAGTTAAAAAACCAAATAATGTTATAATGGTTGTAAGTGAATCTATACGCCTAAATTCCATATTAGTGAAAGGAAATTAATACCTTTTTAGTAAACCCAGTCCAACGAAACTCTGGTAAAACATTTACTGTTTAGTAAGGAAGGTTAGGGGAGAATTTTATGTGATTCAATATTAATCCAAGCATGGAGTATTTTATTGGAAAGAAGTAGTAATATTCTATAATGCCGGCTCAAGGATATATAGAAAACGTGGTTGTTAAGGCAACTGAATTGCAGAAGTTGTTGATTTTGAATTAATTCGTTCTGATTGTTACAAGCTATTAGGTTGAGATGGACCGATATATTTAAAAAATATGAATAAATCTAAAGGAAATATGTATCCAAATTGAAAAACCCTTTTTGTAAAACAATTATACTTTAATGCTAATGAATAATACAAATTAAATAACCCTCTAAATTGTCAATGAATACAGTAAAAAAGAATTGAAAGCCTCTCACCTCATTCACTAAATAATTCCGCTGAATTTGGTATTAAACCAATTCATGCTATAAATCGAAGACCAGTAAAGAATTAAAGCCTGAATTAACGGAATTATTGGAAATACCAGAAGACTCGGTTTGGCGAAATAACCTTCATTGGCAGCAGAAGCTGAGATCCTAATTCCAGTTCACTGGGACCAAGAATTGTGAAGATCGTAAAAGAAGAATAGAAGCCAGAAGATTTCCTGAGGGTTTACCAGTACACACCACCATCAATTTTATTGAAAATCAGAGCAGTTTCACTGGGTGAAGACGAGATAAGCCGCATTTTGGCCACTGTTGACAAACGTTCACCGCCAGACGAAATTTTCGTCGGTTTGGTAAAAAAACAACTTATTTTCATTTCACTGTATTTTAAGTAAATAATTTTATTTTTGTAAATTGAACAACCTTAATTATGCGTTTTACCTGGCCTTACTAATGGTTCCAAGAACTATACGAACCCTGGGATAAGAATTATTTGTTATTATTTTCAAGTGTATGTTTTTAGAATTTGAGTAATTAATAATCGATATATGTCTGGATGATCGATTGGATCGTATTATTGTTTTTTGAGACAACGTAACCTGTTAATTAATAAAGAAAATAAATAAAGTACATTTATTGTATGAGATAACGTTTAAGTTATTGCAGAGTAAATACTATATGTAGTGGGTGGAATAATTTATAAACAGATTGATACAAACACCCCGAATAACTAACCTATAAGTACGCTTATTTCTAGTAACAGCGCTTAAAGTTTGCAGCTGGTGGGACGGGAGATTGCTGAACTAACTGGTGTTTAATACTAAATTTGAATGAAATTTTCTACCATCGAGTGACTAGGGTTGACACAAATACCCCTTACATTCAGTAAATACTCCATACATATTGCTAATATTACACAACCACTGAAAACTAAGTTGAGTCTATAGAATAATACAATTATAAATTCAGGAACATAATTATAATTTTGTTGGCTTAATAATCTATGTTCCGAGGGTTTCACCGGTCACAACCGAAAGATATATTAATTAATAACATATTAATTAAACCAGGTAACAGCATTTTAATTGTTACGAATTGCCATCTGCAACGTATTACTTGGCGTTTGTTACACAGGAGTCTCTTATAACTAATTACACCCATAGACAAGATTTCTTTACAATTTGACGTTTCCAGCGTGCAGCATATACTATAACATACGTCCTCACACAATTAACAAGTAGTTCTTTACTAAATTGGTTTACAACAGTGGGACTTCCACACATCTTCATATAACTAAATAAAATAACGTATAACCCATTTCTTTACAAATTGGCGCTCAACGAGTGGGCTTTAGTTAAGTAAAAAATCATATTATTTGTTACTTAACTTGAGCAGGCAACCATTAGAGGCACAGGAATGCATACGAGAGGTGTTACGAAAAGAATGGAGAAGGAACAAGAAACAGAAGAAGATAGGAGGGAAGAAGAAACAGAGGCAGGTACAGATATTGAAATGGAACAACAGGCGAGCAATACAGAGGATACCCAAGGGGACCAACCAGGTAAGGAGGAAGCCAGAGGGGGATTAAATTGGGAAAAATTAATGGAATTAATGAGTAGCATGAAGAAGGATAATAAGGAATTGATGAGTAGCATGAAGAAGGAAAATAAGGAGAACTTTATAGACAAATCAAAGAAGATTTCAGGAAACAGGAGGAAAACTCAAAGCAAACCAAGCAGGAAACTAATGAAAAAATAGACAGTATTAAGGAAAGTACTAGTGAACTTTTGAGACAAACCATAAATGAAAATAATGAACAATTGAAGGCCGATTTTAGACAAATCAATGAGAAGCTGGAAAATAAAATAGACAGTATTAATGAAAACTCAAGAAAACAAAACGAAATTTTGAGCGAAAATTTAATCAAGCAAATGAATGAAAGGTTCGACAAGAATGATGAGAGATTAAAGCAGATTCTGGAGAATACCAAACGAATGGATGAGAAAATTGAAAACCATAATAAGGAGTTGCGGCAAATCATCAATGAACAAGGCCTAGCATTGAGGGAAGTCATCAATGGAAGTATTATAATTGTCAATGAAACACGGAGCAAAGGAGTTGATAGCTATGAAGTGGAGGTAAGACAGCAAATAAATGAAATTAAGGTGGATCTGGAAAAGACAGATGAACCTATCATGCAACTCAGAGTGGAAGTAGAGACCAAAAATACTCAAATAGGAAAACTACAAGCGAAGACCCAAGAAAAATTTGACAAGATACCAATTGATAGAACCGGAAGAATAGAACGGGTTCATGATGAAATGAAGATAGTTAGAATAAGACAAATGTGTAAAAGGAAATTAATAAATACACGGGAAGAATTGGAAATGATTAAAAGGGGATTGGTTCAGCTACATAATAGACCAATTACGGAAAACAGAGAAGTAAGGCAAGTGAGAAACTTTAAACGAACCACACTTGAATTCCCAGATGGACTAGAAGGACCAAAAAGGCCAAAACTAACTAAGGAGCATGGAGGACTTATGGAATTTATGTATGAACCATCAGAAGCATTAAGAGACAGTACAGAAGAATCAGTTCAAAGGACGATGATGAGCTTGACTATAAATGACAATTTTATAGTGACAAGAGGCAAGAACTGCACAAGAATGAGATATGTCACCAGGACAGAAATAACTCTATACACTAGAGGAATCCGGACAATCAGTACAGAGGAAATAATGGACCACGGTTAAAAACAGATTCCAAACAGAATATAATGAAAAGGGACGGATTTTATGGATACAGGACCAAGCAACCCATTGTAAATAAAAAACCCAAAATTCTAAAGAAACTGTAAGAACAACTTACTCAATAATTATTCAGAAACAGTATAATTTAAAATAAAGAGGATAAATACCCCAAAATTCAAAAAAATGAAGTAATCTCAACTTACAAACAAGTATCTAAGAAAACAATTTATGAGGTATATAAGAAAGAGAATTTTGAAGATAAAAAAACAACCAAATTTGAAAAATAGGTAAGAACACCTTACTATACAATCCAGGAGAAATTACTTTAAACTAATATGAAAGAAAAAAAAAAATAACACTGATTCAACCTAATAAAAATCATCAAAACCAAAAGACGAAATAAGTTTATCTGATGTAATATAATAGTGAGAAATGTAATTTAGAATGTAAAAGGAATAATAATGATTGTGCCAGAAGAATATAACTACATGATGTAATGTATAGTACTAACCAAAATCTCATAACCAGCTGTATTGATCATAAAGGAATATGAGCCAATGAAGATAAGAGAATGAAGAAGCCAAAATGGAACCGTCAAAACGATCACAAGAAAAGAAAAAAAAACAAATGGTTAAGAATTATCCGTAAAAAACCAATTAATAAATGTCAATAAAATAGCCAAGTATTGGAGATAAAAAGTGTATAATAGAAGGAAGAATTAATATGAAGAAATAATATGATCTGAGTTAAAGTACAGTGAATAATCCCTAGAGTATGATTATTATTTATTATTTTATTGAAGGTCACATGATGACTACCTTACGAGGTTTATTAATGAAGATTGACTGTAGAATATTCCAGCAATCATTTAACTGGGCAGAGATGATGTTCCTCTGATCCCAGAAAGTATGTAACGGACGACGGTAATTGGTTAGCCGATAGAGCACCACCGATTCGATTCCAGTTATAATGTTAGGGAGGTTTAGGAAAATTAAATATTAGAGGAAAACTCACAAATAAATATAGAGAATTAAATAAAACCAGATCCAAAATGTATAATTAATAAAGAATGTCACAAGAATGATTATAGAAATAAGATTTAAACTTGGGAAATAATTGATTTTAAGAAGGAACGAAGAAATGATAATAATATAACGGATAATTCTGAAATATAAAAGTACTATAAATAGGAAACCAATTGGCCAGATACAAGTTATGAGTTTATTTCTTGCTAAACTTTGTTTATACCAAAATAAACTTATTTCGAAGGGGGGGGTGTTATGTAACGTAACATAGTTGAGGTTCCCCAACGTTACATAAAAACTGAATGAAATATGATCAAGGACCATACCCTGATTTAAGGTTGTTCAATACGTCATGTGCTTGAGAAGTACCTCAAGTCAAAAGGAGGCAATGACTAATGTTAAATGTAAAAGAGCCAGACCAATGAATGATTGAATGTAATGAAATGTTTGTTTTGTACTGTGACATGTTAAGGTCTACAGAGTATTTATGTTGTATGTTGAATATGCTAAAAATGAAATGATGTTGTTTGATAATAATACTTCATCAATAATTATGTTTATATTTATATTAGATTTGTCTTTATACAACCCAGTATAGTTACCAATGTTAGGCACTGTACTAAGTTCTCAGTATTGTATAAAGTTGAAAAATAATGTTGTTTTAATTAATGTTTATAAACTGGATCAGGAGTGTGACCAGTGTTTCAAGTCTAACAAGTAGTTCTGACAATTATATCATAAATTAATAAAGGGTTCCAGAACCAGTTAATTAATATAAAAAAAAAAATAACCACCAGTAAATTAAAAATTCATGTAATTAACCATGTAACCAATAATTAATTGTACAGTAGGTCAGGTAAAAAGAAAATTAAGTTAAAAAACCAAATAATGTTATAATGGTTGTAAGTGAATCTATACGCCTAAATTCCATATTAGTGAAAGGAAATTAATACCTTTTTAGTAAACCCAGTCCAACGAAACTCTGGTAAAACATTTACTGTTTAGTAAGGAAGGTTAGGGGAGAATTTTATGTGATTCAATATTAATCCAAGCATGGAGTATTTTATTGGAAAGAAGTAGTAATATTCTATAATACCGGCTCAAGGATATATAGAAAACGTGGTTGTTAAGGCAACTGAATTGCAGAAGTTGTTGATTTTGAATTAATTCGTTCTGATTGTTACAAGCTATTAGGTTGAGATGGACCGATATATTTAAAAAATATGAATAAATCTAAAGGAAATATGTATCCAAATTGAAAAACCCTTTTTGTAAAACAATTATACTTTAATGCTAATGAATAATACAAATTAAATAACCCTCTAAATTGTCAATGAATACAGTAAAAAAGAATTGAAAGCCTCTCACCTCATTCACTAAATAATTCCGCTGAATTTGGTATTAAACCAATTCATGCTATAAATCGAAGACCAGTAAAGAATTAAAGCCTGAATTAACGGAATTATTGGAAATACCAGAAGACTCGGTTTGGCGAAATAACCTTCATTGGCAGCAGAAGCTGAGATCCTAATTCCAGTTCACTGGGACCAAGAATTGTGAAGATCGTAAAAGAAGAATAGAAGCCAGAAGATTTCCTGAGGGTTTACCAGTACACACCACCATCAATTTTATTGAAAATCAGAGCAGTTTCACTGGGTGAAGACGAGATAAGCCGCATTTTGGACACTGTTGACAAACGTTCACCGCCAGACAAAATTTTCGTCGGTTTGGTAAAAAAACAACTTATTTTCATTTCACTGTATTTTAAGTAAATAATTTTATTTTTGTAAATTGAACAACCTTAATTATGCGTTTTACCTGGCCTTACTAATGGTTCCAAGAACTATACGAACCCTGGGATAAGAATTATTTGTTATTATTTTCAAGTGTATGTTTTTAGAATTTGAGTAATTAATAATCGATATATGTCTGGATGATCGATTGGATCGTATTATTGTTTTTTGAGACAACGTAACCTGTTAATTAATAAAGAAAATAAATAAAGTACATTTATTGTATGAGATAACGTTTAAGTTATTGCAGAGTAAATACTATATGTAGTGGGTGGAATAATTTATAAACAGATTGATACAAACACCCCGAATAACTAACCTATAAGTACGCTTATTTCTAGTAACAGCGCTTAAAGTTTGCAGCTGGTGGGACGGGAGATTGCTGAACTAACTGGTGTTTAATACTAAATTTGAATGAAATTTTCTACCATCGAGTGACTAGGGTTGACACAAATACCCCTTACATTCAGTAAATACTCCATAAATATTGCTAATATTACACAACCACTGAAAACTAAGTTGAGTCTATAGAATAATACAATTATAAATTCAGGAACATAATTATAATTTTGTTGGCTTAATAATCTATGTTCCGAGGGTTTCACCGGTCACAACCGAAAGATATATTAATTAATAACATATTAATTAAACCAGGTAACAGCATTTTAATTGTTACGAATTGCCATCTGCAACGTATTACTTGGCGTTTGTTACACAGGAGTCTCTTATAACTAATTACACCCATAGACAAGATTTCTTTACAATTTGACGTTTCCAGCGTGCAGCATATACTATAACATACGTCCTCACATAATTAACAAGTAGTTCTTTACTAAATTGGTTTACAACAGTGGGACTTCCACACATCTTCATATAACTAAATAAAATAACGTATAACCCATTTCTTTACAAATTGGCGCTCAACGAGTGGGCTTTAGTTAAGTAAAAAATCATATTATTTGTTACTTAACTTGAGCAGGCAACCATTAGAGGCACAGGAATGCATACGAGAGGTGTTACGAAAAGAATGGAGAAGGAACAAGAAACAGAAGAAGATAGGAGGGAAGAAGAAACAGAGGCAGGTACAGATATTGAAATGGAACAACAGGCGAGCAATACAGAGGATACCCAAGGGGACCAACCAGGTAAGGAGGAAGCCAGAGGGGGATTAAACTGGGAAAAATTAATGGAATTAATGAGTAGCATGAAGAAGGATAATAAGGAATTGATGAGTAGCATGAAGAAGGAAAATAAGGAGAACTTTATAGACAAATCAAAGAAGATTTCAGGAAACAGGAGGAAAACTCAAAGCAAACCAAGCAGGAAACTAATGAAAAAATAGACAGTATTAAGGAAAGTACTAGTGAACTTTTGAGACAAACCATAAATGAAAATAATGAACAATTGAAGGCCGATTTTAGACAAATCAATGAGAAGCTGGAAAATAAAATAGACAGTATTAATGAAAACTCAAGAAAACAAAACGAAATTTTGAGCGAAAATTTAATCAAGCAAATGAATGAAAGGTTCGACAAGAATGATGAGAGATTAAAGCAGATTCTGGAGAATACCAAACGAATGGATGAGAAAATTGAAAACCATAATAAGGAGTTGCGGCAAATCATCAATGAACAAGGCCTAGCATTGAGGGAAGTCATCAATGGAAGTATTATAATTGTCAATGAAACACGGAGCAAAGGAGTTGATAGCTATGAAGTGGAGGTAAGACAGCAAATAAATGAAATTAAGGTGGATCTGGAAAAGACAGATGAACCTATCATGCAACTCAGAGTGGAAGTAGAGACCAAAATTACTCAAATAGGAAAACTACAAGCGAAGACCCAAGAAAAATTTGACAAGATACCAATTGATAGAACCGGAAGAATAGAACGGGTTCATGATGAAATGAAGATAGTTAGAATAAGACAAATGTGTAAAAGGAAATTAATAAATACACGGGAAGAATTGGAAATGATTAAAAGGGGATTGGTTCAGCTACATAATAGACCAATTACGGAAAACAGAGAAGTAAGGCAAGTGAGAAACTTTAAACGAACCACACTTGAATTCCCAGATGGACTAGAAGGACCAAAAAGGCCAAAACTAACTAAGGAGCATGGAGGACTTATGGAATTTATGTATGAACCATCAGAAGCATTAAGAGACAGTACAGAAGAATCAGTTCAAAGGACGATGATGAGCTTGACTATAAATGACAATTTTATAGTGACAAGAGGCAAGAACTGCACAAGAATGAGATATGTCACCAGGACAGAAATAACTCTATACACTAGAGGAATCCGGACAATCAGTACAGAGGAAATAATGGACCACGGTTAAAAACAGATTCCAAACAGAATATAATGAAAAGGGACGGATTTTATGGATACAGGACCAAGCAACCCATTGTAAATAAAAAACCCAAAATTCTAAAGAAACTGTAAGAACAACTTACTCAATAATTATTCAGAAACAGTATAATTTAAAATAAAGAGGATAAATACCCCAAAATTCAAAAAAATGAAGTTATCTCAACTTACAAACAAGTATCTAAGAAAACAATTTATGAGGTATATAAGAAAGAGAATTTTGAAGATAAAAAAACAACCAAATTTGAAAAATAGGTAAGAACACCTTACTATACAATCCAGGAGAAATTACTTTAAACTAATATGAAAGAAAAAAAAAATAACACTGATTCAACCTAATAAAAATCATCAAAACCAAAAGACGAAATAAGTTTATCTGATGTAATATAATAGTGAGAAATGTAATTTAGAATGTAAAAGGAATAATAATGATTGTGCCAGAAGAATATAACTACATGATGTAATGTATAGTACTAACCAAAATCTCATAACCAGCTGTATTGATCATAAAGGAATATGAGCCAATGAAGATAGAGAATGAAGAAGCCAAAATGGAACCGTCAAAACGATCACAAGAAAAGAAAAAAAAACAAATGGTTAAGAATTATCTGTAAAAAACCAATTAATAAATGTCAATAAAATAGCCAAGTATTGGAGATAAAAAGTGTATAATAGAAGGAAGAATTAATATGAAGAAATAATATGATCTGAGTTAAAGTACAGTGAATAATCCCTAGAGTATGATTATTATTTATTATTTTATTGAAGGTCACATGATGACTACCTTACGAGGTTTATTAATGAAGATTGACTGTAGAATATTCCAGCAATCATTTAACTGGGCAGAGATGATGTTCCTCTGATCCCAGAAAGTATGTAACGGACGACGGTAATTGGTTAGCCGATAGAGCACCACCGATTCGATTCCAGTTATAATGTTAGGGAGGTTTAGGAAAATTAAATATTAGAGGAAAACTCACAAATAAATATAGAGAATTAAATAAAACCAGATCCAAAATGTATAATTAATAAAGAATGTCACAAGAATGATTATAGAAATAAGATTTAAACTTGGGAAATAATTGATTTTAAGAAGGAACGAAGAAATGATAATAATATAACGGATAATTCTGAAATATAAAAGTACTATAAATAGGAAACCAATTGGCCAGATACAAGTTATGAGTTTATTTCTTGCTAAACTTTGTTTATACCAAAATAAACTTATTTCGAAGGGGGGGGGTGTTATGTAACGTAACATAGTTGAGGTTCCCCAACGTTACATAAAAACTGAATGAAATATGATCAAGGACCATACCCTGATTTAAGGTTGTTCAATACGTCATGTGCTTGAGAAGTACCTCAAGTCAAAAGGAGGCAATGACTAATGTTAAATGTAAAAGAGCCAGACCAATGAATGATTGAATGTAATGAAATGTTTGTTTTGTACTGTGACATGTTAAGGTCTACAGAGTATTTATGTTGTATGTTGAATATGCTAAAAATGAAATGATGTTGTTTGATAATAATACTTCATCAATAATTATGTTTATATTTATATTAGATTTGTCTTTATACAACCCAGTATAGTTACCAATGTTAGGCACTGTACTAAGTTCTCAGTATTGTATAAAGTTGAAAAATAATGTTGTTTTAATTAATGTTTATAAACTGGATCAGGAGTGTGACCAGTGTTTCAAGTCTAACAAGTAGTTCTGACAATTATATCATAAATTAATAAAGGGTTCCAGAACCAGTTAATTAATATAAAAAAAAAATATCCACCAGTAAATTAAAAATTCATGTAATTAACCATGTAACCAATAATTAATTGTACAGTAGGTCAGGTAAAAAGAAAATTAAGTTAAAAAACCAAATAATGTTATAATGGTTGTAAGTGAATCTATAGGCCTAAATTCCATATTAGTGAAAGGAAATTAATACCTTTTTAGTAAACCCAGTCCAACGAAACTCTGGTAAAACATTTACTGTTTAGTAAGGAAGGTTAGGGGAGAATTTTATGTGATTCAATATTAATCCAAGCATGGAGTATTTTATTGGAAAGAAGTAGTAATATTCTATAATGCCGGCTCAAGGATATATAGAAAACGTGGTTGTTAAGGCAACTGAATTGCAGAAGTTGTTGATTTTGAATTAATTCGTTCTGATTGTTACAAGCTATTAGGTTGAGATGGACCGATATATTTAAAAAATATGAATAAATCTAAAGGAAATATGTATCCAAATTGAAAAACCCTTTTTGTAAAACAATTATACTTTAATGCTAATGAATAATACAAATTAAATAACCCTCTAAATTGTCAATGAATACAGTAAAAAAGAATTGAAAGCCTCTCACCTCATTCACTAAATAATTCCGCTGAATTTGGTATTAAACCAATTCATGCTATAAATCGAAGACCAGTAAAGAATTAAAGCCTGAATTAACGGAATTATTGGAAATACCAGAAGACTCGGTTTGGCGAAATAACCTTCATTGGCAGCAGAAGCTGAGATCCTAATTCCAGTTCACTGGGACCAAGAATTGTGAAGATCGTAAAAGAAGAATAGAAGCCAGAAGATTTCCTGAGGGTTTACCAGTACACACCACCATCAATTTTATTGAAAATCAGAGCAGTTTCACTGGGTGAAGACGAGATAAGCCGCATTTTGGCCACTGTTGACAAACGTTCACCGCCAGACAAAATTTTCGTCGGTTTGGTAAAAAAACAACTTATTTTCATTTCACTGTATTTTAAGTAAATAATTTTATTTTTGTAAATTGAACAACCTTAATTATGCGTTTTACCTGGCCTTACTAATGGTTCCAAGAACTATACGAACCCTGGGATAAGAATTATTTGTTATTATTTTCAAGTGTATGTTTTTAGAATTTGAGTAATTAATAATCGATATATGTCTGGATGATCGATTGGATCGTATTATTGTTTTTTGAGACAACATAACCTGTTAATTAATAAAGAAAATAAATAAAGTACATTTATTGTATGAGATAACGTTTAAGTTATTGCAGAGTAAATACTATATGTAGTGGGTGGAATAATTTATAAACAGATTGATACAAACACCCCGAATAACTAACCTATAAGTACGCTTATTTCTAGTAACAGCGCTTAAAGTTTGCAGCTGGTGGGACGGGAGATTGCTGAACTAACTGGTGTTTAATACTAAATTTGAATGAAATTTTCTACCATCGAGTGACTAGGGTTGACACAAATACCCCTTACATTCAGTAAATACTCCATAAATATTGCTAATATTACACAACCACTGAAAACTAAGTTGAGTCTATAGAATAATACAATTATAAATTCAGGAACATAATTATAATTTTGTTGGCTTAATAATCTATGTTCCGAGGGTTTCACCGGTCACAACCGAAAGATATATTAATTAATAACATATTAATTAAACCAGGTAACAGCATTTTAATTGTTACGAATTGCCATCTGCAACGTATTACTTGGCGTTTGTTACACAGGAGTCTCTTATAACTAATTACACCCATAGACAAGATTTCTTTACAATTTGACGTTTCCAGCGTGCAGCATATACTATAACATACGTCCTCACATAATTAACAAGTAGTTCTTTACTAAATTGGTTTACAACAGTGGGACTTCCACACATCTTCATATAACTAAATAAAATAACGTATAACCCATTTCTTTACAAATTGGCGCTCAACGAGTGGGCTTTAGTTAAGTAAAAAATCATATTATTTGTTACTTAACTTGAGCAGGCAACCATTAGAGGCACAGGAATGCATACGAGAGGTGTTACGAAAAGAATGGAGAAGGAACAAGAAACAGAAGAAGATAGGAGGGAAGAAGAAACAGAGGCAGGTACAGATATTGAAATGGAACAACAGGCGAGCAATACAGAGGATACCCAAGGGGACCAACCAGGTAAGGAGGAAGCCAGAGGGGGATTAAATTGGGAAAAATTAATGGAATTAATGAGTAGCATGAAGAAGGATAATAAGGAATTGATGAGTAGCATGAAGAAGGAAAATAAGGAGAACTTTATAGACAAATCAAAGAAGATTTCAGGAAACAGGAGGAAAACTCAAAGCAAACCAAGCAGGAAACTAATGAAAAAATAGACAGTATTAAGGAAAGTACTAGTGAACTTTTGAGACAAACCATAAATGAAAATAATGAACAATTGAAGGCCGATTTTAGACAAATCAATGAGAAGCTGGAAAATAAAATAGACAGTATTAATGAAAACTCAAGAAAACAAAACGAAATTTTGAGCGAAAATTTAATCAAGCAAATGAATGAAAGGTTCGACAAGAATGATGAGAGATTAAAGCAGATTCTGGAGAATACCAAACGAATGGATGAGAAAATTGAAAACCATAATAAGGAGTTGCGGCAAATCATCAATGAACAAGGCCTAGCATTGAGGGAAGTCATCAATGGAAGTATTATAATTGGCAATGAAACACGGAGCAAAGGAGTTGATAGCTATGAAGTGGAGGTAAGACAGCAAATAAATGAAATTAAGGTGGATCTGGAAAAGACAGATGAACCTATCATGCAACTCAGAGTGGAAGTAGAGACCAAAATTACTCAAATAGGAAAACTACAAGCGAAGACCCAAGAAAAATTTGACAAGATACCAATTGATAGAACCGGAAGAATAGAACGGGTTCATGATGAAATGAAGATAGTTAGAATAAGACAAATGAGTAAAAGGAAATTAATAAATACACGGGAAGAATTGGAAATGATTAAAAGGGGATTGGTTCAGCTACATAATAGACCAATTACGGAAAACAGAGAAGTAAGGCAAGTGAGAAACTTTAAACGAACCACACTTGAATTCCCAGATGGACTAGAAGGACCAAAAAGGCCAAAACTAACTAAGGAGCATGGAGGACTTATGGAATTTATGTATGAACCATCAGAAGCATTAAGAGACAGTACAGAAGAATCAGTTCAAAGGACGATGATGAGCTTGACTATAAATGACAATTTTATAGTGACAAGAGGCAAGAACTGCACAAGAATGAGATATGTCACCAGGACAGAAATAACTCTATACACTAGAGGAATCCGGACAATCAGTACAGAGGAAATAATGGACCACGGTTAAAAACAGATTCCAAACAGAATATAATGAAAAGGGACGGATTTTATGGATACAGGACCAAGCAACCCATTGTAAATAAAAAACCCAAAATTCTAAAGAAACTGTAAGAACAACTTACTCAATAATTATTCAGAAACAGTATAATTTAAAATAAAGAGGATAAATACCCCAAAATTCAAAAAAATGAAGTAATCTCAACTTACAAACAAGTATCTAAGAAAACAATTTATGAGGTATATAAGAAAGAGAATTTTGAAGATAAAAAAACAACCAAATTTGAAAAATAGGTAAGAACACCTTACTATACAATCCAGGAGAAATTACTTTAAACTAATATGAAAGAAAAAAAAAATAACACTGATTCAACCTAATAAAAATCATCAAAACCAAAAGACGAAATAAGTTTATCTGATGTAATATAATAGTGAGAAATGTAATTTAGAATGTAAAAGGAATAATAATGATTGTGCCAGAAGAATATAACTACATGATGTAATGTATAGTACTAACCAAAATCTCATAACCAGCTGTATTGATCATAAAGGAATATGAGCCAATGAAGATAAGAGAATGAAGAAGCCAAAATGGAACCGTCAAAAGGATCACAAGAAAAGAAAAAAAAAACAAATGGTTAAGAATTATCCGTAAAAAACCAATTAATAAATGTCAATAAAATAGCCAAGTATTGGAGATGAAAAGTGTATAATAGAAGGAAGAATTAATATGAAGAAATAATATGATCTGAGTTAAAGTACAGTGAATAATCCCTAGAGTATGATTATTATTTATTATTTTATTGAAGGTCACATGATGACTACCTTACGAGGTTTATTAATGAAGATTGACTGTAGAATATTCCAGCAATCATTTAACTGGGCAGAGATGATGTTCCTCTGATCCCAGAAAGTATGTAACGGACGACGGTAATTGGTTAGCCGATAGAGCACCACCGATTCGATTCCAGTTATAATGTTAGGGAGGTTTAGGAAAATTAAATATTAGAGGAAAACTCACAAATAAATATAGAGAATTAAATAAAACCAGATCCAAAATGTATAATTAATAAAGAATGTCACAAGAATGATTATAGAAATAAGATTTAAATTTGGGAAATAATTGATTTTAAGAAGGAACGAAGAAATGATAATAATATAACGGATAATTCTGAAATATAAAAGTACTATAAATAGGAAACCAATTGGCCAGATACAAGTTATGAGTTTATTTCTTGCTAAACTTTGTTTATACCAAAATAAACTTATTTCGAAGGGGGGGGTGTTATGTAACGTAACATAGTTGAGGTTCCCCAACGTTACATAAAAACTGAATGAAATATGATCAAGGACCATACCCTGATTTAAGGTTGTTCAATACGTCATGTGCTTGAGAAGTACCTCAAGTCAAAAGGAGGCAATGACTAATGTTAAATGTAAAAGAGCCAGACCAATGAATGATTGAATGTAATGAAATGTTTGTTTTGTACTGTGACATGTTAAGGTCTACAGAGTATTTATGTTGTATGTTGAATATGCTAAAAATGAAATGATGTTGTTTGATAATAATACTTCATCAATAATTATGTTTATATTTATATTAGATTTGTCTTTATACAACCCAGTATAGTTACCAATGTTAGGCACTGTACTAAGTTCTCAGTATTGTATAAAGTTGAAAAATAATGTTGTTTTAATTAATGTTTATAAACTGGATCAGGAGTGTGACCAGTGTTTCAAGTCTAACAAGTAGTTCTGACAATTATATCATAAATTAATAAAGGGTTCCAGAACCAGTTAATTAATATAAAAAAAAAATAACCACCAGTAAATTAAAAATTCATGTAATTAACCATGTAACCAATAATTAATTGTACAGTAGGTCAGGTAAAAAGAAAATTAAGTTAAAAAACCAAATAATGTTATAATGGTTGTAAGTGAATCTATACGCCTAAATTCCATATTAGTGAAAGGAAATTAATACCTTTTTAGTAAACCCAGTCCAACGAAACTCTGGTAAAACATTTACTGTTTAGTAAGGAAGGTTAGGGGAGAATTTTATGTGATTCAATATTAATCCAAGCATGGAGTATTTTATTGGAAAGAAGTAGTAATATTCTATAATACCGGCTCAAGGATATATAGAAAACGTGGTTGTTAAGGCAACTGAATTGCAGAAGTTGTTGATTTTGAATTAATTCGTTCTGATTGTTACAAGCTATTAGGTTGAGATGGACCGATATATTTAAAAAATATGAATAAATCTAAAGGAAATATGTATCCAAATTGAAAAACCCTTTTTGTAAAACAATTATACTTTAATGCTAATGAATAATACAAATTAAATAACCCTCTAAATTGTCAATGAATACAGTAAAAAAGAATTGAAAGCCTCTCACCTCATTCACTAAATAATTCCGCTGAATTTGGTATTAAACCAATTCATGCTATAAATCGAAGACCAGTAAAGAATTAAAGCCTGAATTAACGGAATTATTGGAAATACCAGAAGACTCGGTTTGGCGAAATAACCTTCATTGGCAGCAGAAGCTGAGATCCTAATTCCAGTTCACTGGGACCAAGAATTGTGAAGATCGTAAAAGAAGAATAGAAGCCAGAAGATTTCCTGAGGGTTTACCAGTACACACCACCATCAATTTTATTGAAAATCAGAGCAGTTTCACTGGGTGAAGACGAGATAAGCCGCATTTTGGCCACTGTTGACAAACGTTCACCGCCAGACAAAATTTTCGTCGGTTTGGTAAAAAAACAACTTATTTTCATTTCACTGTATTTTAAGTAAATAATTTTATTTTTGTAAATTGAACAACCTTAATTATGCGTTTTACCTGGCCTTACTAATGGTTCCAAGAACTATACGAACCCTGGGATAAGAATTATTTGTTATTATTTTCAAGTGTATGTTTTTAGAATTTGAGTAATTAATAATCGATATATGTCTGGATGATCGATTGGATCGTATTATTGTTTTTTGAGACAACGTAACCTGTTAATTAATAAAGAAAATAAATAAAGTACATTTATTGTATGAGATAACGTTTAAGTTATTGCAGAGTAAATACTATATGTAGTGGGTGGAATAATTTATAAACAGATTGATACAAACACCCCGAATAACTAACCTATAAGTACGCTTATTTCTAGTAACAGCGCTTAAAGTTTGCAGCTGGTGGGACGGGAGATTGCTGAACTAACTGGTGTTTAATACTAAATTTGAATGAAATTTTCTACCATCGAGTGACTAGGGTTGACACAAATACCCCTTACATTCAGTAAATACTCCATACATATTGCTAATATTACACAACCACTGAAAACTAAGTTGAGTCTATAGAATAATACAATTATAAATTCAGGAACATAATTATAATTTTGTTGGCTTAATAATCTATGTTCCGAGGGTTTCACCGGTCACAACCGAAAGATATATTAATTAATAACATATTAATTAAACCAGGTAACAGCATTTTAATTGTTACGAATTGCCACCTGCAACGTATTACTTGGCGTTTGTTACACAGGAGTCTCTTATAACTAATTACACCCATAGACAAGATTTCTTTACAATTTGACGTTTCCAGCGTGCAGCATATACTATAACATACGTCCTCACATAATTAACAAGTAGTTCTTTACTAAATTGGTTTACAACAGTGGGACTTCCACAAATCTTCATATAACTAAATAAAATAACGTATAACCCATTTCTTTACAATATATATTGTAACACCACAAAATGTTACATAAACTAGACACTCACCAGAAGGGTAAATAATTACACTAAAGTGATAAAAGTGAATCATTTATAATGAATGTAGCAAAGAAGAGAAGGACCAGCAAAGAAGAAAGAAGAGGAAGGATCCCAAGAAGCAGTGATGAATACACTGCATGACACTACAACAAACACAATGACTGACGTCAACTAATGGACATGCAAAGTTCACAATAAGCTGTCAAACGAGCCAGTCCATGACATTAGTGTAGAGTCATGTACAAGTAAAACTAACTAAATAATGACTGAAATAATGTAATAACAATAACAGCATTTTGGCTGAAGGTAAAAGAACCATGACAAGTAAATAACAAAGCCTATGACTAGGATAGCTATGGCTACAATGTATATTAAACTAGCTTTACAAGTCCAGATGTAACATTAGTGGATAAAGATAGTTATAAAAGGAAATCTTATATAGATGAGCAACTTCCTTACTAAAAACGATGTAATTAGTAATAATTATTAAGGAATAAACATGGTGCTAAGAATGTGTCTAGACCATGCCTAAACAAATTTGTGTCAGTAAGTTAATAGGGAAACAGGACTCCTAGTGAACATTAAATTTACTGAACATTAAATATAATTAAACGAGATGTGACATAACACCACTCAATTACTAGTGTATAACTTTAAATTGAGTAGGCCAGACAAAATGTATTTAGAGAATAAGGATTTTTTATAATAACGTATTACCATAATTATGTTAAGAATTAATATTGTACAGATATAAATAGCTTTTAATTGTAATCATAGGTGTATTAGTGTTCAAATAATGACGTTCTAAAGAAAACGCAGTGTAAATAACTAAATGTAAAAAGATAGGAAATGATCGCATTATGCATTGCTAGCAGACGACAGTGAGAAACCATGTTTCAAAACATTATTCGTATACATTGTCAGAGAAAACGAGGTTAAAACCAGTGTTAAGCCATATCAAATTAAAGCACAGAAACTAAACTTAAATTTGATGGTAATAACCTCGAGATTGGAATTATAATAAGTGCATAGTGCGTGTTGTATAAAAACATATTATTTTATTTTTTATTGATTTTATATAATTATATTTCATATCTCGTACTTACCATTATTTCGCTATTCCTTGGGTCCTAGGGTTCTTTCATAAGCGAGGTCAGAAACAGTGTGAGGTTACGAAATAATTATTCTAACAACATATGCAGTGAAAAGAAAGAAATTTTTGTTTTATTTTCTTAAAAATGCTGTTACTCCCAATTGCCCCCACATATCTACATGCGCCTCGCCATGTGGCGTAGTTGTGCAATCAATTAAGATATTTTCCATTTAAAGTTTTATCAACATGTTACTACCAAAATAAACAGAATTAATTATTTCTTTCTATATTTTAACAAGGGTACAAAATATTTACTTGTTGATTATTAAGACATAATATTAGAGTATACATACCAATTAACATGAAACATCTTATATCTATGTAGGCCGCCCAGCCTGCTCTCTCTCTCTCTCTCATACTAATTTAAAACCCTCCCCTGATTTATTAATTCACAAAAACCCTTAACATTTTGAAATACCCCACTCCCGGCAACGTGGTTCCCTCGAGCTCGCTATTTCGCATTTGGAAATTAATTGTGTGTCCGAAAATAGATGTGGATGTTCTTCAACTGAATAATCTCGCCACTGTCACATTATTTTAACTGATAACTCACTTTTTACTCAAAAATTATGAAATTTTAAAAGGAGCCCCTCGGGGCTGTACCTGCGCAGGTACGGTCTGTAAGCGGCTTTTCCTTCACTGCTAACTAGACTGCGTCTTTTTCAAAGTGGAAAACAATGCCTTGTAACTCGTCGCCACAGCTGTGTCCCATTTAACCCATGCAGTTGATTGTGTGTTGGTCGTAGAAGATATTCGTTCCGCACTGGTTGACGTCACAAAAAGGGTTTGGCTTAAGACTCACATCCGTCAGCCTGGACCACGTGCTCGTACAATTTTCGTCTCTAGCCATTTTTGAGTTTCACAAGTTGGCGTCGGTCTGCGCACCTGCTGGTGTGACGCGCTTGGACGTACTGCCACACACTCGCAAAGTTCTAGGAAATGACGCTTAGTACATTCTTTCGTACAGATTGCACAACCGTTGAGGCGTATTGTTCCTTTGTTAGAACACTGTTTCAATTCAACACGTGGCCTGGTCACAGTTGGAAATTATGTTTATGAATATTTTTGATAAACCCCCAAAAATTTAATAAAATGAAAATCCCTCCAGATTTGTCACGTTACAATACCCCCCCCCCCAATGAGAGATCTTCTGCCGAAACAGAAGAAATCTCATTGCTAAAACCCCTAAGAGGACCGGTGAGGATATGGTGCCAACAACCCCCTTTAGCTCTCATAGTTCATGGGTAAACAACCCCCCTGGCTCAGCGACTATGGACGGATCTGAACGAGATCACTGGACTTCTCTGTACGAGATCCCAACACCGTAAAATCGAACAGATACGCACCACAGTGCACCTCCCCTTTTAACATGCCATCCCAAAATTCCAAAACCCTGGCTTATATCATGCCAGATCTTCAACCGATATGTTCCCCCTTATCATGCACACTGGGCTGCCTTTAGCACACACTGGTTACTGGGCTTGCACACACACTTATAACTACATACTATCAAAATTGAAACATTCTTCAAAAATTTATTTAAGTTAAAAATCACCAGCTATTTTCTTTTAAATCAAAACAAAATTTTTTTTTATCTAAACTGAATAATTCTCTTCATTATTTTTTATCATTAGAAAATAAACAAGTTGAACATTTCTTAAAATATGAACATCCTTATCCTAACATGTGATTATACCTATATTCTAAACAATACAATTCAATAAAAAACCACTATTAATACACACAAACAATAACATAATTAAAATTCAAAGCACCAATTAAATGGCAGGCACAAAATCAAAAAGATTTTTTTTTCAAAAAAAAATTTTAATTCAAAAAATTTAAACTTATTACAATATTTTTTTTCTCAATATGGAAATTATTTAAATTTATTTAAATTAATTCAAAAGCAAGATCGGCCTTACTTCCTTGCCAAAACTGGTCTAGTATAGCACATCACCTATCAGCTGATCAAAACTGGGTCAGGTCAAGAACCTTGACCTACATACGCTATACCTAAGTTACATCATAACATACATTGAACATCTTTAAAATTCTATCCTTAAACACAAAAACATAATAAAATAAAACATTTAAAAGAACAAGATATTATTATAATTACCAATCAAATGGATATTTAAATTACTCAAATAAACACTTTACTAAATTTAATAAATATTCAAACTCTATCAAAAATTGTCACTGGTTTCAATCAAAATTTTATATTTTTACTATGAACCTCTTTTCTTTAATAATCGCATTCTCCATTAATTTGGGTGATTTAATTACTCATAATAACTCGACTGTATCAACTTGATATGCATACATATAATCTTTACCTCTTTGACTCTAATACTCATCAACAGCTTTAACTACTATGACACCCATTTCTATCAAAACATCTATCAAACAATCTCTACACCCAGCTTACTATTAAACTCAATTCGCCACATTCTCTCGATATATAAAAAAAATATTCTCTAACCCTTTGTACCCAGGATGTGTGTTTTCCCTTCCCAAAAGCTCACTCCCTTTTGTTGGTTCCTGGACTCCCCCTAGGTAACCCTTTCCGGCGCCAAAGGTCCCTTCCCGTCCCAACCCTTTTGTTGCGGACTCCTACACTACACTATCCCCTCTTACAAAATCGCCACCCCCAAATTAACACTCTCATTACCTCACTTCAACTACAAAATAACATCATCATTTATAAACATCAATATATCAATCATTACTCTACATATATTCCCCATATCTACTGTGTCAACATCAATACTTCTCAAATTCTACTACATTACATTTATTCATAACAACCTTATTCTCTCTGTTACCACTTTAACTCACTTGGACTGATCTACCTGTCCCAACAAAATACTAATCACCCAAAATCTATCTTTTGCTATATTTTTCACAAATCGTTAAAATCTTAACTTTATCAAATTACTTTCCTCATCATTTGAAATAGCATCTGTAACACATTGAAACATTATCTTTAACATTAATTACCTTTGACATTAATACATAATATATCAGTGACATTCTATTACTGATCAGCTGACATTCCTAGCAAGGGGAATGACCTCACTGCAAACTCATTTCAAAATTTTACACATTATATAAAACACATATTTTTTATCAATTCTTATCTCTAACACAATAAAATTATACATTTATACAACAAAATAAACACAGTATACTGAACGTATGAACACCTATTTATCAAAGCGTAATACAAGCATTTTACTAGTGCAAAACTGAGTTATCATTTTATGTTATGAAATTTAAATTCGTTGCTCACCTGAGCAACCCCCCAATCCACACACACTATTGTATTGTTCTGTTGGACTGTGGCGCCCATGTGCGTTCACAAGGACTGCATAGTTGGAGGAATTGAACATCTCCTTGTCCTTGCTTCAGCTTTACATTTAAAAATTTTTTAGATATCGACATATCTGCGTTTTATAGTTACAAGCCCTTAAAACGGGTCTACCACCTGGCTATGCTGTCCCTACTCGGACAGTGGCAGCCGCTGTTCCATAGTTCCGGGATTTCCCCTAGTTTCACCCCCCTATTAATTTCTAGTATCAACCAATTTCAAGCCAGCTATGGTCAAGGGACTTGATTATGGCCATAGCTGACCACTAGCCAAAACCACGATTAGTGCTGGTAAGGCAGTAATCGCCCGAAAAGTCGGGGAAATCAAACTCTACTTTCATGCATGTTATACTCATCACTAGCTATACGGCACGGAAGTCTATCATGGTACAATTATGTAATTGTACAAAAAGGTGTGCCATGCATTTTCGCCTCTGATGGAGGTAACACTCCCTGTTACCCCCAACCCATTCCACTATCTACTGGGGCACAGGCCACCCCAGCAATAGCACATTAATAGCTAACTTAAAAATTAAAACTTTCTACAATTTGCAGTTTCTGCACTCCATTATTATATCACTTCTATGAGCACCAATCTACCCCCCAAAATTACCCTTTAATCTTGTATAATAACAAGTTCTTTTATTTATTTAAAAATTTTCATATAGACACTTTTGCAAGTCCAAATTTTCACTTTTCTCTAACATTTTCTTCATGACAAAATAGTAAGTACAACAATGGATCATCTTATACGGTTACAGCAAAATAAAATACATTTGTTTTGTTTTCTGAAGGAAAACCGTTCCTTGAAAATTTAAGTATTTAAATTTCATACTTTTGGTCGTTTCATTTCACACTTTCTAAAACAAAACTAAAATAGTTCGTGAAGAAAAATATATATATTACCTTTCCACGAAACTATGGGTCCCCCTCCCCGTTCAAATGTGTTGTAAGTTTTCAAATTTTGACCAATTTTGGTGGAGCCGGACCATCGTTGCGTTCACCGCCCGAAGGAAGATCCTCCAACCATGGCCCGCCTCCAAATTCCGAAAACCACGGCCAGGACTGGCAAGATCGTGACCGCCCGAAAATGGGGGAGAGTCCCTTCTGCAAACATATAAAATCAAATTAAATTTCATCCACACATTTATATTAACAATAAACCTTGTTAAAATTCCTATGATGACCAATACAATTTCATATTTGTTGCATTGTGTGTCCCTACTATCTCCCTTGTCTCTCTGTTCTGTAATACATATGAATTCTTCATCTTAACTTCTATTACCTCATACGATCCTTCATAGAGTAAGAAAAACTTCTTGATCTCCTTATCCTGAGCGCTCGACAAATCGTGTCTCCTCACCAATACCAATTGTCCTACTTCGTATTTCATCCACTTACCTTTTGCATCGTGCCTACGTTTTCTTTGTTCTCCCTTACTTAATAATTTCTCATTAGCCAACCTGATCTTTATACTCACATCTGCTTTCTCACTCTCAGGTGGGTAATCAAACAGATGTTCCAACATTCTCGGGGGGCGTGTTCCTTTGATCAACTCGTGAGGTGTATAGCCGGTGGACTCGTGGGTGGTACTGTTCAGCCAAGTCTCTACTCTTCTGACGTACAACGGCCATTCGCTGTGTTTAGCATGACAATAGGCTCTAAAGATCCTGCCTATCTCTCTCATTACACGCTCAGCCTGGTTGGACTGGGGATGGTACACAGCCGTATGTTTCGTGATGATTCCTTCCCATCCTAGGGTCTGACGCCATTTCCCACTGATGAACTGTGGCCCATGATCTGACAAAATTACTTTCGGCTTACCCACGTGAATCATGTAGTCCTTTGTCACCTTTTCACTCAATACCTGACTGGTAGCTCTTTTAACACTATACAATCTCACATATTTAGAAAAAGTATCAAGCATCACAAAAATATACATCACTCCGCCTCTACCCCTCAGCAATGGTCCAAACAAATCTACCGCAACTAAATCGAAAGGTCTATTCACTTTTATAAAATTCATCTCCCCTTCTACTCTATAATTTACTACCTTCGATTTCTGACACAAATCACAACCTCTTAACAATTTTCTAACCCTGCTTTCCATATTTTTAAAAACACATGACTCTTTCAAAACATTAACACACTTCTTCGCCCCAAAATGACCATATCTTAAATGACAATCCCAAATGATCTTATCAACTAACCCCTCTGGCATAACTAATTTCCAATCACGCTCACCCCCTACTACTTTCTTAAATAATAACCCCTGATAAATCTGAAAATGCTGACTATACTCTGATTCCGCTAATTCTGTTTCTAGACTATCTATAATCTTACCTGACTTACCATCTGCTCTTTGCATGGTTCTGATGTTCTTTAACTCTTCACCAAAAATTCTGTCTTCTCTGCTAATCTGAAAAATTTCAATTTCCTTTAAATCCCTACCTGTCTTATTGTCTAACATGTCTACCCTGGAAAGAGTATCAGGTATCTTGTTGTCTGTCCCTCCGATGTACTCCCATTCAAAATTATACTCCTGTAAAACAAGTACCCACCTGGTCAGACGGCTGTGAGCGAGTTTACATGTATTTAAGAAGGATAATGACTTGTGATCGGTGCAGATCACCGTCCTGTTTCCCAAGATGTAAGTTCTGAATTTGCCGACGGCGAACACAATGCTTAACAGTTCCTTTTTGGTGGTAGTATAGTTCTTCTCTGCCATCAACAATGATCTGCTTGCGAATGCGATGGTTGAGTGTTCCTTCTCGTCATCCTCTTGGTAGAGTTCCGCACCTACGGCCACATTACTAGCATCTGTCTGTAAGAAAAATGTTTTATTAAAATCAGGGTGGTTCATCATTATCATTTTGCTAAATTTCTGTTTAATTTCGTTGAACGCCTCTCGTTCCGCCAATCCCCATCTCCACTGTTTATTTTTCTGGAGTACTGCACTCAATCTTGCTGTTACATGTGCGTAGTTCTTCTGAAATTTTTGATAAAAATTACACAATCCCAGAAAACTCTGTAGCTGCTTGATGTTCTTCGGTTCAGGGAAGCGCATGATGGAGTCCACTTTATCCGGATTTGCTGAGATTCCTTCTGGTGTGATTATAAATCCTAAAAAATTTATTTGTGTTTGTAAAAATTTTGACTTGTCCCAATTTACAGTAAGTCCTCCTTCCTTTAATTTGGCTAACACATATCCTAAATGATCTAAATGGTCCTCAAAAGTTCTTGACGCAATTATAATATCATCTACATATACCGTTAAAAAATCTAAATCTTTGTTTTTAAAATTTGGTCCAAGCATTTTATGAAGCTGGCTACGCTGGTATTCAATCCAAATGGTAATCTTCGAAACTGGTAGTTCTTGCCGTTAAACAGGAAAGCTGTATATTTCCTACTCACCTCCGCCAATGGTACCTGCCAATATTCTGCTGTTAGATCCAATGACGTCATATATCTCACCCCGCTGAATTTCTGAAATATTTCATTGATCGACTCTGGTGATTCACGATCTGGTATTATTATCTGGTTGATTCTCCTCGCATCTAAACATAACCTAACTCTGCCATCTTTTTTAATTACTACAACTAATGGGTTCGAGTAGTGTAATACTGACCTTTCTATTATTCCTCCTTCCATCATCCTGTCCAGTTCCTCTTGCACCGCTCGTCTTTTGGAATAAGGCACGGGATAACTTCGCTACATGAAAGGTGTGTGTTCCCGTCTCGGCAATGTACATTCATAACCCTTTGCCCTTCCTGGAATATCGGCAAACACTCCCTTAAACTGCTCTATCACTTGCCACAACGCCGCACGCTGGTCACTCCTTACCACCGCACCTCCACTACAAAATTCATCCGCCCTTATCTCCCATACTGCATTATTAATATTACTCATTTCATTTTCAAAATCATCAATATACTCACCCTCTCTACATAAATTTACTCTAGTATCTATATCACTCTCGCCTACTCTCTTTTGTAGTATTTTTACCCCCGTTGTTCTAACTTTATCTATTATTTGTTCAAAATTAACCTTTACAGACCGATCACCCCCGTCTAACTCTACTATTTTCTCTTTAAAATTTACAACAGCTTTGTTTCTTTGCAGGAAATCATTACCCAATATAATGTCTAAACTTAACCCTTTAACTACCAAAAATGTGTTCTCAAATTCTGTGTCATTTATCAAAAAACTTAAGTGTATCTGTTTTGTTATTCTTTTACTGCGTACGCCTGTAACTCCTACTACTGTAACCCCAGCTACTGGTAAAATTGGAATATTCTTTTTAATTTCTCTTAACTCTCCTAAAATGTTTTCTGCAATAACGGAAATCTCGCTACCTGTGTCTACAAGTGTTCCGTGAGTCCCGCTCTCACCTCGATCGTATTGTTTTCTTCCTCCAGTAAATCGGCAACTATATCTGTTCTAATTAAATTACTCTTGACATCTTCCAACGGTTGGACCTCACTTACTTCCCTGTACAGTGGTCTGGTCCGTGCTACCACTGTCTGCTCTAGTTTTCCGGTTGTTGTCTATGATTGCTTGTGGTTGGTCCCTGGTGATCCCGCGGCGATCCCTGGTGATAATTGTTTGTCCCTCTGTTTTGTTGTCTAAACTGCTTGGTTTCGTTTCTCCTCCTCTGGTCTTCTCTTGGTAAACTACATTTATAACACCGTTGTCTGCTGGCGTAATTTTCCCATTTGCACCTGGAACAACTCCACTCACCTGATTTGTTTACACTATCTCTATGCACATTATTATTATATCCACGATAATTATTATTCTTATTTTGATTATATTCAACATGATGACTATTATTACTCTGTTGTGGTCGCCTACCCACTTCTCGATCTCTAATGCTCTGTAATATATCTAATATTCTCTCCAACTCGTTCATATCTTCAATTTCTTTTGTCATTAAAGTGGTTTGCACATCTCTCGGTAAGTGTTTACTTACATGTCTAACAAAAGATTTAAATGGTATCTGCGGCTCTAGGTACTTCGCTTCGTTATATAACTTAGTCACGTATATCGTTATATTATTATTAGGGTGTCCTATAAAATCGCCCGTTCCCATTATACGGCTTCTTAGTATCTTCTGTCCAATATTTCCCTTTAAATGCTTTTTCGAATGTCTCATAACAGTCCCACTCTGACCTATGTGCTTCCGCCCACACTACTGAACTACCTTTAAAACATTTAATTATTTTGGTTAGTTGCACCTCCCAATTATTATTGTTGAAACGGTTGTATTCCCGGGTTTGGTTTATAAATCTCATTGGATGTATTGTTCTGTTTTCATAGCTAAATGTCTCTAATTCGATTTTATTATGTAAGTCGCGGGTGATTATTACCCTCTCGGTTACCCCGGTCAATTTTTTGTTAATCTACCCCCTTAACTCATTCTTCACACTCATTAAATTATTCTCAATTACAGTACATTTGTCATATATATTACTACTAGTTTGTAAACTGAACTCATCTATTTCTCTAAGCTTACTTTGTATGGTACTTATTTTACAGTTGGTACTATCTGCATGCTCTGAAATAGCTTTATTTACTGTTTCTATATTTTCTGCTATACTTATTACATTTGACTCAAAATTTTCTAACTGATCTTGTAAAACGGTTGTTTTAATGTCTATTTGTTTATTTATTTCAAAATTGGTTTTCATCTCCATTTGCTTATCTACTGTAGCTAAACATTTATTTTCTATCTCTTTACTTTGTGTCTCTATTTGGTTCTGAACTGTGTTAATTACTGTTTCATTGATTGTATTGATTCTGTCATCTAAATAATTTATTTTAGCATCGTATTTCTCATTAACTATTTCTACTACCTGTTCTTGAATATTTGTACAACGTACATCTATTTCATTGATTCGTCTATCAAAATTAATATTCTGTTTTCTGATTTCATTTTTTACTTCATCAAATTTTATGTTAAAATCATTTTTCTGTTCGCTAAATTTTTCGTCAAGTTTACTAAATTTTTGATTAAAAAGCATTTGCATCATTTTCATTATTTCATTATCTTCAGCCCTGTTAGTCGGGACTGGCGTTGAGTGAATAATTCCTCCACTCATAATTTGTGACTCAGTTACGCTTGTCTGGCTTTCATTTGTACTGTCAGTTAGGCTGACATTCTCGTTATCTGCCATTTAAAAAAAAAATGTTTTGTTTAAATATTTCTTTCAAAATTTATTCCGTGTAATAAATATTACACAATCTTATTATAGGTAAAAATATTGACCTATTTACTCTACCACATGTAGTCACAACATAACCTTACTTTTACGTCTTATATACTCTTTCGATACCCACTCTGTTTCTGATTTCTGGCTTATTTTATATAAATATCTTATATAATGTCCTTAGTTCGGGCAGCCATTTGTATAAAAACATATTATTTTATTTTTTATTGATTTTATATAATTATATTTCATATCTCGTACTTACCATTATTTCGCTATTCCTTGGGTCCTAGGATTCTTTCATAAGCGAGGTCAGAAACAGTGTGAGGTTACGAAATAATTATTCTAACAACATATGCAGTGAAAAGAAAGAAATTTTTGTTTTATTTTCTTAAAAATGCTGTTACTCCCAATTGCCCCCACATATCTACATGCGCCTCGCCATGTGGCGTAGTTGTGCAATCAATTAAGATATTTTCCATTTAAAGTTTTATCAACATGTTACTACCAAAATAAACAGAATTAATTATTTCTTTCTATATTTTAACAAGGGTACAAAATATTTACTTGTTGATTATTAAGACATAATATTAGAGTATACATACCAATTGACATGAAACATCTTATATCTATGTAGGCTGCCCAGCCTGCTCTCTCTCTCTCTCTCTCTCTCTCTCTCTCATACTAATTTAAAACCCTCCCCTGATTTATTAATTCACAAAAACCCTTAACATTTTGAAATACCCCACTGCCGGCAACGTGGTTCCCTCGAGCTCGCTATTTCGCATTTGGAAATTAATTGTGTGTCCGAAAATAGATGTGGATGTTCTTCAACTGAATAATCTCGCCACTGTCACATTATTTTAACTCATAACTCACTTTTTACTCGAAAATTATGAAATTTTAAAAGGAGCCCCTCGGGGCTGTACCTGCGCAGGTATGGTCTGTAAGCAGCTTTTCCTTCACTGCTAACTATATTGCGTCTTTTTCAAAGTGGAAAACAATGCCTTGTAACTCGTCGCCACAGCTGTGTCCCATTTAACCCATGCAGTTGATTGTGTGTTGGTCGTAGAAGATATTCGTTCCGCACTGGTTGATGTCACAAAAAGGGTTTGGCTTAAGACTCACATCCGTCAGCCTGGACCACGTGCTCGTACAATTTTCGTCTCTAGCCATTTTTGAGTTTCACAAGTTGGCGTCGGTCTGCGCACCTGCTGGTGTGACGCGCTTGGACGTACTGCCACACACTCGCAAAGTTCTAGGAAATGACGCTTAGTACATTCTTTCGTACAGATTGCACAACCGTTGAGGTGTATTGTTCCTTTGTTAGAACACTGTTTCAATTCAACACGTGGCCTGGTCACAGTTGGAAATTATGTTTATGAATATTTTTGATAAACCCCCAAAAATTTAATAAAATGAAAATCCCTCCAAATTTGTCACGTTACAGTGTTAGCATCATTTGTTATTAAAATTAAGAAATTGTCAAAGTAATACGGACAACATCGACAGTTGAGTACAACGCTCGCTCCGGTGGCCGTTAGAAAAAACAATACGTCGTTGTAACGGTTATCAGAGCCAATCAAAAAAGAGTTTACTAAACGACTTTTCTCTCTAAGCGTGATGCAGCGAAGAGGTATATAACCAGCAACGCGGAGAAATTCGTTAGATTCGCCACCTCACCTCGAGCTATACAGTCGCCGCTCGCCAGCGTCATACATTTTTATGACTTAATACAGTTTAATAACAGTAAATATTTCAAAATTCTTCAAAATAGTCAACAATACAGCGATTAACCACACGGAAAGTGCTTCGACAGTAATAAGTGAATATTTTTAATTAGTGCGTGTGTTCGGAACGAGTGAGAGTATATTAACCAGTAAGTTAAATAGCCCAGTTTTATTAAGAAGAGGGCAGATTCCTCGTTCCAAGTGCGTATAAAGTGTAATCAACCAGTGATCATTATAATCCGATCACTGAAGTGTTTTAAATTTTTAATCTATATGATTAAAAAGAAATAATGTAACACAGTGACCATTTATATTGTTTATCTGTTTGCACTGATCATAATTTTCAACAACATTGTACTGACGCAAGGACAAGAAAACTTTTAATAACATACACAGAATCAATTTATTTAGAGGATTAGATAATCCAACGTAAGATATTTGTGTTAGAATTAAGCATCATAATATTTGTTAGTATATAAGTATGCGCAACGATCGCTAACCTTAAAAATAATTACGAGTTTTTAAAAAGAGGCCAAATACGAATTATCATTATATTAACGTCTGTCAAGGCAATTAATAGTATTCTATTTGTACTTCAAAGAACCTACCCGTGAGGTAAATTATATATTAAAAGTAAAATTTGTTAATAGTTATAAGAGTTTTATTGTTCTAAACTGAGCTAGGCCAGATAGTAGATGGGCAACTGAACATCAAGATTGTATTAACGTAGTAATTGTATTTTTATTTTTGAGTTGTTTTTTAAAGGGTAAAATAAACCCACAATTTTATACAGTATAAACTTTGGTTCCATTTATTTCATTTAGCTAAGTAATACTCAGTACAGAGTACAGTGAGATAACTTTGAACAGAAACATTACAATACTATATCTGAATTGTTGTAAATGCCTTAAGCGTTTAAACGAAGCATAAAGTGAACCTATACAATTTTAAAATTTATCAATTTGTTTTTTCATGGGAACTTTTCCTAAAGTAAACCCATGTGGCGCCCATATTGCATAAAAGGAGTAGTATAACCTTGTTTATAAAGTGTAAGCTGGTCATAAGAAAATCTTGACAGTTTATTCTGGGTAAGTGAACGTCAGAACTTCCAGTACTACTACCAGGTACGTGAAAGTGTTTTTATTTTAAATTATTTGTCCAGACGAGACTTGACGGTACGTACACTGACGACATTTAACCAAGAAGAGGAGTTCCACTGCAAGATTGACGACTACACGGCTACATTCATTTACCGACCAGCGATTAGTATATTATCCATTTAAATTATGACACTTTAATTATATAAACAATATTTACTAATTATCATCACCAAAGAGAATTACTGCATATAAATTAAAGTAGAGAGTTCATATTAACATTTTAAATTGTAACACGAGAATCCATTACACTACAATCGATATTTAAATTAAGTTATATATATTAATTTAATAGAGGGGGATCTCGTTTGGTTACAATATATATATATATATATATATATATATATATATATATATATATATGCAAACCATGTAATGTATAATATGCATGTTAACAAGTTAAGTAGAAAAACCAGTACTTCGCTAAAGACAAACCAGTACAACTAAGAGAAACCAAAAACAGTTAAGGATATTGAATGTTACAGTCTGGTGATACTGTGGTGGCGTACCTGTGCTGGCCAATGCGTCAGGGCAAGGGCGTCTCGTGCCTGTCTGACTTTATGGTGTTGGGATCTTGAGAAGGGAAGTCCAGTAAGGTCATACAGGTGCGACCACGGTCACCAGACTAGGGGGTAAGTTATCCATGATTTTTGTAATAAAGTAAGGGGGGTTGTGGCGCCATATCCTTGCTGGTCCTCTTAGGTTTTAGGCAATGAGAGTTTTTATGCTTCGGCATAAAACCTCTCATTGGGGGGGGGGGTATTGTAACGGGGCAGATTAGGCAACCCGTTTTAACCACTCAATGTACAACTTTTGGGGAACAGCCAGTAGTGGTACTAGGTACACACTGGTACCGGTACATAAATTCGCAGAAAAATATACCTCGGAAATTCGGAGAATCGAACACGTGGCAAATTAAAATAAATTCCAGAGTCGAACATTCGATGGACCAGCCAATCAGAGAAGGCTTTATAAAACCTACATACGCTGGTGGGCAGCTTGACCAACGCCCAATGCCTTGCATCTACGCAACCACGTGCAGGAGGCTCACACAGTTAGGATCTAGTCATCAAGCAGTACAGAGTAGTTCAACACAAATCATCAGACAGCGCAGTTGTAATTTTAACGGGTGCCTAGGGAAAGTTTCGGGTAGGCCGAAAATAGTATCGTTGGCCTACCAAAGAGTGCAGTTAAACTATCATGGACCAGGGAGTGTGGAAAAAAAGTTATCATGTGTATTTTTGTGACTTAGTGAAGAAGACTGGAGCGACACCATGCATACTAACGGGTACCGCGTGTAGTGAGTACAATTACTAAACTAATTTAGCTGGGCAGAAATCAAGTGAAACAATAAATAATACAAGAGCTCACTTAATAAAACGGGGGTATTACAAAATGTAAAGAGTGAGTGTGCGTGGGGAACAAGGGAAAAATAAGATATAAGAGTACTGGTTTGGCAATGGAGGTTAGTATAGAAACATGTTTATAATACAGATTAGTCAAGAGAAACATATTAAAGAAGTAAGAGTAAGAGAAACAGATTAATTGAATACAAATAAAAGATTTTGTTGATAGTAAATATGTGTTAAGTATAATTATTTCGCCGCAACCATTTCCTATACTCTGTGCTGAAAAATTCGTCTAACGAATCGGGGATTTTCTGAATTAACGGAGGTCAGATAGCAATTTTTTTTTTTAAGGGAAAGAGTGTTTAGGTTTCCATATTTTCCTTAAAAAATATAAGTGGCGGCCCAATAAATTTCTGATGGTGATTGAAGGTAAGTTACGCAAGACAGATCGCATAAGGTAAGTAAGATTCTGGCAGGTTATCTTTATTAAATATGTCTGTATGATTACACCTTCACATTAACTCAGTTTCTCTGCACTAATTTCAGTTGAGTATTTATGGATCTAACAGTTCTTACTGGCACCTTACAAGCCACAGACACTCTGTCACGCACTTTTTTACATCTTGTAAAGGTTCCATATTATTTTTCTCCCTACAAAAGTATTGAATTACAGAGGCATATGCACACAACACTGCTGATATTGTCAACAATGACCACTCAAGGGCAATCGAAATTCAACTATTACATAAATTGTCAACTATTACAGTATGCAGGAAATACTATAAGTTGGACCTGGACATTTCTGTCCAGTCGATGACTCATGAGGAAACACGGGCCAGCTGCATTTGTGTGTGTGTAGTAGTAGTACCAGAAGTAGTAGTAAGGGTTAGCTAATCCTTCAGTGACCATAGACAGTGTAACAGCCTATAAGTGAATCTTGAATAAAATCTTTGTTAATTTGTTAACCTTGTATCAACACTTGTTACAAGAATTATACTACTGGCTACAGAACTGTGAATACCACCATAATCTTTTACAGATACAAGCTGTATAATCATTTAAACTTCATTTTTCAGTTTTCTTTTTCAAAATGTTAAAACAATCTGACCAAACTGTTGATATCTAACAACATTCGCTGTCTTGCAGTCGATAAGAACAAATCACTGTTTTATTCTACAATTAGGTCGTACTGCTTGTGTTTACACTTGTGTGCTTGTGTAGTACACTAACTTAATTATATTTACATACCAATAGGAGTGTTATTAGAAATAACTTTCTTATCAGCAGATCGTTGAATTCCTGGATCAACTTTCTGGACCTGAGGAACCTTTGATAATGCTGAAAAAAAAAGCAAATTGCATCTAGTTATATGATAATTTCAGCTCCCTCTACTATGTTTATATACAATTTTTGTTAAATTAGCATTACTTTGGACAGAGAGAAATCTACTTCTTATACATTTTTTTTTGGACGTACAATGTAACCTAGTGAGCCTGAACTCCTTGAAAATACTCCTCCTGTCTTACAGTTAGTAAGATCAAATCACGATTTTCTTCTAAAATTAGGTAGCACTGCTTGTGCATTTTGAAATCTAATTCATTAAATTTTATTTGTTAGAGAAGACATACACAAAATATTACAAAAACGTTACATGCTTACTAATTTATACATAATTTGTTGGTCTTGGTAGTGCTGTCTGTATTTTTCACATTTTGTAAAGGTCCCACACTATTTTTCTCCATATAAAACTATTGAATGATTTTAGCTTGAGCATATAAAATTTCACATAATTTTTTAGAAGACATTATTTCTAAATTTCTAAAAATACCAAATACAAACTGTATATATATTATTACATAATGCGGTAAAAGTGTTACATAATACGAAACGTTCTACAAGTATCTTGGCTATCCCAGCTGTAATGTGTGTGTGCATACATATTGCTGCTACTTTGCGATGAAAGACAATCTCGCGTCAAGTATTGAGTCTATTCCAGACCGTACCGGTCAGCGCAGTGTGTTCAAGGTCACTGTTTCTAGTGGATTCTCGATAGTGCGTTTTTTTAACACGTCATCCAAAGTGACAGATTATTCTGGAATATCAGCGGGGTATAAATATAGGCATTCAGTGACAGTCAGTTCAGTTTAAGTGGTGATTTATTCAAGTGAGGTTCGAGTTATTGTCGGGCGATTTACACAGTGAGTTTCAAGTGGTGTATTAGTAAAAAGTGATTATCGTGCGGACATTATTATAGTTGACATTATTATTTGTGTGGACAGATTAACTTGAATTGTTGTATGAGAATAATCTTGTTGATTACAAACTTTTAACTGTGATACTTAAAGCTGGTTTTTTTAGTGACTTTATTAGTGTCTTGTATTTGTTTTCCACTGTACCATACAACGATCAGTTAGACCGTTGTAACAGTGGGTCAGAAGTAGGACAGAACAGTTAACAGTGGAAACAGTGACACTTTGTATATGACTAGTGTAATTTGTAATTAATCATAAACAATGAATGCCAGTCAGATGAAGGAAGCTTTCCAAGCGCTTGTACTACAAACAGAAAAACGATAGACGAGAAAGCGGATGCAAGACAGAAAACCCTCTTGCTGGAAGTGGGGGAATGATGACGACAGGATACAGAAGAAGTAGAAAGACGACAAAAAGAAGAATGAAGACAGGAAAGGGAAGAAACAAAGGAACGACAGAAAGCACTAATGCTGGAAAAACAAGAACAGCAGAAAGCACTAATTTTGGAATCTGAAGGATGACAAGCAGATAAAACGGAAGCTCTTTTTAAAGCTATGCAAAAATAATTGCAAGAACATACTACTGCAGAGTTGGGCCTACTACGTGGTGACTTAGGGGAATTATATTGTGATCTAAATGGTCAACAGGTAAGATTGTCTACAGCCGAAAAATCTGTATCAAATATAGAAGAAACAATGTCAGAAAAAATACCTGCAGTGGAAGACTACATTACAAACATAAGAGAACAAATTAAAAATGAAGTCGAGCGGTTCATGAAGATACAACAAAAACAAATTTCTGAACAGACTGTACCAATGATAAAGACAGAAAATAAGAAACAGAGAAAGTCACTTCGCCTGCAGCTAGAGCAGTTCATGTCAAAGCTCCAACCTTTGATGGAAGCAGCCACTGGGCAACATACCTACGTCGATTTGAAGCTGCAGCATGTGTAAATAATTGGACAGAGTAAGACAAGCCAGTTTCATTCATTCTCGCTTTAACACTTTCAGTGCCGGCCTATTAAAAGACTATTAATACCAGAAAACCGGGCATTTTTAAGGTTTTATAGAAATTAATAATTAAATTAATCTTTGGTCAATATTAATGGTCTAAACATCATAATAACAAACTGAGTTTGCTTTAAAACTGTAGGAAACATGTACATATAGCTATAAGAAATAATTAATTACTGTCACTATAACAAAACCATGTTTTGCATTGTTGAAAAAAGTCTAACATATGTTTTATTACAATTATGAAAATGTTTTATAAATATAAAGCACTTTTGTCAAGGTGTACCAAAATAATTAATTTACATATAATTTACTATCAAAAAAGGGAGAAAAATGCATCAATTTTCATAATTATTATAAACAAATGTTTATGTTTATTCTAATAATATTTTGCCACTGTGTGATACACTTTGAAGCAGTCAGGTAAACATAGTCCAACTTCACAGTCAGGGCACCACCACTGCTATACACAAATACTTTGTACTACTGAATAGCATGAAGGAGAAAGGGAAAATGTTTACAGAGTAATTTGTGCTAACAGAGAAACAAAAATAAAGAAAATGACAGGCCTGTAATGTGTAGTGTTATTGTTCAAAAAATACACAGTAAACAAAAGGGTGAGGTCAACCAAAAATAGTAATCTGTTTTTTTTTATCATACAAATAGTAAGTGGAAAATAAATAATTTCATTATTCTAAACGCACATTTATCAGCAGAAATAAAACTACAGTACAGTTACAATTATTTTGTACATTTTTCACGTTATCAGATAACGCAAATAGAAAATCTTCCGTGTGTATCGTTCACGTTGTAATAAGATTGTTTTATACAATTCTATTATTTTTTGGGAGTAAATTGCACCACCTTATAACGTGGTAAATACATAAGCTATTTACGTAATTATAATGATAATAATCCATACTAATAATCATAATATTCATTACTGTATATGAAGAAACAAACGATACTAAAAACTGCTACTGGGTACAAAGTCCGGATCTTCATCCGAATCGTCCCCAAACTATTTTATTTCACCTTCTGAACCAGAGTCGTCGTACATTTCGTTGACTATCTATATTATTTCATCGTTATTGAGATACCTATCACTCATTTTTAGTAATATTATAAAAATATAATGAACAAACCGTACGCCAAAATATATAACCTATAAGTACAAACACAAAACAACGCAGAATGACACCGATTGCCTATATCGATTGTATCGAAATAAAAACTTCTTCTATTAGCCGATAGAGTGCACACCATTACAGTTAACATTCAAAAGAATTGTTCAAAATGCTTTTTGCCCGTATATAACCACCAGTGGATTTTGCACAAGATCACATATGACAGCCCGAGCCAGACTCGGGCGCGGCACAGCTGACTAAAACACCAAGCCCGAGCTAGACTCGGGCCTGGCACCGAATGTGTTAAAAGGACCTGCTGCAGAGCTACTACAGAAAGTGCCACCTGACAGCAAGAACATCTATGACGAATTGATTAAAGCTGTAGAATTACGGTATGGCGATAAACATTTGCGAGATGTCTACTACGCTCAGTTGAGAACGAGATGACAACGTTCCGGGGAGAGTCTTCAAGAGTTTGAAGAAAGTATCAACAGACTCAAGAGACTGGCCTATCGTGAAGCACCAGATTTTCGAATAAGGTTTATGGTGCAGACATTTATTGATAGCATCGGAGATTGTGAACTTCAGCAAGTGTTACGAATGGCAAGACGAAATAGCTCAGAAGCTCTTGTTCACACCCTCGAGTTTGAAGCTGCCAAGTCAGCGTCCCGCTACATTAATGGGTTTATGCCATCACACTGTAGTCAGAAGATACCAGTATCACATTGCCATTATGATGAGAGCAGAAAAAGAATGTTGGACAAACAATTCAAAAGTTCAAGAGCGCCACAATGATTTGAACGATGGGAAAAAGACAGAAGACCGAAGTGTTACAACTGTGGGAAACGTGGTCATCTACAGGTAGACTGTTGGGATAGGAAAATACCAAGAGAGTACTCGCACCAATTGGAGAAGTAAAGTCCCAGTTTTCACGTTACATAAGACCAGTGGAAACTTGAACATTCATGGATTTGCAGAAGGTAAACCAACATCATTTACAGTTGAAACAGGTGCAACAGTGTCCATTCTGCGCCTCGACTTAGTCAGCAACTGCCAGCCTTAAATTAGCTCTTGTACAATACAGACTGTGACTGAAAATCCCATCAAAGTGTTAGGAAAGGTAGACGTACGTGTACACCTGGGTCTTCTCGAGTTTAGCCACCAAATGCTCGATGCATTGTCAATAAAGTGATTTTTGGAATGGGCATTATGAACGCCTATGGATTCGTTGTGGACTAAAGAGAGAATGTCCTGAGAGTTGGCCAAGAGAAGATATAAAATTACAGGGTTTAAACAAGTGGCATTGGCCAAAGAAAAAGTCAACATGTCTGCTCAACAGGAACCCTTGTTATTGCAAGCGGAAATGGAAGAAGAACTAGCAGGGGAAGTACAAATAAGTGTAACAACAAAAGAAGTGATTGGAAAGCTAACTATGGGTGTCGAGACAAGACTCTTGCTTGTTCCTGAGTTAATGGAAGCGCCCGGGGGAAACGTTGCTGAAGATCAAATTACGCAAGAGATTGTTGACGAGAACCAATCAGACGTGGACCAGCTCATGGCGTATAGGTCATCAGTACACAATACAACCAGCATGACTCCAGCAAAATTGGTGTTGGGCAGGAGATTCGTCTTCCTGGGGACTTGATGTTCGGATCATCTGAGACTCAGTCCCAAGAACCACAGAATTATTCCTCGCAATTAGATAACCAACTGCAAGAAATGAATCGTTTGATAAGAGGACGGCTGAAGATTGCCAGTGATAAAATGAAAACTCGGTATGACATTCGCAGCTATCCAAGAAGTGGTTTCCAAGAAGGAGATCAGATTTGGTTGTATAACCCAAAGCACCGCCGTGGTCGCTCACCTACACTTCAGACTAACTGGGAAGGACCTTACACTGTGAAAAAAAAGAATTAATGATGTTGTCTATCGGATTAAACAGAAAGGACAGCGAAAGTTCAAGGTCGTCCACCTAGAACGCTTGCCTAAGTATTACTTCAGAGATGGTTTGCCAGTTTGGGACAAACAGGCTTAAGGAGGGGACAGTGTTACGTAATGCGGAAAAAGTGTTACTTAATACGGAACATTCTAAATGTATCTCTGCTACCCCAGCTGTTGTGTGTGTGTGTGTGTGTGTGTGTGCACGCGCGCGTACATACTGCTGCTACTTTGCGATGAAAGACAATTACCCGTCAACCATCGAGTCTATTCCAGACCGTACCAGTCAGCACAGTGTGTTCAAGGACATTGTTTCTAGTGGATTCTAGAGAGCATCTGTTTGTTCAACATGTCAACCAAAGTGACAGATTATTCTGGAATATCAGCAGGGTATAAATATAGGCATTCAGCGATGGTCAGTTCAGTTTAAGTGGCGATTTATTCAAGTGAGGTTCGAGTTATTGTCGGGCGATTTACACAGTGCCTTTCACGTGTTATATTAGTAAAAAGTTATTATAGTGCGAACATTATTACAGTTGACATTATTATTTGTGTGGACAGATTAACTTGAATTGTTGTACGAGAATAATCTTGTTGATTACAAACTGATAATTGTGATAATTAAAGCTGGTTTTTTAGTGACTTTATTGGTGTCTTGTATTTGTTTTACACTGTACTATACGACGATCAGTTAGACCGCCATAACAATATGCACACAACACTACTGACATTGTCAACAATGACCACTCAAAAGCAATGGAAATTAAACTATTACATAAATTGTCAACTATTACAGTATGCAGGAAAGACTATAAGTTGGACTGGGACATGTTTGTCCAGTCAATGGCTCATTAAGAAATAAGGAAGATGTTTGGAAAATGTGTTTAAGTTACAGACAGCTGTGAGTCATTTTAAGAAAGGAGACCAGAGACTATAAATATTAATTGTAAATCATGTCTTGCTGATGTGTTGAACCACATATATTTCAAACTTACTGGAAACTTACTTAGAAGATTACTTACTGGGCATGGATATGTTTGTCCAATTGATGACCTATGAGGACAATGTGGGGCAAAAATGTATAAACGTTAGAGACAGCTGTGAGTCAGTTTGTAAACCATTTACAAAATGTACAACGTTAAATGTTATTTGACATATATTACAATCTAAAAATATAAGTCTATGAAAATTGTGAATTAATTGGCAAAAATATAAATAATACTTTTACAATATTAAATTTTAACGCATATAGTATATATGACTTTGTTGTACATGTACAAATTAACACTAAAGAACAGCACAGCCATATCGTGTTTGAACTCATTTGCAGTTACATAGTGAGAAGCCCAGATGGTGATTCATACCTGAGGCAGACGGGCCACCTGCATTTGTAGGTGTGGTGTGTGTCTGTTGAGTACTAGTAGTAGTATTAGTATCAGTAGTAGTTGTAAGGATTAGTTAATCCTTGAGTGACCATAGGCAGTGTAACAGCCTATAAGTGAATCTTGAATAAAAGCTTTCTTAATCTTGTATGAACACTTGTTACAAGAATTATACTAATGATTACAGAACTGTGAACACCACCATGTTCCTTTACATATACAAGCTGTATAATCATTTAAACTGCATTTTTCAGTTCTCTTTTTCAAAATGTTAAAACAATCTGACCAATCTGTTGATATCTAACAACATTCGCTGTCTTACAGTCGATAAGAACAAATCACTGTTTTATTCTACAATTAGGTAGTACTGCTTGTGCTTGTGTAGTACACTACCTTAATTTGTTTACATACCAACAGGAGTGTTGTTACAAATAACTTTTTTATCAGCAGATTGTTGAATTCTTGGTTCATCTTTCTGGACCTCAAGAGGAACCCTTGATAATGCTGAAAAAAAGCAAATTGCATTTAGTTATATGATAATTTCAGGTCCCTCTACTTCGTTTATATTTAATTTCTGTTAAATTAGCACTACTGTGGCCAGAGAGAAATCTATTTCTTATAAATTTTTTGGACGCACACTGTAAGCTGGTGAGCCTAATCTCCTTCAAAACACTCCTTCTGTCTTTTAGGTGATTAAATCAAATCACGGTTTTCTTCTAACATTAGGTAGTACTGCTTGTGCATTTTGAAATCTGATTCATTAAATTTTATTTCTTAGAGAACACATATACAAAGTATTATAAAAACGTTTCATGATTACTAAGTTATACATAATTTGTTGGTCTTGGTAGTGCTGTCTGTCTTTTAAAACATAGGGATGGGCTGTGGCTTGTTTTTGTTCCGGTAGACACAATAATGAAGTAGATATCCCAACGCAGTAAAGATTCTTTTTTGAATACTGGTAACAAAGATATAATTTTCTGAAAATTGTTTTCCAACTAAACTATAATTTTACATGTAACTAGTGTGACGTACTGATCGATCACATTTATTATTATTACCAAATTTCAAATTAATTGTTACTTACCGTTACGATAACTCTTACAGGGTCACAGGATTCGATCACATGTACCTAGATACAAACATGGTCTATGGGTTATGCAAAGTACTGACACCACTCATTTTAGAAGAGAATTTAACTTTTAATTTTATTTTTTAAATCATTCAAATTTCAACAAATTTTTACCATGTTTTTGTATATAAAATAGCTTCATAATTTTTCTTTGTCTGGTGATTCGTTACATATACTATCTTATTCTACTAGCTTACCTTAGATTCATATACACATACAGACAGAGCCCAGCCTGCATATTTAAACACCCACTCAAACACACACACACAATTTATTTCCCCTTAAACATTTTTTAAATGATATTTCCCCCCGTCAGCCACGCGGTCTTCTCACACGCACTCATTGTTCCGGTAAAACTTCTTATTATTGTCCGAAAATTGCACAGTTACGTTCTTTATTCTTTTTACTGGACCGCGGTCACACCAAATTTTTCTACTATTGCACTGGATGTCATTTTAGAAAAGTTTTATTTCTGAGCCCGGTTGACGGGCGGCCTGCATAGGCGAGAGTCGACCAAAGACTGACTGCGTCTCTCAGTTCCCCACTCCAGGAGCATTTTAGTCAAGACGACGGACATCAATGCCTTGTATGTAGTCGTCACAGTTTCGACTCATGCTAGTCATGTAGTTGTTGGAATGACGATAGCAGGCGATTTCAACCAGGCACTGGCTAATGTCATAAAAGTGGGTGGGACTTAAAACAGCACTTCCGCAAAGTTTTGGAGAAGGCGATGAATATTATTCTCTCTAACCATCTTGGTTTTTCAACATCGCTTGGGTAGGCACTCATGCGCGAGTAGTGACGTGTGTGCACTGCCACACCAGTACAGATTTCTGCGAATTTTGTGGAGGTGCAAATTCCTTTGCCGCATTACACAACTGAAAGTGCGTATCGCCTTTGTTCCAAACGCTGTTTCTCAACACTGGTCTGTTATACTGACAAATATGTTGCACAATAATACAGTTATTTCGCAAATATTTATAAGGCTCCCAACCGAAAACGAAATGAATAAAAATATATAAATGCCCCAAACCGTTAAAATAAAAACACCCAAAAATTGACCCGCTACAATACCCCCTCGATGAGAATTCTGCTGTTCATAACAGAAGAAATCTCATCGATAACCCCAAAGAGGACCGGAGAGGAACTGGCGCCAACAACCCCCTTGTTCTTAATCTCACGGGTACACGACCCCCCTGGCTCAGCGACTATGGACTCATCTGAACGAGATCACTGGACTTCTCCGCAAGAGATCCCAACACCGAGAAATCGAACAGACTCGCACCACGGCGCACCTCGCCTTTTAACATGCTACCCCCCAAAATCCTCAATCCCTGGCTAAAATTATCCCAGCTCCTCCGCCGATATGTTTCCCCTTTTTGCAAGCTGGGCTGTGTTTAGCAGATACTGGGCTCACACACACTAACATTACATGTTACCATAACACATTAAAAATAAAAGATTTATTTTCAAATTTATTAAAAATTTAACAAAAAATTCAAAATTCAAAATAATATTTTATCAAAAACTCTCTTCCTTGTTTTTCTAAATTTTTGTTTCAAATGACTTAACCTAGACATTTCTACTAATCTAAACACATCCTTACTCTAACATGAGAACCACTTATAGTCTGCCAATACAATGCAATACAATAAAATAAACATGGTTAATGCACACATAATAAAATAATCATTATCTAAAATATTCATTCGCTGGCAGGCGAAAAATCAAGGTTTTTTTTCCCCCCCAAAAAAAATTAAAATTTTCAAAAATTTTAAAATTCAAAAAAAAATTTAAATTTATTTTAAATGTTTCCCTCAGATGCAAAATTATTTACATATTGGTTTGAATTAATTAAACCAACAAATTAAAATTGGCTTCCTACTACACAAGCTTAGTAGGTGTATGACCTCATCAGCTGATCGAAACTAGGTCAAGTCCAAAACTCTTGACCTACATATGTTATATATAAGTTCTGAAAACACATTGAACATCTGTAATATCCTAACTTGAAATACAAAACATAATAAAACAAAATATTTAAAACGAACAAATATTAATATAATAATCAATTTGACATTTAGATTATTTAAAATAAACAATTCTTGACTTTACATCATTTTCAAATTTTATCAAAATTCTGTCACTGGTTGAAAAAATGAACATTATATATTCTTTATCATGGATCTCTCTTTCTTTTCAACAATCTTACTTTAATATACTGTGGGTGATGTAAATTATTCATTCTCATTTACTGTATTACATCGGTATACATACATAAACTTTCTCCCTATAGCTCTAATATTAATCAACTTCAATTAACATGACACCCATCTCTACCAAAATCTCTACTAATCAGGACACTCTAAACCCCAACTTATCATTTAACACAATTCGCCGCCTTCTCTCATTATAAAATACTCTCTAACCCTTTGTACATAGGATATGTGTTTCCCCTACCCAAAACTCAATTCCCTTATTTGGCGGCCCGGATTCTACCTAAGGCGGCCCCTTCCCCACTAAAATCTATTCCTATCCCGTCCCAACCCTTGTTGCGGACTCCCCAAATACACTACCCCCTAATACAAAATTGCCATCCCCAAAATTCTCAATCTCATTACATTACTACAAATACACAAAATAACCTCATTAATTATAAACCATAAATATATCATTCAGAACTCTACAATTATTCTCCATTACTACCGTGTCAACATCTATATTTCACAAGATTCTATTACATTATATCAACTCAAAAACAACATTACATCATATTCATCTCTACTATTTCACATTCAACTTTTAATTCAATTTGGACAGGTCTACATGTCCCACAACATATTTATCACCCACGAATTATCTTTTATTAATTTGCATAAATTATTGTTATTTTATTTCTCATATTCTTTTTATCTTTACTTCAAAATATCTGTAATACATTAAACATTAATTACTTGTAACATTTATAGACCAATATACCAGTGACATGGTATTGCTGATCAGCTGATATCCTAACATAATAAAAACACATCTCAAAATTGAACAAATTACATGGAATATACATATTTATTTTTATTTATTCTCACTTCTCACCTCATTGTTTCCCCTTTTTTCTGATTCTGATGCTTATGTTAACCTGCCAGACGATTTAATTATTGGCTTAGGAAAAAACATACACATATCATGAAATTAACTATTTTTACAATACCTATACCTAACATACACCAAGTAAACACTACATTTAAAAACGCATAATGAACACCTTATTTTTAAATATCTAAGCAGCTAGTTACCTGAACAGAGCACAAGCAGTTTTATTTGATCAAACTCTAAACAAAAAAAAAAAACTTTTATGTCATAAACTTTAAATTCGTGACTCCTTTGCGTCACCTCCCAGCCACACACACTATTTCAGATTATGTAAGACTGTCTCGCCTTTTCGCTTCCACAGAGACTGTATATTTTGGAGCAGGGTTTTACCTCTCCGTGTCTCTGCTTCCGCTATTAAGTTTTAAAGTTAGTGAACATCATCATGTTCTTGTTCTATAATCATACACCCTTAAAACGGATCTGCCACCGGTCTTGCTACCCCCACGCGGGCAGAGTGGCAGCCGCTGTTCCATAGTACTGGAGATTTCCTCTAATGTCCCCCCATTGAATTTCAAATACATACCAATTTCAAGTCAGCTATGGTCAAGGGACTTGGTATGACCATAGCTGGCCGCTAGTCAAAACCACGGTTAGTGCTGGTAAGACAGTAACCGCCCGAAAAGTCGAGGAAATCTAACTTTTATTTCACTGCCTGTTTCACATCAATATTATTATGTGCGACACGTTATTTAGTATTGTGTGTAAAATTTTTTATTTACACGGATAAGGTGTGCCGCACATTTATCGCCAGTTTGGCCTCCGATGGAGGTAACACTCACTGCTACCCCCAACCCATTTCGCTATCTAAGAGAGCACAGGCCACCCCCTCAATAGCCACTTACTAGCTAATTACTAGAATTTTTTTTTATATACAACATTCTAATGTGACATCTTCATCCATTATCAATCATTAATCATCCTTCATAACTTTCTACAATTATATGACTTAAAATTTTCGAATTCATTATTAATATTTATTTTTCATCATATCTCAGTTATTATTACCCTTTAAATTATTATCTCAAGTTATTTTCATTATTGAAGTTAAAATTCGTTCCATTAAGTTAAACATTTGTGTACATTTTATTATATTTGGCTTGTATCATAAAAATTTCATACTTACAGTCCATAATTCATATACTGACATACACAACTATATACACCATACACCACTACTCCAAGTAACCTCTGAAACATTTAACAAAAAGTTATTTCAAATCAACAATTTATCAATTAATTACCAACTTCACTTCTCGTTAAACCATTTAAATTCATCAAAAAATTCAATTATATAATCTTTGAATTAATCAAAATATTTAAAACATTCCAAATTATTTTAATTAAATTAATTAAACATGTACAATTAGCCAACTACTGTTTTCAAAATTAATTCGGTTATTTGTTTAAATTGCAAATATTAATATTATTATTACAACAATCATCTACACACATATTGTTTACTTAACATTCTACCATACACACAAATAAACTTACTAAACATTTATTTACAAATCTGCATCCTTATTTATTTAGTCATATCACACTTCAATGTTCAAAGGTTGCGAGGTCACAAAACCATAAAACAATATATATAAAATTGTCCATTGATTGTTTATAGTTTAGCCTCCATCGTCAAAGATTAATCTTGGTTTTGTATAGCACTGTTCAATTATATTGACATACATATTGTTGTCTTGTGTGTCATAACCAAACAATTTCAATTTATCCGTTATACCATAATAATCATTCACCAAGTCTACGTTAAGTATTTCTGTTAAATCTCCGTCAGTAAATATTTCCAATATCGGGTTAGTTACTTTTGTATTATCAATTAAATCATTCTTGTTTAAATACTCTTCTAATACTTCTTCCAACTCACCATAATCTCTCTTTAAATTATATACTTGTAATTCTCTCTCATCATAACTCCATCTCATACCTTCAATATTACTCCAGACAGAGGGTATAAACTTATACAAATAAAATAAACAACTCCAATCTTCTACTAGTACGGGACCCTTGCCCTTCAATACCACTTGTGACCACATTAACTCATCGTAAATAATAAAAGGAAAATTTCCCCTCTGTCCCCACTCTACTACAACATTATTTTTTCTCTCTCTCTCTAACTCACTGACACACATTAACATCTCATAATCACTACATTCTGCAATTTCATTAGTACTCTCATTATTTATTTTTACTGTATCAGTCTCTGATACTAACTCTTCAAACACATTAACATTCTCAGTATTACGTACATTATTTTCGACATTATGGTTATTATTTGTTAACTCTTTATCTGGTATTACATTTTTGTATTTGTCATTACAAGTTTCATTTGTATTATTCTTATCTAGATTCATCACATTCGCTCCCATTCGCTCCACACTCTGTTCTAATTTACTCAAACTAGTCATTATTGTCTCATGGGTACTTTCTAAACATTTATTTAGTTCTTGAATCTCGTTCTTTAACTCGTGAAACTTGACATTGGAATCAATTTGTTGCTCTTTATAATTGCTATTTATATTTTCAGCCATGGTTTTCATTAAATTAAACAGATCATCCATCGACAACCCTTTAGTTCGTGTTGTCGACGGAGTAGATTGTGCTGCTATGTTTTCGTCAGTGAAGCCGACTTCTTTACTATCAATTCTACTTTCCCTATCTAATTTCGGGGTTACTTGAATCCCTGAATCTTTATTTACTTTACTTTGATCTGTTATACTTATTTCTGCTTCACTCTGACTCACACTTGTAGTCGAGTGTGCTTCAAAGTTACTAATGTTCAAGTCGTCGCAAACTTCGACACTTGTTATCTCAATTACATTATTTTCTTTATCTGACATTTTGTATTATTATTTAAATTAAATTACATAAATTGATTAAATAGAATAGATTAATTAAATAAATACTGTAACTACTTAAATTTTGTAATATACTGTTAGGTTGCTAAGCTAACCTAGAACATGCTTGTATCCATGTCGATGCGGAATTCAATTAATTAATTATAATTAATTCAATTCGTGCCTGTTCCGTGGCGCCAACTGTGACGTACTGATCGATCACATTTATTATTATTACCAAATTTCAAATTAATTGTTACTTACCGTTACGATAACTCTTACAGGGTCACAGGATTCGATCACATGTACCTAGATACAAACATGGTCTATGGGTTATGCAAAGTACTGACACCACTCATTTTAGAAGAGAATTTAACTTTTAATTTTATTTTTTAAATCATTCAAATTTCAACAAATTTTTACCATGTTTTTGTATATAAAATAGCTTCATAATTTTTCTTTGTCTGGTGATTCGTTACATATACTATCTTATTCTACTAGCTTACCTTAGATTCATATACACATACAGACAGAGCCCAGCCTGCATATTTAAACACCCACTCAAACACACACACACAATTTATTTCCTCTTAAACATTTTCTAAATGATATTTCCCCCCGTCAGCCACGCGGTCTTCTCACACGCACTCATTGTTCCGGTAAAACTTCTTATTATTGTCCGAAAATTGCACAGGTACGTTCTTTATTCTTTTTACTGGACCGCGGTCACACCAAATTTTTCTACTATTGCACTGGATGTCATTTTAGAAAAGTTTTATTTCTGAGCCCGGTTGACGGGCGGCCTGCATAGGCGAGAGTCGACCAAAGACTGACTGCGTCTCTCAGTTCCCCACTCCAGGAGCATTTTAGTCAAGACGACGGACATCAATGCCTTGTATGTAGTCGTCACAGTTTCGACTCATGCTAGTCATGTAGTTGTTGGAATGACGATAGCAGGCGATTTCAACCAGGCACTGGCTAATGTCATAAAAGTGGGTGGGACTTAAAACAGCACTTCCGCAAAGTTTTGGAGAAGGCGATGAATATTATTCTCTCTAACCATCTTGGTTTTTCAACATCGCTTGGGTAGGCACTCATGCGCGAGTAGTGACGTGTGTGCACTGCCACACCAGTACAGATTTCTGCGAATTTTGTGGAGGTGCAAATTCCTTTGCCGCATTACACAACTGAAAGTGCGTATCGCCTTTGTTCCAAACGCTGTTTCTCAACACTGGTCTGTTATACTGACAAATATGTTGCACAATAATACAGTTATTTCGCAAATATTTATAAGGCTCCCAACCGAAAACGAAATGAATAAAAATATATACATGCCCCAAACCGTTAAAATAAAAACACCCAAAAATTGACCCGCTACAATACCCCCTCGATGAGAATTCTGCTGTTCATAACAGAAGAAATCTCATCGATAACCCCAAAGAGGACCGGAGAGGAACTGGCGCCAACAACCCCCTTGTTCTTAATCTCACGGGTACACGACCCCCCTGGCTCAGCGACTATGGACTCATCTGAACGAGATCACTGGACTTCTCCGCAAGAGATCCCAACACCGAGAAATCAAACAGACTCGCACCACGGCGCACCTCGCCTTTTAACATGCTACCCCCCAAAATCCTCAATCCCTGGCTAAAATTATCCCAGCTCCTCCGCCGATATGTTTCCCCTTTTTGCAAGCTGGGCTGTGTTTAGCAGATACTGGGCTCACACACACTAACATTACATGTTACCATAACACATTAAAAATAAAAGATTTATTTTCAAATTTATTAAAAATTTAACAAAAAATTCAAAATTCAAAATAATATTTTATCAAAAACTCTCTTCCTTGTTTTTCTAAATTTTTGTTTCAAATGACTTAACCTAGACATTTCTACTAATCTAAACACATCCTTACTCTAACATGAGAACCACTTATAGTCTGCCAATACAATGCAATACAATAAAATAAACATGGTTAATGCACACATAATAAAATAATCATTATCTAAAATATTCATTCGCTGGCAGGCGAAAAATCAAGGTTTTTTTTTCCCCCCAAAAAAAATTAAAATTTTCAAAAATTTTAAAATTCAAAAAAAAATTTAAATTTATTTTAAATGTTTCCCTCAGATGCAAAATTATTTACATATTGGTTTGAATTAATTAAACCAACAAATTAAAATTGGCTTCCTACTACACAAGCTTAGTAGGTGTATGACCTCATCAGCTGATCGAAACTAGGTCAAGTCCAAAACTCTTGACCTACATATGTTATATATAAGTTCTGAAAACACATTGAACATCTGTAATATCCTAACTTGAAATACAAAACATAATAAAACAAAATATTTAAAACGAACAAATATTAATATAATAATCAATTTGACATTTAGATTATTTAAAATAAACAATTCTTGACTTTACATCATTTTCAAATTTTATCAAAATTCTGTCACTGGTTGAAAAAATGAACATTATATATTCTTTATCATGGATCTCTCTTTCTTTTCAACAATCTTACTTTAATATACTGTGGGTGATGTAAATTATTCATTCTCATTTACTGTATTACATCGGTATACATACATAAACTTTCTCCCTATAGCTCTAATATTAATCAACTTCAATTAACATGACACCCATCTCTACCAAAATCTCTACTAATCAGGACACTCTAAACCCCAACTTATCATTTAACACAATTCGCCGCCTTCTCTCATTATAAAATACTCTCTAACCCTTTGTACATAGGATATGTGTTTCCCCTACCCAAAACTCAATTCCCTTATTTGGCGGCCCGGATTCTACCTAAGGCGGCCCCTTCCCCACTAAAATCTATTCCTATCCCGTCCCAACCCTTGTTGCGGACTCCCCAAATACACTACCCCCTAATACAAAATTGCCATCCCCAAAATTCTCAATCTCATTACATTACTACAAATACACAAAATAACCTCATTAATTATAAACCATAAATATATCATTCAGAACTCTACAATTATTCTCCATTACTACCGTGTCAACATCTATATTTCACAAGATTCTATTACATTATATCAACTCAAAAACAACATTACATCATATTCATCTCTACTATTTCACATTCAACTTTTAATTCAATTTGGACAGGTCTACATGTCCCACAACATATTTATCACCCACGAATTATCTTTTATTAATTTGCATAAATTATTGTTATTTTATTTCTCATATTCTTTTTATCTTTACTTCAAAATATCTGTAATACATTAAACATTAATTACTTGTAACATTTATAGACCAATATACCAGTGACATGGTATAGACAGTGACAGTTTCATGATTACTAAGTTATACATAATTTGTTGGTCTTGGTAGTGCTGTCTGTCTTTTAAAACATAGGGATGGGCTGTGGCTTGTTTTTGTTCCGGTAGACACAATAATGAAGTAGATATCCCAACGCAGTAAAGATTCTTTTTTGAATACTGGTAACAAAGATATAATTTTCTGAAAATTGTTTTCCAACTAAACTATAATTTTACATGTAACTAGTGTGACGTACTGATCGATCACATTTATTATTATTACCAAATTTCAAATTAATTGTTACTTACCGTTACGATAACTCTTACAGGGTCACAGGATTCGATCACATGTACCTAGATACAAACATGGTCTATGGGTTATGCAAAGTACTGACACCACTCATTTTAGAAGAGAATTTAACTTTTAATTTTATTTTTTAAATCATTCAAATTTCAACAAATTTTTACCATGTTTTTGTATATAAAATAGCTTCATAATTTTTCTTTGTCTGGTGATTCGTTACATATACTATCTTATTCTACTAGCTTACCTTAGATTCATATACACATACAGACAGAGCCCAGCCTGCATATTTAAACACCCACTCAAACACACACACACAATTTATTTCCCCTTAAACATTTTTTAAATGATATTTCCCCCCGTCAGCCACGCGGTCTTCTCACACGCACTCATTGTTCCGGTAAAACTTCTTATTATTGTCCGAAAATTGCACAGTTACGTTCTTTATTCTTTTTACTGGACCGCGGTCACACCAAATTTTTCTACTATTGCACTGGATGTCATTTTAGAAAAGTTTTATTTCTGAGCCCGGTTGACGGGCGGCCTGCATAGGCGAGAGTCGACCAAAGACTGACTGCGTCTCTCAGTTCCCCACTCCAGGAGCATTTTAGTCAAGACGACGGACATCAATGCCTTGTATGTAGTCGTCACAGTTTCGACTCATGCTAGTCATGTAGTTGTTGGAATGACGATAGCAGGCGATTTCAACCAGGCACTGGCTAATGTCATAAAAGTGGGTGGGACTTAAAACAGCACTTCCGCAAAGTTTTGGAGAAGGCGATGAATATTATTCTCTCTAACCATCTTGGTTTTTCAACATCGCTTAGGTAGGCGCTCATGCGCGAGTAGTGACGTGTGTGCACTGCCACACCAGTACAGATTTCTGCGAATTTTGTGGAGGTGCAAATTCCTTTGCTGCATTACACAACTGAAAGTGCGTATCGCCTTTGTTCCAAACGCTGTTTCTCAACACTGGTCTGTTATACTGACAAATATGTTGCACAATAATACAGTTATTTCGCAAATATTTATAAGGCTCCCAACCGAAAACGAAATGAATAAAAATATATAAATGCCCCAAACCGTTAAAATAAAAACACCCAAAAATTGACCCGCTACACTAGATTTAAAGATTCTTTTTTGAATACCTGTAACAAAGATATAATTTTCTGAAATGAATCAACCTTTTTCCAACTAAACTATAATTTTACATGTAACTAGATTTAAACACTAAGTACAAACATGGTAAATAAGGAGACATTACTACGTAGATACTGTGTTCACTTAATTAAGCTTGTTTGTGAGGGGAAGTGATCAATTAAAAGCTGAATTAAATTTTGCCAGCAGTGAGAATTAAGTGTGAGCAGTGTGGTGTATTGACCAAACACATTTAACTCTTCTTCTAAGCCCTCATTAATAACTATAGAAATATACATCTCTTATTAAAAAAAAAGTGTCAAAGTTTTGTATATCACATCAATGAGATGCGCAGTCGCCTGTGCAAGGCATGTCCAGAGAGGTGGAGGGGACTACTTGGCGCGCCGCGCCACACCAGTTGTGTTGTATACCTCGAGACTGTCGGAGCCCAGCTTTCCAGTACGTGCATACAAAGCAAATTTCATTACAAGAGTAGGCCTATTTTTCAGTACTTCATTCGTTCAACAGTGTTTATCAATTTTGAATACAATACTTCTGCAATGCCTCAACCGAAATCTTCACGCCGATTAGGAAGAGGAATAGCTGTAAGAAGCCAAAGTAAATGTATCATAATGAACGTGTTTAATAAGATTAATGGCAAAAATCCGGACATGTACATGTCAGAAATTAAAAACCGTGTTGCTGGTCTGTGTGGAATATCGGTTCACGTTTTAAGAAAAATTCTGTCGGAATCGAAAAAATTGCGTGAAAACGAAACGTTTACTACACCTGGGAAAACTCGTAAACAAACTAACAAGAAAGTTAATATAGATAATTTTCAAATTAGTGCATTACAAAATATAATTCATAATTTTCACATTACGCATAAAAAGTTGCCTTCTTTAAGAAAATTAATTTTGGTTTTGAAAATGGAACACCCGGAATTGCAGTTTAACTTTACCCACGAAACTTTACGAAAGATTCTTAAAAGTATGGGGTTTAATTGGAAAAAGACAAGCGATAATCGAAAAATTTTGATTGAAAAACACGATATTCATTTCAAACGAGTAAATTACTTACAGAAAATTCAGGAATATAGAGAAGAAGGAAGAACGATAGTTTTTTCGGACGAGTCATATATCCATTCCACCCATGTGAAGAGCTATTGTTGGTCAGACGGGTCGGCCAACGGTTTTAAGAAAAATATTTCTAAAGGGCTTAGACTAATAATAACCACTGCTGGAAGTGAAGGCGGGGAAGTGCCTAACGCGCGTTTAATTTTTAAATCGGGCGACTATTATAACGATATGGATGCACTCAATTATGAAAAATGGCTTAGAACGCAACTGATACCTAATCTTCCACCCCGTTCTGTGTTGGTAATATATAACGCGCCTTATCACAACAAATTATTGAATCCAGCTCCAAATTCGAATCAGCGAAAGGAAAAAATGTTAATGTGGCTAAAAAATAGAAATTACCATGTTCGGAAAAAAAGTACAAAGCGGAACTATATGAGTTGATAAAACTAAATAAGAAGTGTTATGATGAATATTATCTTGATAAAATAATGGAAGAAAAAGGTCATGCCATAGTAAGATTACCGCCCTACCATCCTGAACTGAGCCCTGTCGAGTTAGTGTGGGCGAAAGTCAAAAACTAAGTGGCAGGTGAAAACATAACCAAAATTTGGTAGAAGTAAAAAAAAATGGTAGATCAAAAATTGTCTGATCTTTTGTCAGAGAATTGGAAGGAATTCTGTGATCACGTTTTAAAAATTGAAGATTATTTTGAATCTGATAGAGTTGTAGACATGCAAATAGACAGTCTAATTATAACAGACAACCATAGTGATACTAGCGATGATGAGACTGATGATGAAAACTTAAGTGAAGCAGAATCGTCTTGGTGAAGAAGTTCACGACATGGACGGTATTGAACCTTTGGATTAAAATTCATCCAAGGTAACTCTAACCGTAGACTTATTTATAACTTTTATTTAATACGTATTGATAATTGTATTGTATTGTATATTATTTTTAATTGTATTGTTTGATTTATGTTAAAAGAAGATAAAAATAATTACAATCTAATTACAATAAATTTATTGTAATAAAAAAACTGAAATTATGGTAATAATAAAAATAATTTAGTAAAAAAAAAGAAAACAAAAAAATAAAATTATAGTATACAATGCGTTTTATTATAAACACAAAGACGCATTGTGCTATTTCAGTTGAATTGGGTAGTGGAACTGCTGGTTGCTGGCATGTGTGTGTGTTTGTGTGAATGTAGTTGTGTGTCCCTCCACCGACAAATTCTCCCACCCAAATGGTGTGGTACTATGGATGGGAGTACACAATCTGCGCGAACAAGTGATATAGAAAACTTTGACATACTGTACTTGTATATAAACAGGTTATTCAAGTAAGTGTTCCTCATGTAGACATATCATATGTGGGTCTGTGTTAAGTATTATTCTAACAATACTGCCTTGAATTAAGTGAAAAAGTCTCAAAAAGCTAATTTTTACTGTTGGAAAGGAATAAAATTGACGTCAGTCAAAGTGACAATAAATTTGATTCACTTCACACAAACGTCTGGAGTCAAGGTTACCAAAAGTATCAGAAAGGTTATTAGGGTACCATCTAGTGTACTATCCAGTAGAACTATGATGGCAGGTATTATTACTCGTTTTGTATTAGGTACAGCCACTTTAATTTACAACTTTTTCAAATTAATTTTTTAGTAACTTACTTCTCTAAATATTAAATAAAACTAAACTGTAAGTTAAATCTCAATGGAAGGCAAAAGAGAAATTGACCATGATTGATAAAACAATGTCACTGACATTAACTCACCTTTTAATAAAGTAAAATTCCATTAAATAATTAAACATGTAGAACTACTTTTGTCACATAACTGTAGATACTGAAAATTAATACCAACTATAACTAAAAAATTGAAATGAAAAGTGTCCAGCATAAACACTGGTTGATTCGGCACTAATTCTTCAGGACAAATTTGAGCACTTCTCAAGGTAAAGAGTTGAATGGCAAGTTTTGTCACTAGTAATATATTTAAGATACAGCAAAATCATGTTCTTCATTACTGTACCCATCTTTTGATTTACACACATGCAGAATTTCCAAAGGCTCTCTAGTTTTAAAGGGGTTTACCTTCAAATGTTTAAACTCCAAATTTGAAAGTCATGGGGTTACTAATTTCATACAAACATACAAATACACAGTTACAATTATTCAAGATACTATCTCGAATAACTTGTGATTTAAAGTACATATAAATTTGTTCAGCAGTAACACTAACTTAATTTTGTTTACATACCAACAGGAGTGTTATTAGAAATAATTTTCTTATCAGGAGTTTGTTGAATTCCTGGTTCATCTTTCAGGGCCTCAAGAGGAAGTGATAAGTGAAATCTTGAAATTCTACCTGGCATCGGGGCATCCCAAGATATTGCTAAAACAAAAAGCAACTTATACAAATTACACAATAATTTCAGCAAAATTGGATGTACTTGTAGGTTTAATTAAAGCAAAACACATAAAGTGCAACCATGCTATGAGAAAAGACAGCTATTAACATTTACTGCATCTTTGTGGAACAAACAGAAAGCATTGAAGAGTAAATGCTTTGTGAATAGTAAAGAATTTTATCACGTTGAAACAATAGAATTTTATTCAATTTATAATATATTCTCTTACCTTCGGGTTCTCCTCCAGGGTCTTACAGACGAAAACAGCTGCAGACAAGGTTATATGGGTTTGAGTTTCAAAATAATTGCGCTAACACCAATTTTTCGTATTCTAAAACAACTAGCTTTCTTTAATGCAATATTTGCTTTCACTTTACATTTACACTACACTTTCAATAAAAAACGAGAAGGCATGAATACTTAATCAATTAATATAAACTAATCTGAAAATGACTTAACAATAACGCAGTATAACAATGACTTAACCAGCACTCTGCAACACTCTCTCACTCATACTCTTTTTACATTTTTTTTTTAATTTTATTTTAAACCCTGTTATTATAGTTCAGTATTTGTATTTATTTTATAGATTTATGGAATTGTTCAATTAGTGTTATGAAAGGAACTTAACACATCCACGGCGTTCCTAACTGTTTCCTCACCACCTCGTGTGGTTAGATGTTTCGGGTCACTTCAAAATGTTATTATTTAATTTACCATGGGTTTAAGTTACACTTTACACTTTTGTAACGTTTTGTCGGCCGACTTTAGTTTGCTCGAGCACTTACGTTTTTAATTAGTTGACCGCTACATAGTTCACGCACTTTGATAGTTGTATTGGATAGGCCGAATTTATTTACGGCCTATCGTACACGTCCGAGGCCACTGTTTTTAACTAACTTGCAGACGACTGCTATCCACTACTGTCTGATGCAAACACTAAGGTGACAAAGTTCTTACTGTGATTTACACAGAGAGGACTGGGCTGGCAAGCTGTTGCGTAATACGTCTGGCTGGTTGACTGTAGACATCAACAGTCTATAATAACATTGTATGTTGCTGGTTATAATGGGGTACCCTTGGGTGAATACTAGCTGCTTTGAAATTAACTGATTTAAATCTTTACTGTCTCTAACACACAATTCTGTACCATCACAATACCCCCCCCCCATGAGAGGTTTTATGCTGAAGCATAAAAACTCTCATTGCCTAAAACCTAAGAGGATCAGTGAAGATATGGCGCCGCAACCTCCCTTAAAGCCTTACTAAAATCATGGGTACTTACCCCCCTAGTCTGGTGGCTGCGGCAGCACCCATCCGACCTTACTGGACTTCTCTGCTCGAGATCCCAACACCATAAAATCAGATAGGCACCCGCCACAGTATCACCTGACTCTGAAACATTCAATTAAAATATTACTAAAGGGCCTTCCATGATACCATATCCTCAACTGATTCGTTTCCTCTTAGTCATACCGGCTCATTATTAGCAAAGTGCTGATTCTTCTTTACACCGAGTGCTGGTTATTCATTTAGTTTAGTTGCTCTACAATGGCAGCTGTTCTATATTCAGACACAATTACATAAACAGGATGTGACATAATAAACATTCCAAATGGACATTACCATTTTTTCCTTGAGTTATGAACAAAACATTACTAACTTATTTGTTGCGATTCAAAAATAAATCACTCCAACCTTTTAGGTAATCCCTCTGTTAAATTACTTAATTCAACTTTGATTAAATTCAATTTATCATCAACATTGGTTTCCATCAACTCTATAACTGGCCTTCATAAAACACAATGTCCACCTGGCCATATAGACTTACGGCATACTTACAGCTAAATCATATAAATTCCATACAAATTAAATAATGTTCACAGTACACTATTACCCCTCCAAAATAACACATTGATTAACCCAAACATTTTTTATTATCTTTACCCAAAAATTTCCTTCAGTTTCCAATTTTAAATGAATATTTCAATCATTACGTTTTCATCAATTATTATTTAATTTACCATTACAGTTAAAATTCAAATCAAAATACGTTTAAATTCATTATTAAAATTCGCCTTTTCAATTAATTTAATTACCAATTTAATTTACTTTTATTACATTTTTTCAAAATGATTCTCCATTAACAAAATCCTATCGCACAAATATTAACTGCATTACAATCAAAACACTACGTTATTTCCTTATGTTATTCATAAAAAATTACCTTCATTTCTTCACATATGGTATTTCTTTTGTTTCATAAGAGAATTTACTCCTAGCAATGATTCAGCAAAATAAAACATAATTATCAACTCCAACACATGACTGTAAACATCAACCTGTAAACATACCTGTTTACATCAACAGTGGTCTACAAGACTTGTTTTATAAACACTGACTCAGTCTCAACATTCCTGATTACATCACCACTATATTACTTCCTTCAATTTTCAGTTTCTATAAGTCTTGTAATCAGTTACCCTTGATTTTACAATACCAATCACAGTATATTTAAATTTATTTTTATATTCACGATCATTTATGTTTAAATACATTACTGAATTTCACATTAGAAATCAGTTTACTTTCAATTCAAATCCAAACAATTTCTTTAGTTACATTATTTAAAACACTTTTAATACAAACACACAATGCAAAATAAAATTCATTATTCCCTCTTGTTCCTTAGTTAGCAAAATAAAATGTTATTATTTATTATTATACCCTTCATTCTTATGACAAACATGTGTTACACATAAGCTATAATATACATTACAACAAGATAATCTTGACACAATACATTTAACACTAACACATTTATTTACATATTTTCGTCGTATCAAATTATTATTTACCACACTTCATTACCTAAATCAGCCAAGTAATTCTACCTATTATACTCAAATAATTAAATGTTCATTCATGATTTTTCTAACCCCCGTCATCGAAAATTAATCTTTTTTTCACAGAACACATTTCATTTTTATTTACATTCATCATACGGCTTTTTTTTGTATAATAACCATTTAAATTTTTGTTATCCATTTTACCATAATAATAATGCTCAGGGTTACCCACCATTATTATTTTCTCATAATCCATGTCTACATCATTATTTTTTGTCAAGTCTCCGTCAATATTTATTGTTAACATAAGGTAAGTTATTTTATCATCATTTTCCTCCACTACATTCATCACAACATCAGGTAAGTTTTTATCATTTACAACAGTATCAACAAAATAATCATCAATATCTATTTCACAAGGTAAGTCACTTTTTTCACCTCTCTCAATATCTAAACTCTGCACTAACATTTCATAACATCTATTAATCTCAAAAATCTCTATCTCTCTCTTTTTATCACAATACCTCGCACAACCCCCCTGAACTATCTCATTCCATGCAAAGGGCCACACAAAATCACTAAAATACTTCCTATACGTCTTGGCACTTCCAAGGGACTCATAATACGAAAAAGGGGACCTACTTAGAGACACCTCATCTCTACAACCACGGGAGGAAACGCTGTCCTCATAAAACATCTGTGAAACCTTTATTTCACCACACACTTGGGGAACATCTGCACTTTGCCCATCCAACCTTTCATCACACTCTCTCACAACCTTACTCTCTAACACCACGTTTTTATTACTTAACTCATTCTTATAATTATCGTTATTACTTACCTTATAATTCATCATTTGGTTTGCATCTAAACTATTACCATTACTATTCGTAATTCCGTTATTTTCACTTACTCTATTTTCCGTTATTTCATTATTATCAATATTTCTCCCCAGCTTATCTAACTGTTGTATTAACTTAACATTCATTTCCTTTAGTTTGTCATCAATATTCTTTTGTGACTCGGTCACTTTTTCGTTTATTTCATTAATATTAATGTTTTGTTGTTTAATTTCATCTCTGATTTCATTCAACTTTTCATTAAAATTATTTTTAATTTTATCATTCTGTTCATCGAATTTATTATTTATTGTCTCACATTTGTTATTTTGTTCGTCAAATCTAGCATCAAACTTATTAAAACTGCTTTCACATCTAATTTTCTGTTCACTTATATTACTACTCAATTCATGCAATTTTGCATTTACATCACTACTTAATTTGTCAAATTTTATATTTTGTGCATCAAATGTACGATTTTGTTCGCTAAAATTAGCTTTCATCAAATTAAACAGGTCGTCTAATGACACCTTTTCTACTCTACTGACCGTGGGTGTCGATACCGCATTCGCTTTGCTCATAGCAATCGATTCGGTCACACTGTTTTCTTGATTAATATTCATATCAGATTTATTCTCTGTACTAATTTCAGTTAAGTCAGTTATCCTGACTTCATCATTATTATTCTTCATTTTGTGTGATATTGTTTACATATACTATTATACACGCTTTAGCTCAGTTCTCATCACAATCTACAACCATTTACAACATCGCCCCCACTCCCAAATAATCCTTGTCTGCAACTTAATTAGGTCTGATCTGTGTGATTAAAATAAATCACACAAATCGTCCAACTGTTTCGGGCGCCAGTGAAACAATAGAATTTTATTCAATTTATAATATATTCTCTTACCTTCGGGTTCTCCTCCAGGGTCTTACAGACGAAAACAGCTGCAGACAAGGTTATATGGGTTTGAGTTTCGAAATAATTGCGCTAACACCAATTTTTCGTATTCTAAAACAACTAGCTTTCTTTAATGCAATATTTGCTTTCACTTTACATTTACACTACACTTTCAATAAAAAACGAGAAGGCATGAATACTTAATCAATTAATATAAACTAATCTGAAAATGACTTAACAATAACGCAATATAACAATGACTTAACCAGCACTTTGCAACACTCTCTCACTCATACTCTTTTTACATTTTTTTTTAATTTTATTTCAAACCCCGTTATTATAGTTCAGTATTTGTATTTATTTTATAGATTTATGGAATTGTTCAATTAGTGTTATGAAAGGTACTTAACACATCCACGGCGTTCCTAACTGTTTCCTCACCGCCTCGTGTGGTTAGATGTTTCGGGTCACTTCAAAATGTTATTTCAATAGTTCATGAATTCTTTACACTGCCGCGACACACTCCGTCTTATTTAATTTACCATGGTTTTAAGTTACACTTTACACTTTTGTAACGTTTTGTCGGCCGACTTTAGTTTGCTCGAGCACTTACGTTCTTAATTAGTTGACCGCTACATAGTTCACGCACTTTGATAGTTGTATTGGATAGGCCGAATTTATTTACGGCCTATCGTACACGTCCGAGGCCACTGTTTTTAACTAACTTGCAGACGACTCCTATCCACTACTGTCTGATGCAAACACTAAGGTGACAAAGTTCTTACTGTGATTTACACAGAGAGGACTGGGCTGGCAAGCTGTTGCGTAATACGTCTGGCTGGTTGACTGTAGACATCAACAGTCTATAATAACATTGTATGTTGCTGGTTACAATGGGGTACCCCCTTGGGTGAATACTAGCTGCTTTGAAATTAACTGATTTAAATCTTTACTGTCTCTAACACACAATTCTGTACCGTCACAATGTTGACGATTATTCTTGAATTATGCTAAGACAAAAAGATAAACTCTCAGCATTTTATAAAATCTATATTAGCAAAAAAAAGACTTGCTAATTTAAATGAGTTGTATTCTGCTTTTAAATTCCAGAATCTGAATGTTAAAACCATATTTCCTAAATTCTGTACGCTGCATCCTAAATGGTGTATATTAACAGGATCTTCTGGTACACATTCAGAGTATGTGTGTGCTACATACCAAAATTTATTGCTTCTGGTTCACGCTTGTTCTACAGAAGAACATTACAGTGATCTGTTTGACACTTGGTCTATTTAGTGATAATTATTCCTGTTTTCCAAATGAAGATCGAAGGTATTATTGGACACGTGACAGCTGTTCACTTCATCCTGTGGTTAATGAGGTAATGCGGTGTGTGTGTGTGTGTGTGTGTGTGTAATAAACTTCTATACAACCACCAAAATTATATTTCCCATTTTTTAAACATAATTTAGGTATCAGTATACATAAAACATATGTTGCAATAATTTTCAAATTTAAACAACTATTTAAAAAATACAGTATTTGTAACGGGGCTAAAGGGAAGGGTTTTCATTTTATTAAAAAATTATAATATTATATTTTCCCTCTGCACGGTCAGTCCCTATGTGAAGTAAAATTGTCGTCAAAGGAACAATGAATTGAGATTGTGAACGGTGAGGTGGCAGTGGAATGCGATGCCTAGTCTAAACACAAGGCGGTAATTAAGCATTGAGGCACGTACAAAGACGCGCAACATGAACATGCGCGCGTAAAGACGCACATCAGACTCCGAAAGGACGCCACGAAAAATGGCGAGACGAAAACTTTGTTCCATGCGGTTCGTTGCTGACGGATACTCTTAGAGGCCACGCCTTCCACAGCCTCAATCTTTTCGCCAGTCAGCATCGTCAACGCCAGTGCCCAATGCCAAACCATGCTACCTAAACGGTGACGAAAAGCTTAGTAATCGCAGTGGCCGTGTATGTGCCCGGAAACAGTCAGACAAGGTGGGGATTTAGTTACCCGTCGTTTAGTCAGTCGACGACTAAGATCTGAAAACAGCGGACGCCAGTAGTGGTGTGTGTCGCCGGCCGGGCAAAGTTTTATTTATTATTAAAATGGAAAAATAGTTAAGACAGTCGACGAAAGAGATCCGACCCGGCCGGGGCATCATAAAAAGTTCGCGAACTGTAAAACCTTATAAAATGTCGACAGAGTGTTGAAAACTTAGCTCAAATCAACCATGAAGCAATCTATGTGCTCGAAATGAAGTGAAGAAGAAAAAGTGCACGGGTATTAAACTTTCGAACATAAAATCGGTACGGCGCTGGATCACCATAGACGCCCAGGGTTAAGTAATCGACTGGCCATGGTATTAAATAAATACATTTATTTTGGGGACTAAATAATTAAAATGGGGTAATAAAAAAAGAATGAATGTGTGTGAAAAGCAAGCTGGGTCGCTTTAAATTAATTAATGAATATTCTAAGGTAGATATAAATAATGTGGTGAAATATGTTAAAATTATTGCTGGTAATAAGGGGCTTCACCTCCGTATCAAGTACAATTTAATTTAATTATGGAAGTTATGGTTGAAATTATTACAATAAATTCATTACTTTATTTTATTTACTAAAAGAGTTTACAAATTATTTAAGTCACCTTATTTCATTTACTGCACTGAGAAGTTCGCCGTACGAACGGGGTTAGTCCACACTGGAGATCAGGCCAGATCACTCAAGAATTAAAAGGTAGGTGGAAGTTTCAAATTAATTATTAATAAATACAATATCGTAATAAAAGTTACAATTGGTGCCGTGACTGCACGATGTAATGTAATAAAAAGTTATATTACACCGGCCTATTTTGACAGTGCAGAAATTGAAATACGGTTATGAAAGAAAATTAATTTACGTAAGAGTCAAGTAGTTAATAGGAGTTCTTTTATGTATGTTATAGCATAATATTTTGAATTTATTGTAGTTAGAACAAGTAATAAACTAGTAAAATGGCTGGCAATGAAAAAGAGAACAATGTGATAGATTCAGTTATGAACGAGAGTGGCCTTGGGTCGATGAACCCGTCACCAAGTGTGAGTCAGTCAATGCCAACAGCTGATTTGAGCGTTCAAGCAGTAATGAACGCTGACCTAACCGGGTCAATTATAATCGATCACGCAGAAGCACAATCTACTCCGGTACTGATCAAAACAAATATTAAAGAAAAAGAATTGTCATTAGAGGACATATTTGATTTTATGAAAGCCAATTTCAGTAAACAAAGTACTGACTTTAATTATCGTTTTGATAGTAGTGACGATAAAATAAATAAACGTTTTGATGCAAATGATACCAAATTTGACCAATTAAGTAATGAAATTAAAGAACAGAAAATAAAATGTGAACAACAAAATATTAAAAATGATATTAATTTTAAAGAAATTAAAGAACAAAAGAGTAAGTTTGAGCAGAATATAAATGTAATGTTTGATAATTTAATAAAACAAACAAAAGATGATGTAGATAATGTTACAAGAAATACTGGTAAGTGTAGTGGGAATGTAATTAATAAAGTAACTGAGACCAAGGTGAGTACCGATAATTATAATGATGAAATAATGTTAAATAAGAACAATGGTTGTATAGTTGAAAATGGGGTATCTAAAAATGATACAGTAGACAATAGTAGTAATATTGAGAGTAGAAAGTCAGTTGATGTTAATAATGAAGGAGTAATGATTAGTACTGATGAGTTGGAGAAAGAATGGAGAGATAATTTAAAAGGTGAACAGGGGGCAAAATTTTATGGGGTTAAATGCGAAGCAGAGACTTCACAAGTGTTGATTGAGGACAAGAGTTCCTCAATACTTTTTGTAGAAGACAAAAGGTCTTCAGAATGTCATATAAGTTGTTTGTGTTTATCTGGTAGGGCCAGATGGTGTTTAAAGAATGTTGTGGTATTTCCCTCTGTGTGGAATGAGAATGTGAAATGTAGTGAGAAATATTGTGATGAAAGTAATTATGAGAGAGAGAAAGAGTAAGAGTGTTTCAAGTTAAACAGAAGTTATAAAGAGTTGATGGAGAGTTTGAATATTAATATTATGGTAAATACTGTAGACATACCTTGTGCAGTAGTAAACAATGATTATATTGATGATAAATATGTACCGGTAGGAAGAATTAGTGTACTTGTAGTGGAGGAATATGATGAGAAAATAATTTACCTGGGTGTAACAACAAATACTTACAGAGACAGAATGGTAATCACAAATGTAGACCGGTTTTATGAGTCAATAGGTTATAATGGTATCAAATATTATGTTGATAATGGTTATTATAAGAATAATAATAAATGGAGTGTAAATAAAATTGAAAAATGTGATGTGAAACCAAGGCTAATTTTTGACGATGGGGGTTGAATATAAACTCAATAAATGGACAATTTAAATATTTTGATTTATGGTTCTGACCTTGCCGATTTTGGAAATGAAGTGTGGTAAAATTGAACAATTAATGACGAAGAGTTTGTAAATAATTTAGTGAAATTGATTGTGTGTATTGTAAAATGTTTTATGTAAACTGTGTGTATGTAGTAGAAATTGTAGTGATAATAATAATAATATTTTGCAGTCTAAATAAATAACAAAAATAATTTTGAAAACAGTAGTTAATGAATTGTAATTATTGTAATTGGTGAGAGTAATTAAAAAGTTTTCAATAATTGATTTAATTAAAGTAATTTGAGATGATAAATATTTTTTGTTGGATTTAAATGTTGTATAATTGTATTTTCTAATGAGTTTAAATTATTTTATGAGATGTAAATTTGGCGGTAATTGAAAAATAAATAAATGTTAAATTGTTTAGTGTGGAGTAACATTGTTGTTAAAGAGTTGTTAAGATGGTACAGGGAGTTATTGATATGTATATTTGTGTGCTTATGACAGGGTATGAGTGATATACTGTAAGTATAAATTTTCTAATACAATATATGTAAAGTAAAACTTGTGTAATTTGTATAATTTTGAAATGTGTTTGTAGTAAGGTCATTCACCTTGTCAAGAAAATCAGCTGATTGCTGGAGTTAGATGTGTAAAATTTCACTTGTAAATTGTTTGCAAATTTCCAATGTAACTAATGTTTGAATATAATGATTTTGATGTGTTAAAGATTGTATTTTAAATGATGATTAAAGGATGGAAATAATTTAAGATAGTTGAGAATTTTAAATGATGTGTAAAAGATAGTAGATGGGAGATTTTGGGTGATCGATATTTTGTTGGGACATGCAGAGCAGTCCATGTCGAGCTTAAATGGGTACTAGAGAGAATAATATTGTTGTGAATTAATGTAATGTAGAATTTGAGATGTAATGGTGACACAGTAGATATGGGGAATATATGTAGAGTATTGATTGATATATTGATGTAATAAATAAGTGGAGATATTTTGTAAATGAGAGTATTGCATTGGGAGAGTAATTAGAGTTGATGGGAATTTTGTAAGAGGGGGTGGTGTGGTAGGAGTCCGCAACGAAAGGTGTTGGGACGGGAAGGGACCGTTTAGCGCCGGAAAGGGTTGCCTAGGGAAGTCCAGGGACCAGATAAGGGAATGAGCTTTGGGAGGGGAACACACATCCTGAGTACAAAGGGTTAGAGAGTATTTTTTTTTATATAAGGGTAGAATGATGCGAATTGAGTTGAGTAGTAAGTTGGGTTTAGAGATTGTTTGATAGAGGTTTTTGATAGAGATGGGTGTCATATTAGTTAAAAGCTGTTAGTGACGTTAGAGTCAGAAGGGGATTACGAGTATATATAAATAAGTTGATACAATCAAGTTATTATGAATAATTAAGTTACCCAAACTAATGGAGATTGAGAATGTTAAAGAAAGAGAGTCATAGTAAAAATATAAAATTAATGGAAACAAGTGACAGATTTTAATAGAAGTTGAAACTAATTAGAGCAATAAATGTGTAATTTTTAATTAATTTGAATGTCAATTTTATTGTTAATTGCAATAATAACCATGTTAATTTTGAATGTCTTGTTATATTATGTTTGAAGATAAAATTTTTAAAGAAGATGTTTAATGTATTTTCTGATGTAGCCTATGTACGTCAAGGTTGTTGACTTGACCCAGTTTGATCAGCTGATGGTTGAGGTTATAAACTAGGCCTGTTTGGGCAATGAAGTGATGCAAACTTTGTTGTTTAATTGATTTAAATAAATTTAAATTTTCTGAAATATTTAGAAAAGTATATTTAAAAAAAAAAAAAAAAAAATTTGATTTTTTTGTGCCTGCCCTCTAATTGATGTTTTGAATTTTGATTATATTATTGTTTATGTGTATCAATAGTGTTATTGAATTATATTGTTTAGAATATGTGTAAACAAATGTTAGGATAAGTGAGTTCATGTTTTAATTATATGTTCAATTTATTTGTTTTTCTGCTTATTAATAATATTGAAGAGAATTAATAGATTTGATAGAGTCATGTAAAAGATTTTATTTTTGATTTTGAAGAGAGAAATGGTAACAGAACAGATTGATTTGGAACTTAGATGAAACTTTAACCAGATTTCATGATTGGAATTTAATTTGTTTGCTATATCGTAATTTGAAGAATGCTTTTAAAATGTTTAAGTAGTTTGTATAGGATGTATTAACAGGTATATGTATGCGCCCAGTATTGCTGAAGGCGACCCAGTGTGCATGATAAGGGGGAACATATCGGTTGAGGATCTGGCATGGACTAAGACCAGGGATTTGGAGTTTAGGGTGGCATGTTGGAAGGTTAGGTGCGCTGTGGTGCGTGTCTGTTCGATTTTATGGTGTTGGGATCTCGAATAGAGAAGTCCAGTAATATCGTTCAGGTGCAGCCATGGTCGCCAAGCCAGGGGGGTAGTTTACCCATGATGTATAAGAACTAATGGGGGGTTGGTGGCACCATATCCTCACCGATCCTCTTAGGGGTTTAGCAGAGATTTCTTCCGTTTCGACAGAAGATCTCTCATTGGGGGGGGTATTGTAACGGGGCTAAAGGGAAGGGTTTTCATTTTATTAAAAAATTATAATATTATATTTTCCCTCTGCACGGTCAGTCCCTATGTGAAGTAAAATTGTCGTCAAAGGAACAATGAATTGAGATTGTGAACGGTGAGGTGGCAGTGGAATGCGATGCCTAGTCTAAACACAAGGCGGTAATTAAGCATTGAGGCACGTACAAAGACGCGCAACATGAACATGCGCACATAAAGACGCACATCAGACTCCGAAAGGATGCCACAAAAAATGGCGAGAGACGAAAACTTTGTTCCATGCGGTTCGTTGCTGACGGATACTCTTAGAGGCCATGCCTTCCACAGCCTCAATCTTTTCGCCAGTCAGCATCGTCAACACCAGTGCCCAATGCCAAACCATGCTACCTAAACGGTGACGAAAAGCTTAGTAATCGCAGTGGCCGTGTATGTGCCCGGAAACAGTCAGACAAGGTGGGGATTTAGTTACCCGTCGTTTAGTCAGTCGACGACTAAGATCTGAAAACAGCGGACGCCAGTAGTGGTGTGTGTCACCGGCCAAGAAAAGTTTTATTTATTATTAAAATGGAAAAATAGTTAAGACAGTCGACGAAAGAGACCCGACCCGGCCGGGGCATCATAAAAAGTTCGCGAACTGCAAAACCTTATAAAATGTCGACAGAGTGTTGAAAACTTAGCTCAAATCAACCATGAAAGCAATCTATGTGCTCGAAATGAAGTGAAGAAGAAAAAGTGCACGGGTATTAAACTTTCGAACATAAAATCGGTACGGCGCTGGATCACCATAGACGCCCAGGGTTAAGTAATCGACTGGCCATGGTATTAAATAAATACATTTATTTTGGGGACTAAATAATTAAAATGGGGTAATAAAAAAAGAATGAATGTGTGTGAAAAGCAAGCTGGGTCGCTTTAAATTAATTAATGAATATTCTAAGGTAGATATAAATAATGTGGTGAAATATGTTAAAATTATTGCTGGTAATAAGGGGCTTCACCTCAGTATCAAGTACAATTTAATTTAATTGTGGAAGTTATGGTTGAAATTATTACAATAAATTCATTACTTTATTTTATTTACTAAAAGAGTTTACAAATTATTTAAGTCACCTTATTTCATTTACTGCACTGAGAAGTTCGCCGTACGAACGGGGTTAGTCCACACTGGAGATCAGGCCAGATCACTCAAGAATTAAAAGGTAGGTGGAAGTTTCAAATTAATTATTAATAAATACAATATCGTAATAAAAGTTACATATTTAAAGAAAAATTGTCCAGCCACAAAACATTTGTTATTTCAGTGATTGACATGCAACACAGTAAAAAACACTGCAAAAACTTTATCAGTCTTTGCTATCACAACAAGTTTTATCTCTGACAGCATCATAGATTTTTTGCAACTAGTCATGGAAAGTCCCCTTGTGACAGCACTGGTTGAACAGTGAACTGTCTGGTTACCAGAGCAAGTCTGCAGATGTGTACTGGTAATGCAACTGAGCTGAAAATGTTTTTAATTTCAATTCTGTACGGCAAGAATTCAAATCAAAACTGTGATAAAAAAAAAGATCTAAAACATGCCAGTAGTTGGAATCCCAAATCCCAAAAATAAGAATGATTCTTGGAATTCACCACTTTACACCTTCATCAGAAGATTCCATCAGAAGCAAGTGAATAAGTCACAGTAAATTAGTTTTTGTTTAACTTTCAATTTGTCAAGAGAGCAATTTTATGCAGTAAAACTGTAACAGATTTGTACCAACTCATAGACTGTATCCAATTATAATAATCACACACAATTTTGGCCTCATACTTTCTAAGCATAAAGAAAATTGATGTAAAAGTGAAGTTCAGATATTCTTGGTCCTGCAACATCTTTTCACTAGCCTCAAGATAAAGATATTTGCTATTTTCATCTGTACAGTATTCATAAAGATATTTGCTGTTTTCATTTGTATAGTATTGTTACGACGGTCTACTTGATCGTCGTAGGTACAGTGGAAACAAAATAAGTACAAGACACCAATCAAGTCACTAATCACACCTTTAATTGTTATAGTAAAACAGTTCGTAATTAACAACACAGTGCCTACAACTAATCAAATGAAAATTGTTCATACGCAATAAAATGTCCACTAATATTAAAACTCAACTGTATTACAATTATACCGTCCGAATATAAAACGCAACACTTCACTAATAACTACTTGAACGTACACCGTAATAACTCTGTAAATATATCGCACTAATACTTTCGAACCGCACAGTCAAAAATCTCGCACTGAACTGAAAACTAAGGCCGCGACGCGATGTATTTATAGTTACGCTCACACACCAGAAGCTTCCAAACTGCGTCTTATCTCTCACGAACTACGTAAATTGCTACGGCCTTGACACAGTCCGAGCGCCCGAGCGGAGCCTGGCACAGTCGAGAAAATTCTCGCAAAATGCGTTTAGTAGCACGTACACCACACGCTTACGTCGAGATCTTTCTGGCGCATTCGATAAACGCGTAGATTGTTCTGTGCTGTCGTAGCACTGCCCCCTCCTTAAGCCTGTTCGTCCCGAACTGGCAAAGCGTCTCTAAATTTGTATTTAGCCAGGCGATCTAGGTGGACGACCTTGAACTTTCGCTGTCCTTCCTGTTGAATCCGATAAACAACATCGTTAATCCTTTTTTTTTTACAGTGTAGGGTCCTTCCCAGTTAGACTGAAGCTTAGGTGAGCGACCACGACGGCGCTTTGGATTGAACAACCAGACCTGATCTCCTTCTTGGAAACCCACACTATTGCTGCGAATGTCATACTGAGTTTTCATTTTATCACTGGCAATCTTGAGCCGTCCTCTTACCAAGCGATTCATTTCTCGCAGTTGGTTTTCTAATTGCGAGGAATAGTTCTTTGGCTCTTGGGACTGAGTCTCAGGTGATCCAAACATCAAGTCCCCAGGAAGACGAATCTCCCGCCCAAACACCAATTTTGCTGGAGTCATGCCGGTTGTGTCATGTACTGATGATCTATACGCCATAAGGAATAGTGGTATACGTTGGTCCCAGTCTGTTTGGTTCTCGACAACAACTTTCGAAAGATGCTGCTCAAGTGTCCTGTTGAATCTCTCAACCATCCCGTCCGACTGAGGATGCAGAGGCGTTGTCCTGGTCTTTCGAATTCCGAGTAGACGGCATAATTCTTTAAACACTCCTGATTCGAAATTTCTCCCTTGATCCGTATGGATTTCCATAGGGGCTCCATAACGGCAACAGAAGTTGTGAACTAACTGCTTTGCCACAGTGGTAACCTCCTGATTTGGAATTGCGTAGGCTTCCACCCACTTAGTAAAGTAGTCACCTACAACCATGATGTACCGGTTTCCATCGTCAGTAACTGGGAATGGTCCAGCAATGTCTATGGCAATTCTCTCGAAAGGTTGTCCAACGTTATACTGTCTCATTTTTCCCCTGCTTCTGGTTTGTGGGCCCTTGCTTGCAGCACATATTTCACACGTCCGAACTCATTCCTCTATGTCGTGGCGAAGATGAAGCCAATAGAATCGCTTCCGTATTTTATCAAGGGTTTTGTTAACGCCAAGATGGCCTCCAGATGTTCCATCATGCATCTCCTTCAAAACAGACTGCACTTTACTTCGGGGAACTATCAACTGCATGACCACGTCTCGTCCATCTGCACTTTCCCAAGCCCTTTTCAGCAATCCGTTTTCTAAGGTGAGAGATTCCCATTGTGCCCAGTAGCCCTTCAGCACTTCGGAACCATGGCAGATATCTTGCCAATCCGGGCGGCGACCTTCCTCTTTTGCTGTCAAGATCGGTCCAATGTCTTCATCAGTCATCTGTTCTTGTCGACAGTCTTGTGTTGTCCAGCCATCAGCCAGGAAATCTACAGTGATGGCTTGAACATGTTCGCTTGAGTTTTGTTCTTCCTTTCTGTGGCAATGTCGGCAGTCTTCCGGGCATGGTCTTCGTGATAAGCCATCTGCATTACCGTGCAGGCGCCCCCGCCGATGTTGTACCTTGAAGTTGTACTCTTGCAGACGTTCGAGCCACCTTGCCAACTGTCCTTCCGGATTTTTAAATCTCAAGAGCCATGCAAGTGCAGCATGGTCGGTACGTAGTGAAAACTCTCTCCCATAGAGGTATTTATGGAAGTGCTCCAAAGCTCTGACAATTGCCAACAACTCTCTTCTTGTAACACAATAATTTCTCTCTGGTTTAGAAAGCGTCTTGCTGTAATACGCTATTACTCGTTCTTCACCGTTCTGCACTTGAGACAAAACTGCTCCTAGACCAGTATTGCTTGCGTCTGTGTCTACGATGTACTTCCCTTCGGAAGCTGGAAAAGCGAGAATTGGCTGCGAACATAATGCAATCTTTAACGTTCTAAATGCTTGTTCACACTCTCTCGACCATTGGAAGTTTCGTTTATGTTCCGTTAGCTCATGTAGTGGTTTACCAATAGTAGCGAAGCCTTTCACAAAACGTCGGTAATATGAGCATAACCCCAGGAAACTCCGAACTTCGTGTTTATTCTTCGGAACTGGCCAGTCTCTTACGGTGTCTACTTTATTAGGATCCATGCTAACGCCCGCTGCCGAAACCAGATGGCCCAAATACTGTACTTCCTTCTGGAATAGAGAACACTTCTTCGGGCTCAGCTTCAGTTGTGCACCGTGAATTCTAGTTAGAACTTCCTTAAGGTTTTCCAAATGATCTTCGAAAGTCTTCCCGATCACTATGACATCGTCTAAGTAAACAAGGCAAGTTTTCCACGTCAGGCCTCGGAGTATCAGGTCCATCAATCTCTCAAATGTTGCCGGTGCATTACAGAGTCCAAATGGCATGACGTTAAATTGGAATAAGCCACTTGGGGTCGAGAAAGCGGTCTTTTCCTTGTCTTCTTGATGAAGACCCACTTGCCAATATCCACTCTTCAGGTCCAATGTGGAAAACCACTGTGCTCCGGACAACGTGTCGAGTGTATCGTCAACGCGAGGTAATGGATAGCAGTCTTTCTTTGTAACGTCATTTAACCTCCGGTAGTCTACGCAGAAACGCAATCCACCATCCTTCTTCACTACCAGCACTACAGGGGAAGACCAAGCACTTGACGAAGGTTCAATTACTCCCTCCTTCAACATGTCCTGTACTAACCGAGACATCTCCTCCTGTTTAGATAATGGAGGCCTTCGAGGAGGTTGGCGTATCGGTGTTGTGTCCCCGGTATTGATGCGATGTTGCACAAGAGAGGTTCTTCCCAGTGACTGTCCCCGAACTGCAAAACAATCTTTGAATTCGTGTAAAAACTGTCCGAGTTCTTTTACCTCACCACTTGAGAGGTCGTTAGAAGATCTGTTCAATAATTCTTGCAGTTCCTCTGGTAATTTAGAAGTATCCGAAGAACTGGGACTTCGTTGCGTTATTCCGGCTACCCAGGCCACAGAAGTCAATTTGCCTAGGAGCGTATTGCTTTGTAAAGTGATAGCTTGATCCAAAATATTCGCCACTCTAATAGGTACATTTCCGGTTGCGTCAGGTTTTACTAAACTTCTGGCAATTAGTATGCCCGGTGTGCTGACTACCTGGGGTTCGAATATAGAGCACTGATTGCCCCTAGTATCTACCGCAGTTCTAACCATGATGATCTTTTCGGAGTTTGGCGGAACAGTTACGGCCACTTGGTTTATGACGTCCATCGATTTTTCTGCTGTCGTCATTGTTGATAGCATTACCTCTTTGCCTCCGATTCTCAAGACATTGTTTTTGAAGTCGACTATAAATCCGTATGCGTTCATAACGTTCACACCAAGAATTGCTTCATCCACAATGTCTGCAACAAGTACTTGATTAAACTCAAGTCTACCGAGGCATAGGTGTATCTCCACTTTTCCATACACTTTTACAGGCCGTCCAGTAGCTGTTCGCAAGCTGCAAGAGCACCAGATTGGCTTGAGATCTTTCACCACGTCGGGGCGCACAATAGAAACTGTTGCGCCTGTGTCAACTGTAATCGAGGTTGGCCTTTCTTGAACAAATCCGGTAACTACCAAGCTCCCGGTGTTTTTCTGAAGCGTAGAAATTGCGTATTCTCTAGGGGCTTCGTTCCTCCAGTTAGTCAGCACCGACTATTGCTCGTTTCCCTGCTGCTGAATTCTAACCCGACAATCTCGTTGTAGATGTCCAGGTTTCCCACATCGATAACACTTCGGTCTTCCATCCTTTCTTATTTTATTCTGTGGCGCCGACCGTCAAGTCTCTGTTCCTTGTTCTTCTTCCTCATTGTCTGTGCCGTCGCGATCTTTTAGCTCGCGCACTTTATGACTTGTCCAACCAGACGCTGATTTGGCGGCCTCAAATTGCAAAGCATGTACCAGGGTGTCCACACTGTTCTGGTGTCTTGCCATTCGTAACACTTGCTGTAGTTCGTTATCTCGGACACCGGCAGTAAATGTCTGCATCGCAAAACGTGTTCAAAAATCTTCTGGTGCTTCAGGATAGGCCAGTCTAATTAGTCTGTCGATACTTGCTTCAAACTCTTGAAGACTTTCCCCGGAATGCTGTCGCCTTGCTCTCAACTGGGTGCAGTACACATCTCGCAAATGTTTATCACCGTAGCGTAATTCTAGAGCTTTTATCAACTCGGCATAGATGTTCTGGCTGTCAGGTGGCACTTTCTGTAGCAATTCTGCCGCGGGTCCTTTTAATGCAAGAACAAGTGAAACAGCCTTGTCTTTCTCTGTCCAATTATTTGCGCATGCAGCAGCTTCAAATTGGCAGAGGTACGTTGCCCAGTGACTGTTTCCGTCAAAGGTTGGAGCTTTGACATGAACTGTCCCTACTGCAGGCAAAGTGACTTTCTCTATTAACTTATTTTCTGTGTCTTTTTCTGTCTTTATCAGTGGTACAGTCTGTTCAGAAATTTGTTTGGGTTGAATCTTCATGCACTGTTCGACTTCACTTTTAATTTGTTCTCTTATGTTTGCCATTGAGTTTTCTACTGCAGACATAACTTCTTCCACAGTCAAGACAGATTTTTCTACTTTAGCTATTTTATTTGACATGGATTCTTCTACGTCAGATATTCTGGTAATCTGATTATTGAGCTCACCTCGTAATTCACCTACGTCACCACGTAGGAGACCCAATTCTGCGGTAGTATGTTCTTGTAACTGTTTCTGCATAGTTTCAAAGAGAGCTTCCGTTTTATCTTTTTGTCTTTCTTCTGTCTCTAGCATTAGTGCTTTCTGACGTTCCTCAGCTTCTTCTCTTTCCTGCCTGCGTTTTTCATCTTGTCGTTTTTCTGCTTCTTCTCTTTCTTGTCTTCGTTCTTCTTTTTGTCGTCTTTCTGCTTCCAGCAGGAGGGTTTTCTGTCTCTCTTCCGCTTTCTCTGCATCCTGTCGTCGTCGTTCTTCTGTCTGCAACAACAGCGCCTGGAAATTTTCCATCATCTGACTGGCATCCATCGTTTTTCGATTAATTACGAATTACACTCGTCTTGTACAAAGTATCCACTGTTTCCACTGTTAACCGTTCTATCCCACTTCTGACACCACTGTTACGACGGTCTACTTGATCGTCGTAGGTACAGTGGAAACAAAATAAGTACAAGACACCAATCAAGTCACTAATCACACCTTTAATTGTTATAGTAAAACAGTTCGTAATTAACAACACAGTGTCTACAACAAATCAAATGAAAATTGTTCATACGCAATAAAATGTCCACTAATATTAAAACTCAACTGTATTACAATTATACCGTCCGAATATAAAACGCAACACTTCACTAATAACTACTTGAACGTACACCGTAATAACTCTGTAAATATATCGCACTAATACTTTCGAACTGCACAGTCAAAAATCTCGCACTGAACTGAAAACTAAGGCCGCGACGCGATGTATTTATAGTTACGCTCACACACCAGAAGCTTCCAAACTGCGTCTTATCTCTCGCGAACTACGTAAATTGCTACGGCCTTGACACAGTCCGAGCGCCCGAGCGGAGCCTGGCAGTCGAGAAAATTCTCGCAAAATGCGTTTAGTAACGTACACCACACGCTTACGTCGAGATCTTTCTGGCGCATTCGATATACGCGTAGATTGTTCTGTGCTGTCGTAGCAGTATTATTTCCTTGTCACTACTCCCATTACAAAGGATTCTGGGAGAAAGTTTTGTAGAAAGTCAGTATAACATACTTGCCACAAAAAAAGACATCAAAATGAAAGTAAGATTTGTTAGTTGTTCCAACATTTAATTATTACAGTTTTTGAACACTATATTTTAATTTTATTTTCAAAATGTTAACATAAAATTAATAATCTATACGCATACAAAATCCCAGTTTTCTTTAGTACACTTATAGAACATTCTCTGAGGTAAGAAAAAAAAGGTTGGTAACACCTCTACCTCAGTCAATAATGCTTGTTTAGTGAAGCAATGTTTAACACTTGAATACTGGCTGAAAAATGAAACTAATTTTATTGTAGCATATCTCAGGAGTGAGCAGGGTGTACCACTATTTTAACTAAATTTAACTCTTATCTGCTAAATTTTAACTACTTTTTTAAAAATCTGCACTTTTCTTAGGGAGTGTTGACATTTTAAGTGATATCCCATTAGAACCAATTTTAAGAATTTTTGCTGCAGGAATGCATTCCTTCCAGAGTTGCAAATGTAGGACTTCAGGGAAAATTATTCATTACTTTAACATTTTATAACTCGGAAAGTGTGTTAATGGGGGGAAGAAATACTATACATGGTTTATTAACTTTGTGGTAGTAACAACTAAAAAGATTAATAAAATCCAAGATGTTAAGTGCCATGGCCTAGGTGAATTGAGATGAAATGATCCAAAACATCCAAGGTTAGTCAAACATTTCTTAGCTGATACAGATATAGTGCCAGGAGTATCAAACGGCTATGACTGGTCACAAGTTCAATCTGTCAGATGGCATACCATAGAATTTAAAACAATTCCATTTAATAGTTTGATTGTTCTGATCAAATAAAGTGTGTATACATTTGTCTCAGGGATGACTTTCACATTTAAAGTGAATATTTCTTCAGAAAGCCATTTCTTCAGACTCAGGAACAAGCAAAGTCACTGGGGAGTGTAACTCTTCGATTATTTAATAAATATTTAAAACATAAAACCCACCCAAAACTCAATTTCCCACATTTACTTATAGTTCTTACCTTCACGTGGATCCAGGGTTCTATATACGAACTCGTGACCTGTAAAAGTGGTTACTGGGTTTTGTTACGTAATAAATATTAACTTTCATTTACCAGATTTAAACAAACTCGTTTATTTAAAAATAACTCTAACATACTTTCTTTCTCTCTCCGAGTTCTTTGCAAAAAGTTATTTCTTCTTATTTCTTATACATCTCCAAAACATTGGTTACCATACTTATAGAATAGGCAACTGTTCTGAATAACTCTTACTTCCTTACTCTTTACGTTCTTGACAAAAAAATCATTTTGCCTTATCTCTTATTCATCTTTCAAAAAAAAAAAAAATAAAAAAAAAAAATAATTGTAAAATAGATATATATTTATTATAGAAGGCGATCCAGTACTTCGCTCACTCTCTCTCTCTCTCTCATACTTGTCACCCCCCTAAATTAGAGATCTCTTTAACTTTTACATATTTTAGTGGGTCATTGTATTTGTTGTATTGATTTATATTGTTAAAAATTTTAAGTGGTACTCAGCCTGTACACGCTCCGTTGTTACACCACTGTTTTCCAAATAAAATGTTCCGAAAAAATGACTGGAATTGTTCTGTAATTTTAACACTGCCTCTCTGCTGTTACTGCTGCACTCGCCACTGTTCTTTGCTGATATTTATTAACACATTTCAAAAATTTACTAGATCTTGGCTTGCGAGCACTATTACATGGAACCGCGTGGTTCACGTGAATGACGCCAACTGATTTTACCGAGTGTTTGTTCAACTCTCCATACTGTTTTTTAACACAATCTAAATAATTTTGTATTCTTGGCCGGTCAGTTTACATTGTCTTGAGTACGGTTTTTTGTGAACCGCGCACTAATGCATCTGCGCGGTTCCGAAGTTAAACGCCGACTGGCGCGTCTCAAAATGGCTAGCGTCTCTCTGCACCCGGCAACTTGGTATTTGATTGGCCGGTGAGTGTCTCGCGGCTTCTCGTCATCTCATAGAAGGCGGTAAGGAAATCTGGTACGTGCTGTTCACTCTGCTAAAAGCGGCACACGTGCGCTCGTACACATTCCAATGCTCCAAATTACATCGCACCTTCCCCGGATTGTTAACAGACTGGCCACTGGGTGTTCACAAAAGTCGAGCTTTTGTGATAAAAAAACGGGGCTCAGTGTGGGTGACTACAGATTATTACACTTATGATGGAATTAAAATAAAACCCCCTGGTCTGTCCTGTTACAGGAGCTAAATATGGCAAGTATGATGTATTTAGCAGGAGTTCATAGTGCAATACGTGTAGCTTTGCGATGCAATTTACAAAGTGAAAGCAGGTGCATGCATGATGGAAAAGCACTTTATTCTTTGTTAAATGTGGACATTTTGCCTTAATAGCCACATTCAATTACTCCAGCAATACTATGTAGTATTCTGCGGAATCGAACCCGGGACCTCTAGGTTAGTAGCCAGGTGCCATACCCACTGGTCTACTGAGCCGCCATAGATCATTCTACGTGTTTCTTGGATGTTCCAGTGGAATCCAGCTGTAATGTTGTGTGCGTACGTGATCTCAACATGCGTTAGCGAGACTTTTCTAACACTTCGCTGCCACACGCACTGTGTAAAGGCGGCAATCAAATACGCTCTAGTGTAGTGCTGATACGTAGTATGGATGAATCTGGAATTTTAGCAGTGTATAAATATAAGCATCCAGCAGCACTTACTTCAGTTATTGTTGGGAGATTTACACAGTGCGGTTTGAAGTATTGTGGCAAAGTGTTATGTGTTTTATAATTGTGCGGGACAATTGTAATACAATTGTGTTTTATATTAGTTGACATTTTTATTGCATGTGAAAATTTGTATTTGATTTGTTGTAAGAGATTATCTTGTTGATTAAAAACTGTTTAATTGTGATAATTAAAACTGGTGATTAGTGATTAAAATTGGTGTCTTGTATTTTGTTTTCCACTATACCATATGACGATCAAGTTAGACCGTCTAACAGTATCTATAGCCTGAAAACATTTTCACATGCAAATGTGTGTATATGTTTTGAATACAATCTTTTTAGCTGCTAGCAATGTCAGAAAGTTTACACATTGATCATTTAACGTGGCATTTGGATATTTTCAATGTTTTTGTCACTTGTAGCAGTTCTGGGGTGACATGAACATTCATCATCACAAATAGACAAATGACCACACTTGAATTCCGCAACCCATTTCTTCAGTGTTGAAAACCATGGTGAAGAGTCTCCCAAGTGGAAACCATTTTTTTTTTTTTTTTTTTGCATTAAATCTTTTATAATGAAGTATTTTGTCACTGCACGGCACTCAATTTTATCTATTTTTCTAAAAACACCAGCTTGTTTAGTTTATTTGATCACATTTCCACTCGTACAGACGGCTCTTTAAATGTTAAGGCACACCGTCTGAAGATTAAAACTTGCAAACAATCATTGCTGTTTGATACTTCTGACTATGATTTTCTAACTATCTTCGAACTTTAGATACCTGTGGACAAACAACAATGGTGACTAACCGCTGTGGGATGCAACGAATTATGAAAAGCCTCACAACTAGGCAGCATATAACTATGAGACTGGTAACTTTGGGTAAAAAGTATGGAACTAGAGAGCACAGAGTAATTCTACTGATACAGGACACAGAAGTGATCTCATAGTACCGGAGTGTGGACCAAATATACCTCTTTATACTATACTTAGCACAGGAATAATTTTGCAGGATGTTGTGTATAAAATATCCCGTGGCATACTAACAAGCAGATTAAGATCTTATGCTGATGAACTGTTGGGAAGTAGAATTCCTGGCCAGCTTTCTACACTACAGCAAACAATGGAAAAGTATTATGAATTTGATACTTGAATTGTATATTGCTCTGAACTGACTTCAAGCAGGTCTTTGAAAAAAAAGCCCAGGATGTACTGAGGGTTTTGAACACCTAACTAAAAACCTTGTTAAGACTTACACGCAGCTTGGGTATAGCATCACTCAGGACAGGCAATGAGCAGACAGTTCAAAGTCATTAGTAGAGTAAGCCAGGGTGACACACTTTACTCTTTCAACTTGATTATTCTCAGAGCAGTAAGGAAATTATGCACAACAAGAAACATCATATGAAGACCAATTCAATATGCAATACACGTATAGTAAAATCTCAATACAACAATACTATGGGGACCAGAAAGAAATACTTTACAGAAATGTAACTGTTACATCAGGAATTTAGAATATAGCCCAACATAACTGTTACATCAGGAATTTAGAATATAGCACAACAAATTATTCTTATTTCATAAGGTTATATGGAGACACCTCAAATTTGAATTACATAATTATTTCACAATTCATAACATTTAATTATGACAAAAATTACGTATGTGAGTACAGAAAACAAACAATACGCAAAAATATAAAACTAGAATACCTTACCTTATATCAATATTGTACAATACACAAAGTATGTGTAGTACAATGTTCATTCACTTTTTGTTTTGTTTAACACTTTCTCAGGCAGATATGAAGTGAAAGCCTGTGTTTACAGCATGGGCAAGATCAAAGGTGTCAAATACACTCTCACTGATAGGGATAGCAATAGATCTTCCTGACTCTCTCATAGTTATATTATAGTAGTAATGGGAGGAAAGTATTAACAGGACTGAAAAAGCAGAGCATTAATGAGACTGAAAGAAACACTCATAACATAGATTTATTGTTACTGAGAGTATCATTAAATCAACAGAATTTTTATGAAGATTTTATGGATTTAATGATGGGGCAAGAAATTTATCTCTGTAGACGAGATTATCATTGTGTTGTATGTTGTATGGTTGTACACATTGTATGAAGATTCACTTTACTGATATATGTGACATAGTGACATATGAAAATGTACATGTGTGCATACAGGCTGCAAAACATACATGTAGTCTGCAAAAATCATTTCATTGGTTAAAACAGGAGATGACGCAAGTTAAGAATAAACAAAGAATAGATCCAAGAAGACAGCGTGACTGTATGGGAACTGGCAGAAATATTGTGAAATGTTTTTACATATCTTGGGACATAAACTTATTAAGGCAAACAAAATATCTCGGCAAATGTATAAGTAATTAATGTTATTGTACATTAATTTCATGAATACACAATTTTTGAAATCTGATATCATTCACAATTCTGCCATTAAATTACTTCAAACTTTAATAACAACAGTTGTAACATATAGTAGTGAGGTATGGACCTTAAATACAGCAGAAGTCCAATCTGGAAAGATATTCTAAAGAAAAAGAAAATTAGAGTGTGCGGCCCTAATAACATAGAACGAATATTGTAATGGTACATTTTATTAAACTGTGAAGAAACAAACATTTATAAATTAATTTTAAAAAAAATACTCTGCCAGAATCTTACCTTGCGATCTTTCTCTCGTAACTTACCTTTTATAAACACCAACAGAAGTTCAGGGCCGCCACCAATATCTTTGAAGAACAGATATGGAAACCTTTACACTGTACCTTAATTAAAACACTGGATAATTTTGCTATCTGACTACCCACAATTCAGAAAATTCCCCGGAACGTTTAGACGAGTTTTTCAGCACAGAACACTAGGAAATGGTAACGGCGAAATAACTACGCTAACACATATTTAGGTTAGTAATAATCATCTTATTTATTGTTATTCAAAAATGAACTTCCCTTTTCCTTATAACATATTATTTCATCTTATTTCTATTATGTAAAATTTTCTTATACTAATTTCTTTTCGCTAACCAGTACTTGGATATTTTTCCCACTCACACACACTCTTACTCTGTACAATTCCTTAATACCCCCCATTTCATTAAAGAGCTCTTTGTTATTTGAAATATACAAAACTGTTAATCAGACTGATTGTTTTTAGAATACCTGCACGTGCGATTCGCATATTTATTCCCACCATCTTTCTCACTTCACTTTCACTTTTGTCCCCGCTCAACACTGTTCTAACTCTTTCCACTCGCCGAATTCATTTTATTTCACACTCACTAATTCGTTATTATTGTAACACGTTTCGGCAGGCCTAGGCTACTATTATCGCTTCGACCTACCGAAATTTCCGAGGCCGCTGTATTTACGGCTGTACTGTGTGATTAGTTGTAGCGAACTGTTCTGCGACGATTCTGTGAACATCATGCGTGCGGTTGCCTACCTACCAGGCGTTAGGCGTCGCCGTCACCTCGTACTGTGATTCGTTGTTTCCGTCGCATGTTCGGGTATGTAGTTTCCCGTACGTGACTTTCACATTGTATTCACGCTCTCGTACACATTCCCAGACGCTAATAGCTTTTGTGTCTCGTACGGCTTGGTACGAGGTGGACTACAAGGTGTTCAAAAATGTCAAGCGTTTGTGATCAAAATTTTGTTCAGCTTGGGTTGCTACTGCTTTTTACAATTATTATGAAAAATAAAATAAACCCCTGGGTTTTGCCCCGTTAATGCAAAAACAGATTTTTGTGGTTGTAACACAATATCAGACTGAGTGGAATTTCTCATACATGACTTGGGCCTGGGAAGTGGGTAATTATTTGGCAGATGTATGTACCTGAAAGTCAGTTCTCACACCCAAAGCGTGTTGCGTCAACCACAAAACTTTTTGCGGGCCTGCCGATTTTCTCACAGGAGAGCTGGAACAAACCGGTATAGCACAGGAGTGGGGTAGGACACCAACCATAGCGTGAGACAGTCTCTTTACAATCATCAAACAGTATTATGACAGATGGCAACAGCTGATGTTTGTGACTGTGTAGAGATCACAAAGCCTGTGCCTCGGTAAAAAATGTAAGCGGAGTGAAACATTGTCAGTTGTGCCTCAGATAAAATGTTGGCAACCTAAAGTTTTAAAAGTATTACAAATAGTTGGGCAATGTGCACGTTAGAAGTACATCAATTCGACTGTATACAGTATGCGTAAGTGCAAAATACCACCCATGTGTTGTGCAAGAGAGTACTGAGGAATTCAATGAACAGATAAGCAGATCAACTGAACTATTATTTAGTGGGGGAATTGTGGCCACATAAACAAAAATGATGAAATAAATGCTATTCAGAACATCAGAGAGTGTGTGAGAGAGAGCGAGAGAGTGAAAAGGAGGATGAGAGAGAAAGTAAATAAAAAGTACTGATTTGCAATGATTGTATAGCAATAAGTTTAAACAAAATTCAGTAGAATTTTTTCAAATACATTCATGTAATTCGTTGGTATATTACTTCATAATAGGCTACATACAGATACATACAAAGGGTTGTAAATTGGAAAATTTGATGGGGTGCAAGTAAATTAAATATTAACGATGGTCAACATACTAACATTTTAAATCATTCTAATAAATTAATTTATGTGAATAATATAGATATGTGTTAAGTTATTTCAACGTCACCTCACCTTAACCTAACCTGTGCTCAACGAGTTCGTCTCATGAATTTGGAACTTCTTAATAAAGAAAGTTTTTTATCTTTAATTTGTTTTCACAGGGACAGTGTTCCTGTTTCCACATTTCGGCCTGTCAAAAATGTGGTGGTGACCAAGGGCTTTTGGTTTTTTCGGAATCTTCTGATAAGGTAAGTAAAGTAGTATTGGGGCCTTCTTATTGTTTGTACAATTACAATATTTAATATATACAACAGTACAGTCTCATTCAAAATAGAAAACATGTCAAAAATAAAAATACTGTAAAGATTATATAAAGTCCAGGTGAAAGTGGACAATATGTCAAGACATACAACTGTAGAGGCTGGATAGACCAAGAATGAGACGAAAATCACATACATGTAACTACAGGATATGATGAAGGACTTGTAGATTATGTGGATTAAAGAAAGGGGTGAAGGAAAGTCTGAAGACAAACTGTAGGTGAAATCAAGATTCACTTGGTTGGGAATAAAGTAAAAATAAGTTTACCTAAAATTTAAAATTAATTGATTTTAACTAAATAATTAAATGAACTGTTATGTTTTTAGGAATTTTAAAATGCTGATGTTTAAAGGTAATTATAAAATATACAAATATATAGACTGTGAGAATAACGTCAGTTACATACCTAAATGAGTCAACATTAAGTTAGTCATAAACCGCACTGGAATTGGCTGGAAGTGCACACCATCTCTTCCTCGTCTAAACATATATTAAATAAATACATGTTAATAATCACATTATAACAGTATACACTACAATGTGTGGCAACTGCTATACCTGTTTTCTTAGTAACATTTAAATAATAATGCTTAAAAATTAACTTAAAAGTATTCCAAACATTTGTATCTTCAGTTCAGAATATACTCAGAACAGCAGTCAATACGCAAAGATACTTTCTGTTTCTGATTTGTATTTAGGGCGTTTCAATATAATTTCAACTCCTTACACAAAGTAAATTGGAGGATAGCACAAGGGCTTCATGAGTCTATTTGAATACAGATTTTGTTTGCAGTATCAGTGTTATGGGTTTGGTTCAAGGTTGAGTCTGAACTGATTCTGTCTCCTGAGGTTATAATATAGTAGCCTTGCTCTGGTAGCTGGCTTGAACAAATAACGAGGGCACAGCTTCACTCTGAATACAAAACCAGCTTTGTGTGTGTGTGTGTGTGTGTGTGTGTAGTTAACAATTTCATCAAATATATGGGACAGGGAGTGATAAAGATGCATTACAGCTGAACTTAAGTGGTACATCAAGTTATTAAAGAATCTCTACACAGTAATACACAAAGAGGATACAATAGGATATAATAAATTGGGTTTTGCCTCACTTCCACTTTAAATTTATTAATGTTATTTTGTTGCAAAATGTACATAGGTTTTATCTGAATTGTTTGTAAAATAGTGTTGATACTGTTAGTATATATTAGGAGAATATATGTAAAATAGCAGATTAGCAGAATATACAAAGCTATCATGGACGAAACCAGCCTGTATCAAACAAAACCTTTTGTGTCAAATACAATCCTACTATACTACAGCTATTAGCAAATGTATGAGGAAATGACAAATTTGATAAAAATGAGGAGTTTGTATGAGAAAAGGAATTACAGGCTAATAATGGACGTCACAATACCTGGAGGTGGAAGCAAATATTAATAATTAAAAGGATCTTATTCTAAGTTTCAAACAATACAATCCCAGACTTACAGAAGCTACATAGGAGTGGGAAACAAACCACAAAGTAGTTAAGGTATTACACTATAGTTTCTATTGCAATTAAAATGTTATTACATTTGACACTTCTCTCACATTTTATACTTTAGGTGTAAGTAGCACATTCTCATTTATTATACTGGATTATTCCTGTATCAAATAGTTGAGAACTGACTAGAGTTCACAACCAAACTGAATGTCAAAAACTGTCAATGGAAAATATGAGATTAAAAACGTGAAAAAAAAATTTAATTACCTTTTATCCGTCAGTGACTTCGTTCTAGCGTTTTCTATATAGACGCGTTTCGTGACATGTGTCACATCTTCAGTAGTCCTCGTCAAAAGTTAAAATTCACATAAAACACATAAAAACACATTTGCACATATTTACAAAATTACAAAGACGACACACACATAACACGATGTAACTTCAGCTTCGTTGGACCGGTCCGACCGCGCGTGTAGTTGCCGAGCCACTAATTGAACTAAGTCAATCCTTATCACCAGTCATTACCGTCATGCGCGATTATATTTAGGGCTGTATCATATAGTGAGTGAGATTGAAACCTTAATTGTTCGTTTAGTATACTGTTATTGTTGATATTCTTGTCTTTAAATGATTTATAAATCTCAAACTCCTCGAGAGCGTCCATTAACCTACCCTTACCGCATACATGGATTGCTTTGAAATTGGTATTGAAATTTGTGTAATTATGGTTATGCATCATTAGATGGCGCACATAATTAGATTTGGTCTTGTCTAAATCATTCCTTGGTAGATGTTCTTTGTATCTTTTCAAGAAAGACCTGCCAGTTTGACCCAGGTAGAAACAATCACAATCATCACATGACATCATGTAAACACCTGTTTTCTCTTCTAACGGGAATGGTTGTTTTATGCGTAACAAATTAGATATATTATTATTTGTTTTAAACGCGACTTTTATATTGAATTTAGAGAACACATTGGATATAATGTTAGGTAAAAGGCTACCGTACACTGTCGTTATATACTTTTTATTATTATTTTTATTATTGTTAACTTTATTATCATCGATGGTATTATGGTGGGATCTAGTTTTATATAGGTGTCGCTTAAGAAGTCTATCTATCATCGAAATCTTGTACCCATTCGCTATTGCTATGTGCCTTATTATATCCAATTCGTCCTGAAAGTCCTTTTGGTTAAGTGGAATCGTTACCAACCTATGAACAAAACTGTTGTAAGCCGCCATTTTCTGACTATATGGGTGATGAGAATCGGCGTGTATTGTAATATCTGTGGCGGTGGGTTTCCTATATATTTTATATTGAAATTTATTAAGATACTTTGTAACAGTCAGGTCCAAAAAATTGAGTTTATTGTCAACCTCTGTTTCGAGGGTAAATTGTATGTTCTTGCTAAGGCTGTTCAAATAATGTTTCAATTTCTCTATCTGCCGTAGCGTGCCGTTAAAAATTATAAAGGTGTCGTCTACATATCGTGCATAGAATTTAATATTATTACAAAATTTGTTATTCTCTGAGAACATGTAAGTATTTTCAAAATGATGCAAGTATAAATCCGCCAGCAGTCCTGAAAGTGGCGAACCCATTGCGAGACCAAACTCTTGTAGGTAAAAATTATTATTAAAAGTGAAGTAATTCTGCTTCAACAGGACATTCAACAATAAAATTAACTCATCTATTTGTTTGTGATTCAGCTTCTCACATTCAATGAGAAGATCTTTTACAATTGAAATTGTGTCATGAACCGGCACGTTTGTATATAAATTAACTATGTCAAATGAAGCGATTTTGTACGCTAGAACGAAGTCACCGACGGATAAAAGGTAATTAAATTATTGTGAAAAAGTGACTTGGATACTAAATAAAAACCAAAAAAGTGAAAAAAAAGTTGTTTTAGTTATTAGCTTTCCAATTTATTTTCAAAACAGTTTTCTTACACAGCACATGTATTGGATAAAATATGACAGCCAAAGTTCACAATAAGTTAAATCAAATCTCAGTTCTGAATAAAAATGCCTAGACTAACACAAAATCTTAATTAATATTACACAGACTTTTGTGGTTTCTGTCAAGTTCTAGTTAGGCTACATGACATTAAGCAATCTTATACAGTATATTTATGTTAAATGTTACAGTGGCTAAAAATTACTAAAATTTCAAAATCTTCTCATAATTTATATTTATTAGATACCCTCATACATATAATTGTAAATCCTTAATAGACATTTATGGTCACATAATAGGTTATTTAACAAAAAATAGATTTAATAGATATAATAGAATTAATATTAATAGAATTGTGTTAACACAGTCAAAACTTAAAACACATATTATACAATCATCTCAGTTTTACGCAGTAAACCAGTTTTAACTTTACGTTAGTTTTACTTACCCATACATTAAAACTAAACCAAATAATTATATAGCATACAATTATTACCTGTGTATTTGCATCCGCATGTGGAAGTGGTTATCAACAACATCATACCCGTACTTTTGTACAGTGTCTCGAGCAAACAAGTTGGCTTCCATTACTTCAAACCTCATAAAATGTTTTACAAACTCCAACTGAAAAATGTAGCATTAATACTTTAATAATATATTCAACAATATAGTTCACATATTCTGGATTTCATGTTTTAAATTTCTGTTCTGGGCAAGTAAACTGTTTATACTCAGTTAATTATTTACTACGTGGTTAAATAATTTTTGCACTCGGTTAAAAATTATCAGACTTATACTTTGTTTAATTATTCTGATAAATAAAATAACTTATTCTAAAAAAAAATTACTACAGTATACAATTACTTTTCAAATTTCAAAACTAATATATCACTATATTAGTGAAACACACACGTGTGCACACGTTTTTTATATATTATTACTGGTATAAGTCATATTAGACTGTGGTGTCAAGACCAAATTAAAAAACTCTAGAAATTTCTGTCTGCAAGTACTGCTCACATGTAATTCTGCTACAACTCTTTAAATACATATGCACAAACCATGAGGGTACGTACCGGTTTCTAAAAACAAGCCAACAAGTATTATCTAGAAAAGTTTAATGGCCTTTTACTGTAAGGACTGCTATTCAAAACATCTCGATACATGAGGATTAACAATGAAATGGAACTATAGTCTTTCCAAAACATGTTCAACAATCACTGACAACATGTGCAACAAGATTTTCCAACAAGCACGTTAAAACAAGACCAAATCATACTTCTCTAAGCATGTAGTCACAGAGTCAGATGTCAGACATATGTATAGAATAAACAGCTACAGTCTGTTAATAGTTAGTAATAAGCAGTTTGTTGTTCTATAAATGGCTAGTCAGCAAAACTAATAAGACGGAATATACAAAATTGAGAGTAAAAAATAAAATGTCTCCAACCAGCATTTGGTGTGCATTATTTAATCCATAATGCAGAAAGCCCACAAAATGGTGACATGATTACAAAAGTTCATATCAAAAAGCGGCTCTATGACTATCAAGGGTATTCCCCTGACAGAAGACTATGCACCACAACAGAAGTACAATAGACAAGCCTTAGCTTCCACTAACCACATCACTGTACACATTCACTAATTCCACCCCTCCAACCTAGAAGTGTTACTTATTAGAAAGGAATTTCTCAATGCCAGGAATGCACAGGAGAGCATCAAATTAATGGGCTACTTTCAAAAAAAATATACTAAAAAAGTATGCAACATCACCATGAATCTGCCAGCAACAGAACCAATATGAAAGGCTGAAATCAGAAATGGTATGCAACATCAGAGGTTTATTAAAAGAGAATATATACACTTTCTGAAGAATGAACACACAGTGGTCACAAACCAACACAGTTGTTGTGTCATGTGGAAGACCTTACTAATCTGGAAGAATGAATGACCTGTCATCTGGAAGAATTTGCTGTCAGCAAGATTCTTATACACACTGTATGGAGATCAATAAACTACCTCAAGAGAAACAGGCGATATTGGCACCACAACACAGCATTAAGCTAGACAAGATGGGGAAATGGTAAAACAAAACAAAATCAAAGACCTGAGAGTGAAAATTATCTCCAAACAATATTTGGTATACTTTTATCTTTCATCCAACACTCAGAGAACCTACAAGACTTACAGCTGCAACTTCCGTGAATCATAAAATACAATGAATTTTTGATACTGAAAAGATGAGCTTGTGTGTTGTTCATATCACAGTAATTATGTAACAATCAGAAAGTAATTATACAGAGTAACCATGAAGAAAGAGAAACTAAAACCCTAAGAGTAAGGGATGCAATCTACCACTAGCCTCAACACACACACACACATAGAAGACTATAAATAAACAAAAGAATTATGTATAGACATTTAAGTTAATCAGTTAGGAGGAGAGATTATATTTATTTATTTAATACTACACCTTCCTACATTAGGTGTAAATCTTTACATAACCGTACAAAAACATAACACCATCAGAAGTCCTAATATCATCCCGCTTTAAAGGCTACACGCGAGTCCACATTTGCAATCTTTAAACGTAACTATATCATATTGCGTTTGACATGATCTAGTGGACCCAGATCCACTTAATCAGTTCTGCAGAGTTTATTCTTTGTTTTCTGCACCATTTAAGTTGCCATTGTTCAATAAAATTCTCTATAGATTACATATTACACTTTTCTCTTTGCCATGCATTTCTAATACTATCTTTCCTTGAGATTCCTTTAACTCTCCGGAGATATTTCATTTCTACTGTGCACATTTATAACATTAATTTCCCAATGAATACAAACTCTCTTACTCTTCTACACCTAGACAGTGCATGTTTCATGACCATATTATTGTAAGATAGATTACTTTATCCTTAGATACATATGCCTTAATTTTTGTTTGTTCTGTAACCCCTTTCTTAATTATTACCCCAGTCTCATTGCATAATATTCTCTAATTGTGTTCGCCATTCTGTTGTTGAATTCAATCTTTTGTTGTCCTGAGTTTTCCAACAAGTCTCCAAAAGTTACTAATCTCTATCCATTTCACTGCCCAATCTTATTTGTACTTTCTTCTTACTGTCTGCAAAGGCACATTCAGATACCAGTTGTTTCTTTATCTTTGTTTAATATTTCTAATAATTTCATCCGTAAATGCAATAAACCGCAATTGACTCAAACACTCTGACTCTGGTAATGGAACTTGTCATAATAAACATTTTACCATTCATATTGTAATATAACGGTATCGTTACGAGTATTATTTTCATTTGTATTCAGTCTCTTTCTGCCTTTTAGTTAGATCATAAATCAGTTATGTGTGAAAACAACTCTAAAATTGAGTATAAACCCTGCTGTACAGATAGCATTATGGTTTATATTTAGTTGATATAATTCATTGAAGATATTTTAAGAGTTAGTTACATTTCCCACTTATTCTTAAGTTCTCCCTTCAACTTCTGGTTATCATTGTCTGACTTAATTGATGCCCTCTTTTGTGTATTTTTGTTATTGACATATTTACTGTTTGGCACACCTAGGCCTTAATTTTTATTCTACTTTAATCTTAGAATACTTTGTTTATATTGATTACATTTTAACCACTTCTTGGTGTCTTGTCTATCTTATGAGTTTACTACTGTTGGTTTAGTCTGATACTCTGTATAACTTAATATTTAGTATCAGTCTCTGGGCTCTTTTTAGGCCTATTACCCCCCCAAGTTAGTTTTAACAGTGGTCTGTTCATTGTTATTGGATTACCTTTGAATATTGTTACTCATTTCTCTAACTTAACTATTACAACTTCTAGTTGTTACCTTTAGTGGTTTCGACACAATTATTCCCTGAATTATACCCTTTGGGTTCACCTATAGTTTAGGCACGATATGGTGTTACATCTTTTCTCTTAGCTCTTAAGTATTTTTATTTTTAGTGATCATTCTCCTTTACAAAATAGTGATAGTAATTATATTAAGGTGTTACCATCATTTGAGTGGTAATAGTATATCCCCTTTATCTGTTAATTCAATAAAACTTCTTGCATCTGGTCTCAAGATACAAGTATGTCTATTTTCTATTATCTTGTTATATTTTTAAGCTAATTACAATTGTTTTACATTATATAAGTGACTGTGAACCTTGCTGGTTCTATTTACACTAATATCTCATCTCTTTTATACCTTATTGTTAGTTTTTTTGTTAGGTAACTTCAGAATGTCTAATTTGTCTGAATTTATACTAATTACAATATAATTCTACTTCTTCTATACATTAATTTTGTGTTGGTACTACCCTTTTAACATTTAGGTTCATTACCCTCCAACAGAAATTGGATTAATTATCATTTATTTAACTCTTTTATTTGAGGTGCCTTATTCACATGTAGTGAGGTTATGGGTCTTAGCTTGGTTTGACAACAATGTGTTTATTTTATTATGATTTCAATGTCTTTTATTTCACATTATTATAGTATTACTAATGTTATTTATTACTTCAGGTTTATTAGACACCTTTCTGTCTCTATTACCCATTCTTAAACAGTATTCATTAACATCATTCTCTAAGTTATATACCTACATTTGTTCTAGTTACAAGGCTGGTCTATATGATTCATTTTTGTTATTCTTCCAGATACACAGTTAATTTATACTTTGACTAATTTTACTTCACTCTCCTGACTTTTATTCATTATCTCATTAATTCACTTTATAAGCTTTCTTTGTCAGCATAGTTATTTATATTAGGTCATCAGGCTTCATTATTACTCTGTTCTTTCTTGTTATGATCCATTCATCTTGTCTTAATTCTTCTTTTGTTTCGTGTAGGGCATGTCTTATTCTTCTTTCTGTTTTTGTATCCAGTTGGGCTTTGTAGTATTATTCTTTACTCCACTCATAGTTTCTTCTCTCTGCCTTTGGTTTATTTTCTCATTTTTACCTAATCTATTGGGTTAGTTGTTAGTTAATTATGTTTCGTCTAAGTCATTGTCATTATTTCTTTGATCATCTTTGTCAGTTTGTTAAAGATGTATTCTTTATTCCTTTAAAGTTAATTTCTACTTATCTTTGTGATTAACATTAAAGTTTGGCTGTAGCATTTCTTATGATTTGTTATTGTTGGTTATCGTTTGTTTTGGACCCTGGTGGTCGTGATATTATGTAACATTACAATATTATAATTAATTGGGGTGTTCTTAGTTCCTTTACATGTAGGTTTAAAGCCTTATATAGTTTGCTATATATATTAACATCCCCTTAAGCATGCCCATGTCGTTACTGTTGCACTTAGTCAAATGATCAGGTACAGACGTTAGACTTATGCAGCCATTCTACTGCTGCACAAGAGTCATTTACAAAAGAACTAAAGAACGTATAGACACAAAACACAAGACATGCAGTGAAAGAAGATGATGAACAAACAAAACAAGACAAAACACAAATCAGAAATTAATACTTTATATAATAATGAAACTTTCAACTTGTGTAACTTACTTGTCTTTTCCTCTCGTACGCGTTTCGGCATAGTGTTTGCCTTCGTCAGCTTTGATACAGACTGCCACTAATTTGTAACGGTTTTTATTTGGAAGGTATAGTGGGGGTAGTGTGTGGAGGAAGGGGATTGGCCCGGGGATCCAAATTATTGTTAGTTTTTTGTATAATTGTGTCAAAAAGTGTATGTGATTTATACTGTAATTGGTCGTTAAGTATGTTGTTTGGTTGTGTTGTGTGGTGTTTGTATATTTCATATTGTTCTGCTGTGTTAAGTTTTCGACCTTTGGGTAAGTAGTGTAATATTTCAAGATTAGTATCTGTGTTGGTGTAGTTGTGGTTTTTTGTGTGTATGTGTGTGGCAAACGCGGAATGTATATTGTTGTTGGATAAAGCTTTTAGGTGTTCAGAGTAACGGGATGAAAAAGATCTTCCCGTCTGGCCTATGTAGAAACTATTGCAGTTATTACAATTTAATTTGTAAACACCTGTTTTGTTGTATTTGTCTACGTCCGTGTTTGTATCATTGATGTGTTTTTTGATGGTATTGTTTGTTCTGTATGCTATTTTGTACTTGTGTTTTCTGAATGTGTTGGCGATTTTGTGTGTGTTGGAGTTATGGTATGTGAGTATGATGTATTTAGTTTGTAGTGTGTTGTTGGTATTTTGTGTTTTGTTGTTTTTGTTTATGATGTGTTTGTGTAGTTTGTTTATTAAATTAGGGTTGTATTCGTTTTTCATTGCTATGTATTTGATTGTGTTGAGTTCGTCAGTATAGTCTTGTTTACTTAGTGGTATTTTAGTTAGTCTATGGAGCATATGGTTGAAGGCCGCATGTTTATGTTGTGTTGGGTGGTTTGATGTGTTGTGTATAACCATGTCAGTTGTGGTTGGTTTTCTGTATATTTTGTACGTGTGCATATTGTTAGTTTTGTTAATTGTTAGGTCCAGAAAATTTATACTATTGTTTTGTTCAATTTCCAGTGTAAAATTTAGTTTGTGGTGTATTGTATTTATGTATTTGTGGAAGTTTTCAACCTGTCTTGTGTTGCCTTTGAATAAAAGTAATATATCATCTACATACCTGTGCCAGTAAATGATTTTGTTGGTGTATCTGTTGTTATTTATTATGTGGTTCTGTTCTATGTTGTGTATATATGTTACGGGCAAATGCTGAAATTGGACAGATCGCGATCTGCCCGGGAAAATCGCGATGTGTCTACAAGTTTTGGGCAAAGCCCGATGTATCTTGGTATTTCGGGATGTGCCTGGGCAAATCGAGATATGACCGATCGTCTTTGGGCAAATCGTGATTCAACCAATTCAATACGTTTATATATGCTTCAAAGGTTTTTAATCAATTTACTGAAATATAAAATAATTTATATAATAAATAAATAACAATTTATAAGCAGAATCGCTTATTTCTGCAGACTGTTATGTCAGGGACCTCATACATTATGAAAAGTGACCTCATACATACGTAAAATTAACGGTGACTCATAGTAGTCAGTAACGGAAATGTTCGTCAGCGGTTTTTATTTATTTATGTCTTGTATTAGAGTGAGTCAGTGCCTACGAGAGGCCACGTGCCAGGTTACTCTCGCATATGCTGTGTGCGCTATTGTTCGTCCAGCTCTCGACAGCGTTAGAAGCAATTAAGTAGTGCGTAACTATTAATAATGGCGTCGGTTTCTGATACACGTGTTGGTGATATGAAAGAACGGTTTCACGCGAAATTAGCTGAAATGAACAAAAGTGATTCCAGTGATTTTCTCAAGGAAGAAAAGTATTATGAACTAGTGAATGACGTGGAAGGGGTGAAGAAAGCTGCAAAGAAATCGTGCAAAGACTACAGGAGAATAAAAAGGTTTGATGTTTTAACAATAAATGAGACAAAGAAATTAATTGTCCCAACTACAAAGACTAAAGGTGAAATAATCTATTATGTACATGAGAATGAATTTTCGATATTTTACATTCAGTTCATTTAAATACTGGTCATGGTGGTCGAAATCGTATGGAAAACAGTCTAAAATCAAAATATAAAAATATATCTAGAGATATCATAATGATATATTTAAATCTTTGCGAACCCTGTCAGAAGAAGTTCAGTCATCCAAGAAAAGGTTTAGTTGTGAAACCTATGATTTTTAATGCAATTAATGCTCGGGGGCAAGTAGATCTTATTGACATGCAGACCTGTAGAGATGGAGAATTCAAATTCATAATGGTTTATCAAGATCATCTCAGTAAATTTGTGTATCTACGTCCTTTAAAAACTAAAACTGCCGCTGAAGTTGCTTATAATTTAATTGATGTATTTTGTTTCTTCGGAGCTCCAAGTGTGCTGCAGTCTGACAATGGTCGTGAGTTTTCAAATCATGTGATAAATGAACTTAAGAACATGTGGGAAGGCTTGACAATTGTCCATGGTAAACCTCGTCATTCCGAAAGTCAAGGAAGTGTCGAGCGTGCGAACCAGGATATAGAAAATATGATATTTACTTGGATGGAAGAGAATAATTCAAAGCAGTGGAGTGAGGGACTGAAATTTTGCCAATTCCCAAAGAACAGTTCATTACATAGTGGAATACAGCGAACACCGTTCGAAGCCATGTTTGGACGTAAAGCTCATATCGGCTTAAACTCACCTGTGGTACCAAATAATGTCTTGAATAGCTTAGTTTCAGAAGAAGACCTCCAACATGCATTAAATACCGTTTACGAAGAGAATAACCTAAGTGATGATTCAGCCGAACAAAATGACGAAGCGATAAACTCTAGTCAGGTTATTACTACAAATGAAATTCTTGTACAAAATGAATAAAAATCATGTTGTATCTGTGAGCTGCATCATGAAGATAGTCATGTGTGTAACATATTATGTTCTCAATCAGTTCATGACACGTGTGCAGTAAGCGAAGACAGCAAATTGTATTGTATGAGATGTCATACTAAGAAGCGACAAGGAAAATCAAAGACCAAAGCTCTTGAAAGCCTGAAAAACACAGGCAAATAAAATTAAATTATCAAGTGAAAAGGCGTTTCCAAAACTGGCTATTGGAACAACAGTGAAAATTCCAATTCCTAGCGTAGATAGAAGTAAAGTCGACGCAAAGAATATTCTGGGGCTGGTTTTACAAGTGACTGATGACGGTTATTATAAATTAGGTACTCTAAACAGTACAATCAACTGTCTTTTCTCAAGAAATCAAATAAGTGATTGTAAAGAATCATTTTTGAGAGCAGAGAACATTCCAAACAAAGAAATAAGTCTCAGAGAAGCAAGCAGAAAAGAATCGCGTACTGGTGGGCAGGGGTACGTTCATTGTTCTTGCAAACAGAAATGTTCTAATAAAAAATGTAAATGCAACGCAAACGGCATAAAATGCAATTCAAAGTGTCATTCGTCTCTTCCGTGCACCAACAAATGAACTGCAAGTCCGTTTATATTTTTTAATACTTTCAGTTTTTATTTATTTTTTATGTTTATCATTTATAATTTCTTAAAGAAAAGATATTTTTTTATTCAGTAGTTAATAAAGATATTTTATAATTAATTCATTAGTTTCTTAATTTTTTAAATAAAGTTTTTTTATGTTCTTCAATTTAATGTAATTAAATTATAATGTTTATTTTCAAAGATTGTTTCTTTATATTTTTTAATACTTTCAGTTTTTATTTATTTTTTGTTTATCATTTATAATTTCTTAAGGAAAAGATATTCATTAGTTTCTTAATTTTTTAAATAAACTTTTTTTAAATGTTCTTCAATTTTATGTAATTAAATTGTAATGTTTATTTTCAAAGATTGTTTCGTAATGTATCAATTTGTAATTAAATTTTTTTTTAATAAATTGTGAATTAAAATCGTATTGTTAAATTGAAATGTTTATTTTCAAAGTTTGTTTCGTAATGTTTCAATTTGTAATTTAAACAAATTCTAAAATAAATTTTGGAATAAAATTATATTGCTAATACTTTGTTTCATTTGCACTATTCTTTACATTGTTATTTTATATTTCAGTAAATTGATTAAAAACCTTTGAACCATATATAAACGTACAATGGTCCCTTGACTTGGTTGAATCGCGATTTGCCCAAAGACGATCGGTCATATCTTGATTTGCCCGGGCACATCCCGAAATACCAAGATACATCGGGCTTTGCCCGAAACTGGTAGACAGATTGCGATTTGCCCGGAATTCGGCATTTGCCCGTAACATATATATTTCTGCCAGTATTCCAGATATGGGGGATCGCATCGGGAGACCATCTGTTTGTGTGTATATCTTGTTATTGTATGTAAAGTAATTTTGCTCAGTTATTATTTTGGTGAGTGTGATGATCTCTTGTATGTGTGTTTCGGGCGTGTTGTTTTGTCTGAGTAAATGTTCTAGTGTTTGTATGGTTTCATGAATTGGGACCTTGGTGTATAAATTGTATACAACCAAAAAGACACAACAACGAAATAAAAACACTTAATAATGTAAAACAAAAGTTGCTTGAACACAACATAACAATATTAAAATCTGATAAAGGGAACAAAAACGTCATAATGGACAAACATCAACTAAACACTAAAATTGAGAATTTCTTCAACGAAAATAATATAACGGAAATAAATAAAGACCCCACACTAAAATTTCAAAAACAAATTAACAAATTTATAAATAACACAAAACATATAATCAAACCAGAAAGCACCAAATACCTTAAACAAATCAAACCTAACCCCCCTAAACTAAATGCATTACCGAAAATACACAAACCTAACATTCCCATCAGACCATTAATACACAACACACAAGCTCCCTCCCACAAAATCGCAAAACACCTAGACAAAATAATCAGAGAAAACATTAATCTCAGTAACAATACTTCTGTCAAAAATAACATTGAACTAGTCAAGAAAACTGAACACATCCACATCCCACACAATTCAACAGTAGCATCTTTTGATATAACCAATTTATACACCACGGTCCCAATTCATGAAACCATACAAACACTAGAACATTTACTCAGACAAAACAACACGCCCGAAACACACATACAAGAGATCATCACACTCACCAAAATAATAACTGAGCAAAATTACTTTACATACAATAACAAGATATACACACAAACAGATGGTCTCCCGATGGGATCCCCCATATCTGGAATACTGGCAGAAATATATATACATAACATAGAACAGAACCACATAATAAACAACAACAGATACACCAACAAAATCATTTACTGGCACAGGTATGTAGATGATATATTACTTTTATTCAAAGGCAACACAAGACAGGTTGAAAACTTCCGCAAATACATAAACACAATACACCACAAACTAAATTTTACACTGGAAATTGAACAAAACAATAAGTATAAATTTTCTGGACCTAACAATTAACAAAACTAACAATATGCACACGTACAAAATATACAGAAAACCAACCACAACTGACATGGTTATACACAACACATCAAACCACCCAACACAACATAAACATGCGGCCTTCAACCATATGCTCCATAGACTAACTAAAATACCATTAAGTAAACAAGACTATACTGACGAACTCAACACAATCAAATACATAGCAATGAAAAACGGATACAACCCTAATTTAATAAACAAACTACACAAACACATCATAAACGAAAACAACAAAACACAAAATACCAACAACACACTACAAACTAAATACAGGCTTTAAATAACAAAATTGAAACATTTTTTAATGAAAACAACATCACTAAATTAAATAAAGACCCTACCCCTAAATATCACAAACAAATAAACAAAACCCTAAATAACACAAAACACATAGTATCACCTGACAACATCAAATATCTAAAACAAATTAAACCAAACGCCCCTACACTAAATGCACTACCGAAATTACACAAACCCAATATTCCCATCAGACCACTTATAAACAACACACAAGCACCTGCACACAAAATAGCTAGACATTTACATAAATTTGATCAGAAATAGCATAAATTTAACAAACAACACCACTGTCAAAAATAATTTAGATCTAGTGAATAAAACTCAACATGTACACATTCCCCACAATTCCACACTTGCTTCATTCGACATAACAAACCTATACACCAATGTTCCCATAAAAGAAACCATAATTACATTAGAACAATTACTAAAAATAAATAACACACCCGAAACACACATAAATGAGATCATCCATCTAACTAAAATTATCACAGATCAAAATTATTTCACACACAATAGCATGTATTACACACAAACAGATGGATTACCTATGGACTCCCCTATATCAGGTATAATAGCAGAAATATTCATACACACCATAGAACAGAAACACATACTGAACAACAACAAATACACCGATAAAATAATATATTGGCACAGGTATGTTGACGACATTTTACTCCTTTACAACGGCAACAAAAGACAAATAGAAAATTTCCACAAATACATTAACACTACACACCATAAATTAAAATTCACACTTGAAATAGAATTAAATAACAGCATAAACTTTTTAGACCTTACAATCACCAAAACAAACAACACACACACATACAAAATATACAGAAAACCCACCACATCAGACATGGTCATACACAACACATCCAACCACCCAACTCAACACAAACATGCAGCTTTCAACTACATGCTCCATAGGCTTACGTCAATACCCCTAAACACACATGATTACCAAGATGAATTAAACACAATTTAATGCATAGCAGTCAAAAACGGATACAACCCCGAATTAATAAATAAACTACACAAACGAATCCTCAACACAAAAAGTAAAACACATCTGACCAACAGCACACAACCCAGTAAATACATAACACTTACATACTACAATTCCAATACACATAAAATTGCAAACACATTTAGGAAACAAAATTATAAAGTAGCCTACAGAACCAACAACACCATTAGAAAACACATAAACAATACCAACAAAGACATTGACACATACAGCAAAACAGGGGTTTATAAATTAAATTGTAATGATTGCCAACAATTCTACATCGGCCAGACGGGAAGATCTTTTTCTTCCAGGTTTTCTGAACATTTAAAAGCCCTCACCACAAACTACATACATTCCACATTTGCCACACATTTACATAACGAAAACCACAGTTACACAAACATAGAACACAACATGGAAATATTACACTACTTACCTAAAAGTAGAAAACTAAACACAGCTGAACAATTTGAAATATACAGATATCACACACTACAACCAAACAACATATTAAATGAACAAATACATTACAAATCACATACACTATTTGACACACGGATCCACACACATAATTCGAACCTTAACGCCAATCCCTTCCCGCCATCAACCCCCACCACACACACTATTTTTCCGTAACGGTTATTCTGTAATCGACATCAGTATTAAACCCACTGAAGAAGAGAAACAACATCTCGAAACGTTTGGGAAGTGACAAGTTCATAGTGAAAGTATTATATATATTATTAAACTAAATACATCACACTCACATACCATAACTCCAACACACACAAAATCGCCAACACATTCAGAAAACACAAGTACAAAATAGCATACAGAACAAACAATACCATCAAAAAACACATCAATGATACAAACACGGACGTAGACAAATACAACAAAACAGGTGTTTACAAATTAAATTGTAATAACTGCAATAGTTTCTACATAGGCCAGACGGGAAGATCTTTTTCAGCCCGTTACTCTGAACACCTAAAAGCTTTATCCAACAACAATATACATTCCGTGTTTGCCACACGCATACACACAAAAAACCACAGCTACACCAACATAGATACTAATCTTGAAATATACACTACTTACCCAAAGGTCGAAAACTTAACACAGCAGAACAATATGAAATATACAAACACCACACAACACAACCAAACAACATACTTAATGACCAATTACAGTATAAATCACATACACTTTTTGACACAATTATACAAAAAACTAACAATAATTTGGATCTCTGGGCCAATCCCCTTCCTCCACACACCACCCCCACTATACCTTCCAAATAAAAACCGTTACAAATTAATGGCAGTCTGTATCAAAGCTGACGAAGGCGAACACCACACCGAAACGTGTACGAGAGGAAAAGACAAGTAAGTATCACAAGTTGAAAGTTTCATTATTATATAAAGTGTAGTGCTGTGAAAAAAGATGATGAACAATCAAAACAACTAGAAATTAATAGTCAAATCAGACATACTAGTATGCTTTATTCTAAAGAACTGGATCAATCTATTCATGTTTTACGTACCGAGACACTTTATGGTTAATATAATTAAATTACCTTATTCGGTCCACCTTAGTGACACTAGCTTCTTTCGTTCAATGACGCGTTTCGGGATGAAATCCCATCTTCAGATACACAATATCAATTCAAAACGTAAATGTATACCATATTTTGTGGTTATGTCATAATTTAAAATGTTTAAAATGTTTTAAATAAAATATACAAAACGTAACAACTGAATCGCTCGGAGCACTCGCATGCATGCACGCTGTACCGCGATTTCCTTATGACTGGCTATAATTATCATTCAACCGTATAGCAGTGTCAAACAAGTTATTAGATCCCTCACAGGTAAAAATAATCAAACAACATATAAGCTTAGATAATAAGCAGAGTATAAAAAGTTATAAAGATTTTATTGAAAAATTACGTCATATTAATATTAAGCCTAGTTACAAGCTAGTGTCTTTTGACATAGTGGATCTGTATACCAATGTCCCAATTGATGAAACTTTAAAATTACTCAAACAAAATTTAATAAATAATAATACCTTGGAAATAAGAAAAATTAATCAGCTAATGTTAATTTTAGAAATAGTACTTAATCAAAACTATTTTTCGTTTGATGGTTCATACTACAAACAAAATGAGGGCCTAGCAATGGGTTCACCACTCTCAGGTAGCCTCGCTGATATTTATTTGAATCATTTAGAAAATACTAAAATTTTAAAAAACAATTATTTTGACAATAAAATAGTATATTATTCAAGATATGTGGACGACACCTTTGTTATTTTCAATGGTAACAATAGACAGATCGAGTCATTTAATAACTATTTAAATAAAATACATAAGAAAATAAAATTCACTATGGAAATTGAAGATAACAAAAATATTAATTTCCTGGATCTAACCATAACAAATAACGGTAATGACCTGAAATACAAAATATACAGAAAGCACACATGCACAGATATGGTTATACATGCTAAGTCATTTCATCCTCCAGCCCAAAAAATGGCTGCATTTAACAGCTTTATTGACAGATTACTTTGTGTTCCTCTTAATAACGAAGACTATGATCAAGAAGAAAATATTATAAAACAAATAGCTCTAAATAATGGTTACAGGCCAGTAATAATTGATAGAATGATAATGAAACATAAAAAACGTTTAGAAAATAAAAATACCAACATTATTAACCAACATAATAAAAAACATACAAAATTCATTTCAGCTAATTATACTGGTTTGATGCCAAATATTTTAAAATCTGTTTTTAAAAGTAAAGGATATAATATTTCATTCAAAACATGTAATAAGTTAAAACATTTTTTCAAAACTAAAATAAATATTCCTTTAAAAAATAAATCAGGAGTCTATAAAATAAAATGCGATAATTGTGCAGCATTCTACATCGGCCAATCCGGCAGAGATTTTTATACAAAATTTTTAGAGCATATTCCTAAAACAAATAATAATAATTCCAGTTTTGCACAACATTTAATAACACAAGGTCATAATTATACTAGTTTCGAAAACAATTTCGTAGCGTTACATACGTGCAAGAAGGGTAAATTAATGGATAGCCTAGAGGAGTTCGAAATATATAAAGCTACAAAAAACGCAACAACCAAAAATAATATATTAAATGATCAAATGAACTTCGGATCTAATAACCTGTTTGACACTGCTATACGGTTGAATGATAATTATAGCCAGTCGTAAGGAAATCGCGGTACAGCGTGCATGCATGCGAGCGCTCCGAGCGATTCAGTTGTTACGTTTTGTATATTTTATTTAAAAGATTTTAAACATTTTAAATTATGACATAACCACAAAATATGGTATACATTTACGTTTTGAATTGATATTGTGTATCTGAAGATGGGATTTCATCCCGAAACGCGTCATTGAACGAAAGAAGCTAGTGTCCCTAAGGTGGACTGAATAAGGTAATTTAATTATATTAACTGGATCAAGGAAGACCAGAATAAATAGGGACTTATTGAAGTGTACTATACCTATAAAGCAAATTAGCAGAAAATGGAAAAGGCACAACAGATTTGAAATAAAAATTAAAAGTTACATACAGCACACAGCCTTTAGCTTTCTGATTCACAAGCAGAATCTGAGAGTAAAAGAACAGAAATCCCTTTAAACTATTTAGATTTTGTATTGGAAAAGCATGCTGAAAACAAACATCATCTTCGGGACTGTAGATGCAATGACAATTTGGAGAAAATAAAAGGTTTATGGAAGTCACGAATGTAGATTACAGTACATTTGAAAAAAAGAAGTATTAATAACGTGCCATACTGTACTTATAATCTTGCAGAAAACAAAATTATCAGGTAACTATTCTTATAGTACATTTTACAGTACAACATAAGGAATCATGAGTTTCTTTCACAAAAACTCAAGTTTTCATATAATAAATTAAAAATGTAAGAACATTAACATGATAACATAAAGAAAAATATTGTTTATGATTTTAATGATGTTTTGCTTTTATTTTGTTTTCTCCAATTTGTCTGTTTTCTTTTATATTAACAAATTCTTTTTCTCTTCCATGACAAGCCAGTAAGTTTCTTGTAGTACAGTCAACTCAGTCAATTTGGCTTTTTTTCCTCTTATACTATCTAATGGATGTTATCTACTTTCATGTACTTTACCTCATTTCCCAGGAAAAAATTCTGATTCTCCCTCCTTAGTTTCTTCAATAAATCAGTCTTATGTAAGAATATGGGTGATTAAACAATTTATTTTTACTTAAAATTCAGTGTCAGTACTATCTTCTCTCGCCCATTCTATTATGCCTTTGTCCGTTATACTTGAAGTTGCAGGTGTAGCAAAATTGAAAGTTAAGGGCATGGGAATGCACGAAATGCTTATGGTTAGAGGGGAATGGTGATGTGGTGGGAGTCGCTTTGAGATCCGAGAAGAGAATTGTTGTTATGAGCATCACTGCCGCCAATGTATGAACATTATTTCGAATAGTAACCGAAACTCACATGCAAGGTTTGTTAGTCATCTGTGTTTCGCTTACCATGGATCTCTCTCTCTCTCTCTCTCTCTCTCTCTCTCACTCACACACTCTCATATCAAACCTATCTCGTCTTTTTTTAGTCCTGTAATTGTCTGCTGTTGAGACGTATAACATAGCACAGTTCTTATCGGAATAGAATGGAATGTACAAACTATGCACTTGCGCACTGCCGCTCCTTAATTACACTCGACTATCTCTACAGTTTATCATAAAGACTTCTTCGTACTGGTATTAGCTTACTTGCGAAAATCTTTTTATCCTAGACACCAAAAATCTGTTTCAAGAAGAAGGAAAAATCATGTTATTTTTAAAACAGTATTTTAGGTAAATAATATCTTTTATCCCCACAATTACTTTTATCAAACTCATAAAAGTAAAAGACGAAGGACAGAGAGATCATTTAAGTTTAACCAGCTGGCAAAACAACCTTTTATTATAAATAAAGCAAAAAATTAAAGTTATAACATGCGTTAATCAAAATTTTAATAATTTTTTCATTTCAATTGTCTACTTCATTTTATTATTACTCAAAACAAAAACACGTGCACATGCGCCTTTTTTATCATAATAGAACTAATATTCAACTATTATTTCTGTACTGTTTGTTTTATAATTATTTATTTTCATTGTAAAGATAAGCAAGATGTTAATAAAAAACCTTCAGACTCGCTCAAGTATGTGCTAAAGCTAGCATGAATAATTCCGTTTAAACTAATAAAATGAACTGTAAAAAACGAGGTATTACGGTAATAATAAACTGAGATAATATATAGACTGAGGTAGTACATAACATAGTAATTAACAACGTAACTAAAACGTGACACACATGTAGGCAACACCTTCACTTGTATAGCAGCTGATTCTCCGTTTCCCTCCCGGCATTCACAATTTCAAAGTGGACTCGTCCATGAAGAAACTGGTTTCTGCGCATATGCCTTTAGCTTTAAATTTTGCTATATATTCTTGCATATTCCTTTTAATGAAAACTAGTTGAAATCACTTAATCAAGTTGAGAGTGAATAGGTGACATCTCAGTTTGTGTAATATCTCCATCAGCAACTTGCATTCTTATTTAATCTCACTCATCAACTTTTGTGGCTTCTATAAATAACAGACTGTTTTCTGGTTTAATAAACATCATATAATTTCCTTGAAAACCAAACAATTAGCCCCATTTCGTGAGGCCACTAAGGAAGTTTTTTTTAAGAGAAATAAAACAACATGTATTAAACCAAACAGTGTTGTTATTTTTCTACATAGTTTTATTTTTTATTGTCATTTTTCTTTATAACATTTATTGATGTCCATGGAATTCTGTACTCCACTGAAATTTAAATCAGAGTTCCCACAAAAATTTCAAAATTAATTTCCCTGACACTCCCTGAAGGTTTCAAGAAATTTCCCTGACATGCGGAAAGTTCAGAAAGATTACACAAATTTTTAAAATAATTATTTTTTATAACTCGCCCTACAATACATTTATATTAAATGTAAGACATAAAACACAATTAGAGTATTATTAAACACGGAAACATATACTTACCATTTAAATATCAAAAAGTAAACATTGTTTTGATTATACGAAACAAAAAATGTCTTATTTAACATATACAGGATACTTTCTACTTAAGTATCAACTTCACTCCACTTTCAAAATGCAGAGAAACAAATTAATATGTAATTACATTAGTTAACAGCCATTTTGCATCTGGCAAGGGATAAATCGATTCTCATCTATTTTTAGATGTAGAAAACGAATCTGTCCTTGGAAATGCTGTACCACATAAAGTTTTTAAGTGTTTCACCATTTTTCAGGCTTTCTAATATATTTGTTAGTGTTTTATATGTAACCTGTATGTTTTCTCTTTAAGATAAAATATATAAAATAAAAATCAGTAGTTATACTAATTACACTTATCATTTAATGGTAATACACAATCCAAGAAGTTTTGAAAACTGTTACTACATGGCAGGACAATTGAAGGGCTTATTTTAATAGTGGTCCAACTCCAGTTTCTATGTTTATTAGAAAGAAGGTTCTAAAGTTTAGACAATACAGAAAATTCACGAATAGGTAAATATATCAACTAGTTGACAATGAAATACTCATTTTTTATGCTATAAACCTGAATTGATCCATGTAATGTGGTTTCCAAGGTAAATGCTCAAAGGAGATGGACCACTGTTACAATAAACAATTTGCAACATCTTCAGTAATTTCTTTAGATAATGATGGAAGTAGACCACCAGGAAATAAAACAACTGTGCAGTGGATGAAAGAATACTGTATTGTTAATTTATAACATGTGATGAAATACAAAAAATAATACATAATAAATGAAAAATATATACATTATCAGACAGTTTTCAATAAGCTGCTTTTTAACTTTATTTCTTCTTTGTAGATTTATTTTTATTATTTTTGCTAGTAGTAACATCTGAACTGTTATTATCTATAAACTGTTATGGTAGTAACTATATTATTAAAGTAATCATGATGAATTGATGGGATAAAAGCAAATCAGTCAATCATGTCTTTTTTCTTCTTCTCATCAATTCTCCGTGGCTCAGGATACAAAGACGGAATGGGAACTGTACCAAAATGTCCTGGTCTTCCTGTCTTGTTAGGTTTTAAGTTTAAGGTGAAAAACTCTACATCTTCATTTAATGTTTCTTTGTATTTCATAATGTATGGCTTCAAATCGTATCCATTTTATTTTAGGCCAATTGCAATCAACCTTGTCTTCATTTTTCTTACGTCTAGTTATTTCATTTTGTAATTCTTTAATAGCTAAAAAATCACTGTGTTTCATTTCAGTGCAAATAAAATTACATTTTTTACCAGTGTTTTGTATTACATTAAAAATTTCATTTGGAATATAAATAATTTCTTTTTTTCTTAAATTCTTCTCTATATGACCAAAATCTCTGTCATTAGGGAGATACGAATGGCCAGGTAACAAAAATTTTAAATCAAAAGTTTCCACACTTAGGTTAGGATCTTGTGTGATTCGCATCATGGTCAGTGCAATATATAAATTTCTATTTTGGCCACCACATGTATCACTGTAGCCAACGATGTGTTTTTCTGATGAAATAGAATTTGTTATGTGTTTCAATAAGCACGTACCAATTTCTTGGGACTCACGAGATCCTGACACCTCATCCCAGTAGTACAAAACACTTAATTTTTTTGTTAAATTATGACATCCAAAATTATATACATACATATTTCTTTTGTAATGTGACACAGAAGTAGTTAACTTAGGGTAGGCTAGTGCGTTCTGTAAGTCAAATGTGAATACTAGCATCTGAGAATTAGGTAGCTTGCTATATTCAGCATCCGATGACATTGCTGATCTTGCAGCCTCAGCTTTTTTAAGATGAAGTACCTTTTTAAGTATTAACACATTTTTTCTTCATTTTCTAAACAAGCCTTTATGTTTAAGTCTAGCGTGTTGCAAGTGCTACAAGTATCTTGGTGAGGATCTCTGAATGACAGATTAAAATCATTATGAAAATTTTTCTATAGATATGTTCTCCAGCAAAGGGTATGTTTTCCTCTTTGCATTTTTCTACGTATAATATATATATTTTAGAAATATTTAGATCAGGATTTAAATACATTTTGTTAGGATTGTCTTCTCTACAATAATGACTTTCAGAAACAGGAAAGCTTCTGATGTGGTCTTTTATTTCATTTGAAATTGCATCAGGTAAGCAGTACATATTTACATGTTTGCCTCTTTTGTCAACATGAGATGTGCCTTGAGTTTTGCTTTTATTCAGAAGCCTACCAAGGCGTCCATTGGAAATGCCGAAAATATTCAAAAAAAGCACTTTTACACACAACAAACCTATTGCTATCGATTTCCAAATGATAGGTGTAGATACGACCCTTCTGTTTTCCATTTCCATTGGATGGACGTCTACGTTTGACTGCTGACTGACTAGTACACAATCCATTTAGGTAACTATTTTGAAGATTAAAATCGGCCATAGGCCAAAACTTTTCAAACAGTGTTTTCCTTGAATTTTCAGTAATTTTATCAATACATTTACGAGGGCACTGACAGTTAACATTAGTAAATATTTTAGCTGGAACAATCTTACCAGCTTTTGTTAAATAAGATTCACCACCATTTCTTTTCCTCTTTCGGATATTTACTTCATACTCTTTTCTCTGTCCCTTTTTGCCTCGAACTTGTTTTCCTCTGTTATTGTTTGGAACATCATTCACAGCATCATTTACTTCAGTGTCTTCATTCGAATCTGGAAATTACAAAAACATAACACAGATCAACAGATTCTTGTAATTTTTATAGATGAGACATAGATGAATAATTTTTTAGAAGCTCACTAACAATCTTTTAAGAATTTAATAAATGGGTATACTCGGTTCAGAAAAGTTTTAATACATTCAACATACCTTACATTAAATAAAAACTGTCAAAGATAACAAGAAATTATTAGTAAAATGTTTGACTAATCACACAACAAAAATAGAGTAAAACCTTAATGAAAAGTGTAGGCCTTTCAAAATTTTGCATATGTCTCTGTAGAATCATTTCCACCTAAATTTATTCTGATGTGAACCAACAGATTTGAAATAATAAATGCATATCATTCCACATAATTTATTCCAGCTTTATCATTGACAATGTATATAAAATAGTAATGAATGGAACATTAACTGACGATGCCCCTGTTAACCTGTAAATTTTGCATACTTATTAAGCTATAGTGTACAGTCATACCCCGCTTAACACGAGTGATACGTTCCTCGGCGATTCGCGTGTAACGAAAATCGCGCTAAGCGGGGTTTCCTATTTTTTACCGACCAATACCTCGTTGTTTTAGTTTTTATTGCTTTTATATGATTTTCCTTGTCAAAATGTGTTATAAACATAATAAAATACGTATGTACGTACAAAACTTTTGATGAATAAATATTCATAATACAAAATCTCAAAAAAGGCATTTTAATTTAAAAGATATATATACGTACATACAAACGAATATGTACAAAAATAATATGTAAAAAACATCTACCTAATTCACTTACAATTGATCACAAAGAAGATCCTTGAGAAGTTCCGGGTTGAGGTCTGTGGCTTCTCAGTCGCAGCCTTTTTGAAAAATGTGTGTAGAGTTGGTTGTGATGTTTTTCGCTTCCTCTCATTTAATAGTTGTTGATAACAATCTATTCCATCATTGACAACTTTTTTTACTTTCGCGATTCTCTCCTAATCAACTTCATTTTGCTCTATGAGGTTTAATCCTGTTTGAATTAACATTAAACCTTCCTGCAAAATTTTAGTTGACAAAATTTGTGGTGTTTCTTCAGGAACGATCTCTTCTTTTTCCGCTTCATCTTGAGACTGTAGATCCAGAAGTTCGTTTGTCAAAGGCTGCGCGTTGGATTCAATAAATTCCATAATGTCTTGTTTTTCTGTGGATTCTTCACTTAGCCTCCCTGTGTTGGCTAGCTGTGTGATGTCATTCACTAAATTTGAAAAAACTTTATTTTCTTCATTTTTGGCCACATCCGGCCACAGTTTTTTCCAACAACCATTCATGCAATGTTGCGTAACTTCTTTCCATGAAAGATCAATATTTTCAATGGCTTTCATAATGTTAAACTATTTCCACCATTCTTTCATTGACTGCTTGTCTGCTGAATCTGTTTCATAAATTAATTGGCCGAATGTGCGGCACAAATAATACGCTTTAAAAGCAGCAATTGCTCCCTGATCCATAGGCTGCAATAATGAAGTTGTATTGGGAGGAAGAAACACAACATCAACAGGAAAATGAGTTTGGAGGCTTTCCAAGGTAACAGAATGACCGGGCGCGTTATCCAGAACTAACAGGGCTTTATGTTCTAAGTCGTTCTCCTCACAATATTTTTTTACTTCGGGGATGAAATGGTTAAGATACCAATCACTAAACACAGCCATTGTCACCCAAGCCTTCTTGTTTGATGTCCATATGACGGGCCAATTTTTTTTTTTTTTTATAAAATTTCATCGCTCGTGGATTTTCTGAGTGGTACACCAAAAGAGGTTTTAATTTCAAATCTCCACTTGCATTACCCCCCAATAGAAGTGTAAGCCGCTCCTTGGCTACTTTGAAGCCAGGGGGCGTGTCGCTCACTTTTAGAAATGAAAGTGCATGAAGGTAACTTTTTCCAAAACAGCCCTGTCTCATCCACATTGAAAACAAGGTTAGGGGGATAGCTTCAACTGTTCACCAAATCCTTAAATGTGGAAGGATATTTATCAGCTGCTTCCATGTCGGCACTTGCTGATTCACCTTGAAGTCGAAGGCTGTGAAGGTTTGAGCGATGTTTGAATCGATAAAACCAACCTCGACTTCCTTTAAATTCAATGGTCGAAAATTCTTCCTCCTTTTTTTTAATGTCGTCAAACAGGGACTTAGCTTTAGCCAAGATAACAGCCTGGCTTAAAGGCATTCGCCTGCCGCTGGTTCATGTCTTCAACCCAAACTGACAGTGTTCCAGTTTTTCTATAATAGAGGATCTAGACCGATTCACTTTTGTAGCAGCAATACATGTACCCGCGGACTGACTGGATAGCACAATTTTTTCTTTATTTTTTACAATTGTACGTACGGTTGACTCCGATATGTCAAACTCACGACCGACTTCTGTGGCACCAAATCGGTTGACTCCATACGATTTAAAATTTTCATTTTAACTTCAAGAGTCAACGATTTACGTTTAACTGCTAATTTTGACATTTTATCAGTGCACATTGTTAATCCGTTCTAACTGAATGTTCGAAATAAACTGAAAGGAAAACGTATTCCCAATGTTTAGAAACAATAATGGGGAGGGGGGGGAGATTGAATGGTTTTCCAGGAAATTGGCCGAGACTTAAGTTCAACAAGGGGCCTTAAAAAGGATGGATTAATCCGAACTACCATTCCAAGAATGTAAATTAGTACGTATACAGTACAGTAATGTTTATTTGGCTGAGACAAGATAAACAAGAAACGTGAATATATTTCTGGCGGGAATGGAAGATGTATTTTGCAAACTAACGCCTACGTCACACACGTCCGCCTTTTCTACAAACATTGTGCACAGTTTAATCTGAGTTGTGGCATCGGGAACTCAAAAATGGTTAATAAACGTCAGCCACTGCTGTGTGTAGTGAAAATGTGTTGTGTCTATTCAGCGTCACCACGGGTCTCCAGCACAGAGATACGATTTCTCATTCGTCAGAATCCCGCCAACAAGGTCAAATAACATTTATAATGTGTAATGGCACAGCCATGTATGTTTACAAAACATACTACTGTTTTGGCTGACACTTATATACAGATCTACGTCTGACCTAATGCAACCTCTTATTTATCTGTACAAATCAGCTGTCTGTTTTTACGTTTCCACCAAACGTGTTGGTAGGCTGACGTGTTCATACTCCTTAAAAAATAATACAGTAATGTAATTATGTGTTTATTTGTCATTTTCAAAATAAAATACGCAAACTTTAGTTGTTAAATTCAAAATTTACATATTCATTACATTTACGATGGTACGTATATATACAATATTATTGGTACTGTATATGTAATTGTTAATATGTATAATAAATATTTTCTTAGAAAAAAAAAACGTGTTATAGCGAATTCGCGTTATGTGAGGTTGCACAAAGCGGGGTATGACTGTATTACAATACCAAAAATGAAATGTTCAAGAATGACAATTCCTTCTTTCCCAGTTAATGAGTACATTTTTTTAAGAACAAAAAGTTAAGAATTACTAAGTATAATTTCATGTAACACTATAATACTTTGAACATAACCTAATAGGGAAATGTTTTATTATACCATACTAAAAAAATGAATTGTATAAATACCTGTAGAAATTTTGAAATCTGGATCCAAATCTTCATCATCTGTTTGTTCAGAGCCACTAATTTCCATGTTAAAACAATCAGCAACATCAGAATCCTTTAAGTAACTCATCTTTATAATGACACACTAAATAATATTTATCTCCCTAAACAAGTAAAATGGAGGTATATCATTATTGAAATAAAACAGCTGATGATCTGGAGTTGTACCACTGAAATTAAAAAAATTGTGCTTTCATTTATAAGTATATCTTGTGGTGCACTCTGCAGTGTATAGAAAGAAGGTGGAGATGAACCATTTTTAAAATAAATAAATGATATTTTACTGAGTGTAAATTTGCAGTTAACTCCATTTTCCCAGAAACTGGAGTTGGACCACTATTAAAATAAGCCCTCAATTGTGTTTCTCAGTAAAGGTACCAGCACTATCTACAGAGTTCACTCAGCCTATCTGTTTAGTCTATTTGAATCCTAATTGGTAACACTTCTCTTAGATTATGTTTGAAGTTACCCTAATTTGTGTTTATCTGAGTTATTTTCTGTGAGCTCTATAACCACTCCCTGAGGTAGTGAAATATTGTTACGATGGTTTAACTGATCATCGTATGGTACAGTGAAAACAAAATACACAAGTCACCAATTAAGTCACTAATCACCAGCTTTAATTATCACAATTAAACAGTTTGTAATCAACGAGATAGTCTCTTACAACAAATCAAATAAAAATTGTTCACACACAATAATAATGTCAATCAATAGTCTCACACAATTATAAAAAGACATAACACTTCGCCACAATACTTCAAACCGCACTGGAATAAATCACCACTTAGGATGAACTAAGCGTTGGTGAGTACTTGTATGTATACTCCGCTGAGATTCCAGAATAGTCCATACTATGCGTCAAGAACGCTACTAGAAAACGCTAGAGTGTAATTGCTTGCCGCCTTGAACACAGTGTGCGCAGACTGGTGAAATCTGGATCAGTCTCGGCTACAGACGCGTGACAAGTGTCACATAATTGTCCTTCACCTCAAAGTAGCAGCAATCTGTACGCAAACACACATTATAGCTGGGCTCCGCTGGAATTGGCCGAGAAACATGTAGAATGTTGTGTAATGTCATGACATTGCCCCCTCTTTAAGCCTGTTCATCCTGAACTGGCAAACCATCTCTGTAGTAATACTTAGCCAGGCGATCTAGGTGGATGACCTTGAACTTCTGTAGTCCTTCCTGCTGAATCCGACAGACAACATTGTTGATTCTTTTTTCACAGTGTAGGTTCCTTCCCAGTTAGTCTTAAGTTTAGGTGAGCGGCCCATGTCCAGCCCACCTTAGACGCTGTAGTTTTATGTATTGTGTTAGCGGTGGTTCTTTATACATTTGACACAATTCAAAGTTATATCTTATTCTCCAGCCGTGTATGTCATTAACTGGTGCCGATGCATTACAGAGACCAAATGGTATGACGTTAAATTGGAATAAGTCACTTGGGGTTGAGAAAGTGGTCTTTTCCTTGTCTTCTTGATGAAGACCCACTTGCCAGTACTCACTCTTTAGATCCAATGTGGAAAACCACTGAGCTCCACACAGCGTGTCAACTGTATCATCAATGTGAGGTAATGGATAGCAGTCTTTCTTTGTAACGTCATTCAACCTCTGGTAGTCTACGCAGAAACACAATCCACCATTCTTATTCGCTACCAGCACTACCAGAGAAGACCAAGCCTTTGACGAAGGCTCGATTATTCCCTCTGTCAAGATGTCCTGTACTAACAGACATTTCCTCTTGCTTAGATAATGGAGGCCTTCAAGGAGGTTAGCGAATCAGTGTTGTGTCCCCGGTATTGATGTGATGTTGTACAAGAGAGGTTCTTCCCAGTAACTGGCCCCGAACTGCAAAAGAATCTTTATGTAAAAACCGTCTGAGTTCTTTTACCTCACCACTTGAGAGGTCGTTAGAAGATCTGGTCAATAATTCCTGCAGTTCCTCTGGTAATTCGGAAGTGTCCATAGTACTGCATCTTTTTTGCATCATTCCGGCTACCCAGGCCATAGGAGTCAATTTTCCCAGGAGCAGATTGCTTTGTAAAGTGACAGCTTGATCCAAAATATTCGCTACTCTAATAGGAGCGTTTCCGGTTTCGTCAGGTTTTACTAAACTTCTGGCAATTAGTATGCCCGGTGTGCTGACTACTTGGGGTTCGAATATAGAGCACTGGTTGCCACTAGTATCTACCTCGGTTATAACCATGATGATCTTTTCGGAGTTTGGCGGAACAGCTACGGCCTCTTGATTTATCACGTCCATCATTTTTTCTGATGTATTAATTGTGAAGAGCATTACCTCTTCTTTTCCGTTTCTCAAGACATTGTTTTTGAAGTCGACTATAAATCCATATGAGTTCATAATGTCCACACCAAGAATTGCTTCATCCACAGTGTCTGCAACAAGTACTTGACGATCAAACTCAAATCGACCCAGGCGTAGGTGTATCTCCTCTTTTCCAAAAACTTTTACAGGCCGTCCAGCAGCTGTTCGCAAACTGCAAGAGCACCAGATTGGCTTGAGAATTTCACCACGTCGGGTTGCATAATGGAAACTGTTGCACCTATGTCAACTGTAATTGAGGTTGGCCTTTCTTGAACGAATCTGGTAACCATCAAGCTTCCGCTATTTTTCTGAAGTGTAGAAATTGCGTATTGTCTAAGGGCTTCGTTCCTCCAGTCAGCACACGCCTGGTTGTACTGACTACTGCTCGTTTCCCTGCTCCTACACTCTAACCCGACAATCTTGTTGTAGATGTCCAGGTTTCCCACATCAATAACACTTCGGTCTTCCATCCTTTCTTACTTTACTCTGTGGCGCTGCTCATTGGGTCTCTGTTCCTTGCTCTTCTTCTTCATTGTCTGTGCCGTCGCGCTCTTTTAGTGCGCACTTTATGACTTGTCCAACCAGACACTGACTTGGCGGCCTGAAATTGCAAAGCACATACTAGGGCATCCGCACTATTCCGGTGTCTTGCCAATACGCTGACTTGGCGGCCTCAAATTGCAAAGCACGTACTAGGTCATCTGCACTATTCTGGTGTCTTGGCATTCGTAACACTTGCTGTAGTTCATTATCCCGGACTATGGTAAATGTCACCATCGCAAACGTCATTTGAAAATCTTCTGGCGCTTCACGATAGGCCAATCTAATTAGTCTTCAAACTCTTGAAAACTCTCCCGAAATGTTATTGCCTTGCTCTCAACTGAGTGCAGTACACATCTCGCAAATGTTTATCACCATACCTTAATTCTAGAGCTTTTATCAATTCGGCATAAGTGTTCTGGCTGTCAGATGGCACTTTCTGTAGTAGCTATGCGGCAGGTCCTTTTAAAGCAAGAATGAGTGAAACTGTCTTCTCTTTATCTGTCCAATTATTTGCGCATGCAGTGGCTTCAAATTCCCTAAAGTTCATCACTTAGTGTGTGGTTCCGTCAAAGGTTGGAGCCTTGACATGAACTGTCCCAACCGCAGGTAAGGTGGCTTTCTTTATTGTCTTTTCTGCCTTTATCATTGGTACAGTCTGTTCAGAAATTTGTTTTGGTTGTATCTTCATGAACGGCTCTTCTGTAACTTCATTTTTAATTTGTTCTCTTATGTTTGCCATTAAGTTTTCTACTGCAGATATTTTATTTGACATGGATTCTTCTATGACAGATATTTTTGTACACATTGATTCTTCAACACTCGAGACAGATTTTTTTACTTCAGCTATTTTTAATGTCATTGATCCTTGTATCTCCGATATTTTAGTAACTTCTTTAATAAGCTCACCTCGTAGGAGACCCAAGTCTGCAGTACTATGTTCTTGCATTCTCTTTTTTGCCATCCTTCAGATTCCAAAATTAGTGCTTTCTGCCGTTCTTGAGCTTCTCCTCTTTCTTGCCTGCATTTTTCATCCTATCGTTTTTCTGTTTCTTCTGCCTCCTTTTGGCATCTTTTCTCTGCTTCCTGTCATCGTAGTTCCTCTGTCTGCAACAGCAGCACCTGGAAATTTTCCATCATCCAACTGGCATCCATTGTGTACCGATTATTTACGAATTACACTAGTCTTGTACAAAGTGTCCACTGTTTCCACTGTTAACGGTTTTGTCGCACTTCTGACCCACTGTTATGATGGTCTAACTGATCATCGTATGGTACAGTGGAAAACAAAATACAAGACACCAATTAAGTCACTAATCAGCACCTTTAATTATCACAATTAAACAGTTTGCAAACAACAAGATAGTCTCTTACAACAAATCAAATAAAAATTGTTCATACGCAATAATAATGTCAATTATTAGAGTCTCGCACAATTATAAAACACGTAACACTTCGCCACAATACTTCGAACAGGACTGGAATAAATCACCACTTAGACGGAACTAAGCGTCGCTGAGTACTAGTATTTATACCCCACTGAGATTCCAGAATAGTTCATACTATGCGTCAAGAACGCTACTAGAGAACACTAGAGCGTAATTGCTTGCCGTCTTGAACACAGTGTGTGCAGACCAGCGAAATCTGGATCAGTCATGGCTACAGACACGTGACAAGTGTCACATAATTGTCCTTCATCTTAAAGTAGCAGCAATATGTATGCACACACACACATTATAGCTGGGCTCCGCTGGAATAGCTGAGAAACACGTAGAATGTTGTGTAATGGCGTATCAATGTTTTGAAATTTACAGTTACTACTGTGTTATGATACCAAGTGGTAAAACTTGTGTTTGTGTGAACCACCGCAACAACTTTTTTTATGTGTGTGGAAAGTCTACTCTGAAAGCACAAATTATTACTAATGTAGTTAATACGGCATATAAACTGCAAAAACACTAGTTATCTTTTATTTAAAGAATCTTCTAAGCGCCTAATTTTTAAACTGATTTCTTCTTCTTCTATTTGCTGTTTCATTTGAGAAACTTTTCTCTGATCTTGTAACTTTTTAATTTAATTTTTTTATTTTTAAAAGGTCTGGGCCATTGCTTTCTTGGTATTTCTTATACTCTTTTACTTTCTCTTGTTACTGTTCATATTTTTTCCTGGCAGATCGTACAGCAGTAAGCATTTTTTAAGCGATTTTAACATTTTTGAAGCCACCATAATACTATCCTCTTTTTCATTTTCTGTTAATAGGCATTTGTTTACTGAAAACCCTGACTCAACAGAAGCATTACCACGTGAAACAATTAGAGGCAATTTAACAACTTCTCACAGTTCATAATACTGGGCTTTTGCATAAAGAATATCAATAGAAATAGTCTAATCTAATTTCAGTTTTCTCTTTGTCACTGATACAGTCATTAAATGAATCAAAAGTGTCTTTTAATACACCACTGGCCTCACTACAGAGCACAGAATACTGCTGTTTAGCTTTTTCTACAACCACTTCAGTAATCCTGTTTTTATCATATAGAACTTCAAGTAAAACACTGATTCTGTTCTTTCCAATGCTTGACCAATTACAGTATAACTTGGCTAATTGCAAGCTGAAGGGACCAGTAAAAAATTCGAATTATCCAAAAATTTGAATTAGGAAAGTTTTAATAAGGGTAGAAAAATCAAATCAAAAACCGAAATTCAGTAAAGCAATATGTTATTTTATTAAACAATTTCCTTATACATATTTATTACAAACGTATAAACACGTTTCAGTACAAAATATAGCATTTACAGTTTTTTAAAAAAGCTAGAAACTTTTGATTGCATTTTACAGTTAATACACTGAGTTGTAGTAAACTCTTCAAGTTTATTAAGTGCTTGGAAAATAGCGTCACTTACGTTTTGCTGTTCTTCAACAAACCGTCTCAAGTCTTGAATGTAATTCGATGCCTGTGAAGCCGTTGGAATCGGTATCTCTGGAAGTTCTAGCTGGTCCCCTTCTTCATCTGAAGATGCACCATCATTTCTTTTGTTCATAACATCAGCCACGATCTCCGCATCTGTCTGTTCACCGCACACCACCAAGTCTTCATCCATGTTTACAAACTCTTCGTAACGAATGCCTGCGTCATGTCCAACATCTTCCCAGTTATCCGCAGTGGGTACGTCTTCTCTAGGAGCTTTATTCTCCTCTTCACCTTCAATGTGGCAGAAACCACCTTTACGAAAGCAATTAGCAATTGTTTTTTTGCGTTACTTGGTCCCAAGCACTGTTGCACATGCGGGCAGTTTGAAGGATGTTAATCTCGATAGTATTTTCGTGCTCATCTAAATAAGCACCTGACAGAATGTTTTGGACCACAAGCTGTCTGTAAAAATGCTTAAAATTTTTTATTGCACCTTGGTCCATAGGTTGAACTACTGAAGTCATGTTTGGGGAGAAAAGCACAACCTTTACATTTTCCATCACAGGAATAGTGTTGTGCGCTGTACAGTTGTCAATAAACAAGACGATTCTTCTCTTTTAATCCGAAATTTCCTGTTGATTTTCAAAAGCCATCTTTCAAAAATTTCACCTGTCATCCAAGCTTTATTGTTTGATTCATATTCAACTGGTTTTGTTTTTACATTTTTGAAACAATGTGGGTTGGCTAACTTCCCTATCATTAGCAAAGGCAGTTTTTCCGAGCCATCCATGTTTGCTCCGACTAAAAGTGTTATGCGCTCCTTGGTGTGTTTGCCACCACTACAACTTTCTCCTTTAAAAGCAAGTGTTTTGTCGGGGGTGCATTTGAAGAATAAGCCCGTCTCGTCTACGTTAAAAATGTCTTTAGCGTCTCTATCAGAAATCATTTGCAACAAATCGTCTTTCCACGAATTTGCAGCTTCAACGTCAACAGATCCACTTTCCCCACAAACAGTTTTGAAAGACATGCCATTCCTTTCTTTAAAACCATCGAGCCAACCAGTGCTGGCCTTAAAATCATTTTTTCCTAAGCTAGATGTGAATTCCTCAGCTTTGGCTCTGATGAGGGGCCCACTGACTGGAATTTATTTGTCCCTTGCTTGCTTAAACCACTTCACTACACATTCATCCACATCAGGATTTTCTGGTCCTCGCGCTCTTTTCCTATCTTTGTCGCTGGCTTTACACACACTATTCAAAATCTTCTCTTTATTTTTTAGATACGTTGACAGTGTATTTGGCGGTATCACGAATTCCTTAGCAATTTCAGATTTCTTTTTTTGTCCCTTTTCCACTTCCCAAATAACGGCAACTTTTTCGGCAAATGTCAATGTGTATTGGGTCCGTGTTGGTTTTGAAAGGGCCATGATGAACACACAACACAATAAAACTGCACAATAAGCGTCACTAAAAGACACCAGTCTGTATATACAGTCGTGTATAAAGAAAGGAACGGTCTCTCACTACAGGACACAGCTCGCACAGTAGAAACTCAAAAAGACTTAACCCTTCCATGAATGCAGGCAGACTGAACTGAAAGCAACAGTGAAGCTGGCTGACTGACTGACGAGGCATGGAACAAGGGACAATGGCAGACGGTACCATTACACGAGCCAGTCACGTGTCATCGCAAGATACTGGCGCCAATTCCACGAATTTGACACAAAGGACAAGCGTCTGTTCACAAGGGCGATGCCTACTTGTCTGTTTCCAGTCGTGTCTCTATTGTTACATGGTCTAGCCCATACTGCAGGCGATTTTTTGTAGTTTGAGCAAAATTTTTATTTTGAATTAACCAAAAAAAGTTCGAATTACAGACGATGTTTTTGCACGGTTTTACATAGGATATTCAAGGGACCACAGTAAAAGTTCGAATTATCCACGAATTCGAATTATGCATGTTCGAATTAGCCAAGTTCTACTGTACTTATAATTACAGGATCAAATGACGCCAGACCTCTAACACCTTTGTATTTTAATGGACTTCCTTCTTTGGTTTTTTTAATAGGCATTCCTATTTTTTTAATGTTAGGCATTCCTTCTTAAATTTCATAATATCTAGCTCAGTCACTCCTTTAACCTCTTTTAACAATTTAGATGTTTCAAATGCTGTATCAATTTTCTTGGATTCTATTAAATTCTCAAAGTCATTTACGTCAATGGAAACAAGTTTACTGCCAGTATCTGCTGACTGTAAGCAATGGGATTTGACACAACTTCTCATCAAATCAAGTAAATTTGAATACAGATATGGCCCAAATAACGATGAATTTTGAAATCTCCTCAAGAATGGCTCGCACTCACAAGAAACCAACTAACTAATCTGAAGGGAGCATATGAAGGAATGAGAAACACTGCACTACCGCCAACCCAGAGACATAATAAAACAGTGACACCTGACAAAAGAGAGGGAAATTCAAATATGTTCAAAACCAGCATACATATAAAATGTAACACACTAACATAACGTATGTATATTACTTTAAAATAAAGTTTGTTTCGCAGTTTATAACTCTTTTTCTATGTAAATTTCCACAATGTATACAACTATAAACAATTACGGCGTTTTTTTTATTGTTTATGAAATTACCCTGACTTTCCACCATTTTATTGTTTTTCCCTGACTTTCCAGGTCTGTGGGAACCCTGTAAATGGAGTTTAATGTTTTGTAATCAATACATAAAATTTCATATTTTTGTATAAAAGTTATAAACAAGTTTAGACAATTTGCACTTTTGAATCATTGGTTATAAAATACAAGTAAGTAAGAAAAATGTCAAAAAAACTGTACAATAATAAAGTCACTCTATTCTGTAGTGTTACTCAAACATCAATACACCTAGTCACAATGTGTAAATATCTAAGGCTTTTAAAAATGGATACAACAGATAACAACACGTTGTGTTGGCCTTGTCTGTTTAATCAATGTTGTATTAGACCTAATCAACAATAATGTATACATTGCTATTCACAATGATGGTCTAAATTAACTTCAACGATAGTTTTTGGTGTTTTTTTACCTGGAATTTAGTCTTTCTCTTGGATTTGATTTCTATGTGTTAATGCTTATTTTAACCAAACCTTTTAGTTACATATGTGGCTGTGTTGAGCCTGGCAGTAACAATGATGCATTTGGTAGTTTAGTTGGCTACTTAAACGCATGCGAACTGGTTTGCTGTCTTTTGATTCTGTGGAGTCTTGGTAAATCCTGTGGAAGACACATTTCTACTTCGCAAAACATTTTCTTGGCTCTTGTAGCAGGTTTACTGCAGCTTTTTCTCACTTACATCCAACTTGGTTTTTGTTGCCACACAGCTAGCTGCTTCCTTCTCTCCACCCTTCTCAATTACATATTCATTAGTTTTTGTTTTTTTTTTATGACAAGAGTCTAATTCTTGCACTTGGTGTCATTCCCCAGGCGTTAGGCCACAGTCATTTTTTATTTCCAGTCAGACATTTCAGCTCTTTATGCAGCAGCCCATTTCACTTAAGGTTTATTTTGGCAGTATTATTTACAAGCAGAAGATAATTCAAGCTTCAGAGTTAAGTTGAATATGATTAGGAGGTATAGTTCACTGATAAGACACGTTGTATTGTTCAAATCACTTTTTTATCTTTTTTTCCCTTTCTACCTTAAGTGTTGAAGATGCAGTACCGATGTTTTGATATAACATTGTTTCTAACTTCAATTTTATTTCCCAAACTTCGACTAAATTACAATTAAGGTTTATATGTTTATGCAAATTTTATTTCATGCTCCACAGACAAAAAATAATTGTTTAAGCATCAGTATGTGGGCACTGACAACAGAGAACAAAGACATTTTTCTTCCTGGTATTATTTGTGGAATTCCTTACACAACATAAATAACTAACACTAATCAAACAAACAAGACCACTTGGTAAATGTTATAAGTTATTTGAATAAATGTCTACCAGTACAAAATGAAGGAGAATATGAGGGAGGATATAGTATAATATATGAGGAAGGATCAAAAATTAACCTTAAAAGTGCTTTAAAATGTTAAAACTTCTCGCAATTGCCCTGTAAGTTGGTATCACTGATACTTATAGTTTGAAGGGTGGCCAACAGGTGCAGCACAAAGGTAGAGTGCCTTACAAAGAGAAGGCAGTAGTGTAAAGTTTGAGTCTCTGCTTGCTACTTGCTCCAAAAACGAGCAGAGTGGAGTTATATGTTTTTTAAGCAGTGAAGGTGAGAAACCAGTTGATATTTATTGAAGAATGCAACAGCAGTATGGGGAAAACTATTTATCGTTACAACAAATATACAAGTGGCACAAGAAATTTAGAAGTGATGTAACACGTGTGACCAATTCAGCTCACTCTGGCCGGCCTCAAACTGTGACTACTCCTGAGACTGTGGATGCAGTTGAACGAGTTGTTATAGCCGACAGGTGTGACAGTCAACGAAGTGGCTGAAATAGTGTTAGTTAGTTATGGTTCAGCACACAACATAATAAGCGAGGTGCTACAGTTTCACAAAGTCTCTGCTAGATGGGTACCTAGGCAGCTAACCCCCCCCCCCCCCCCCGAAATAAAAGATCTTCAAGTTGATGCTTGTCGAGCTCTATTGCAATAGTATGAAGCTGAGGGACATGACTTACTTTCTACAACAGATTGTTATTGGTGATGAATTGTGGGTTCCTTATTTTCACCAAAAACTAAGCGAGCAAGCAAGTAATGGCGACACTTAAGTTCACCAAAACCAAAAAAATGTCGGTTCAACTCCATGGGCTGGCAAAGTGATGCTCATGCTGTTCTGGGACCATGAAGCAATAATTTTGGAACATTATATGCTCCAAGCATCAACATTGAACAGTGACACATATTGTGGCCTCCTACAGAAACATTTTGAAACCCACAATAATGTCAAAACACCGTGGTTTACTCAGTTCTAGAGTGTTGTTATTGTATGACAATGCATGGCCGCACACATCTTGTGCAAAGGTCACAAAAATTTCGGATCTCAACTTTCAGTTTACTCCACATCCCACTTATTCACCTGACCTTGCACCAAGTGATTATCACCTCTTCAGACCACTTAAGGAGGCTCTGGGAGACAAGAATTTTCTACATGAGGTAAAAACAGCAGTGGATAAAAAGGCAATTTTTTTTCCAGAATCGAAGCTCTTGTGAATACAGAGGGGATTATATTGAAAAGTAGTGATGTATTTTAAGTGGTATGTATTTGTACTTTGTCAATAAACAATATTTAAGGTTACTTTTTAATCCTTCATAATAATTTCTATCTACACTGTAATCATGGTAATCACAAAAGCATGTGTAACCTCAGACTGAATAATTAGTTTAGGTATCTCGTTTTACCACACTCATTATAAGTAATTAGCCAGCCATGTCTGCAGCTTTACTGAAAGTCCATCTGGCCAGCATGACAAAACAAGACACATGCCTCACATAGTCTTTGCTGTACTTCAGCAAATATTACTGATGAATGTAGTATAACAAAATATACTAGTACTGAACTAATTCTTTTATTTTCTCTTTCTTTCACTAAAGTTAAAATACGATGAAATAAAAATACTTACCTGCTTGATAAGGAGACTACTTCTCATCTGAGTTGAAACTGGCAAAGCAGTGGCCCATAATACAAGGGTGTGTTTTGGTAAACATTCTTTAAACTTTTTCATCAGCTTGTCCATGTTAACTTTATATTCGTCAACTCCATTTGGACCCCAGCTATAAACAGTCAAATTATTTATAAAAATTATATTACTACCATAAAATTTGAAATAAAATTTAATTTAATACATACTGCCTGCAAATAAAAAACATTTGGTAATTATTCAACAGAACTTAAATTAAATTAAAACAAACTGAAAGAAGTTACTAGGCTGTGAGAGTTTGTCTTTAGATTTACTTAAATGTCATGGTTCTGTGAAATTGGATTTAATGTTAAACAGATCAACAAAAACGTTTACCAGAAATCATAAAATGGGTTTTTATATAATTTAATATAAAATTATTAAACTTCTTAGTATGGTATCAAATACACGTTCAAGTCACAGTTCAAAGTCTGTTGGGTTTAAAAAACGAAATAGTATATACAGTATATATATTTACCAAAACACTTATGTTGGATAACTTAATTTATGAAAATTTAAGTACTTCATACAATTTATTTCAATAGCCTACTGACTGAGACAAAATATTAGTTGATTATTAACAGTTACTGTACTGCATTAACTGTTGCTTCTGAACAGCTCTTAGACGTAGGAGAGTATTCTTTGTAAATTCTGAACGTACAATCTCAAAATCAGTTTGGGATTTTCATAGTCAGTCATAAGGCTCTTTCAAGAATATAACAATTTTAATTAAAAATGAGTAAAATTACAATAAAATGTGATGACCATTTTTTAAATAACAACTGTTTTGCTACATAGCCAAGAAAACTATTGGTAAATAAAATTAAAAATGTAAACATAAACTCCAACATTACTCTCTACTTTTCTACATAGTCACCATCAAGAGCCACGCACTTGTTCAGACGCGGCACTAGTTTATTTATACCATCACAAAGAAATCTACCACTTGTCTGTTCAACCAAGTAGTGACAGTTTGTTTCAATTCATCATCGTCAGCCATTTGCTTCCCCCCCCCAAAATTCCTTCAGCTTGGGAAAGGATGAAAGTCTGAAGGTGCAAGACCAGGAGGTTGATTAAGTTTTCCTATCCAAACTGGTCCAGTAGCACTGTTGTCCTTGCCGCAGAGTGTTGCTGAGCATTGTCATGAAGGAAGCAGATGCCACTTGAAAGCAGTCCACAGCGGCAGTTTTGAATGGCCTGCCGAAGCTTAGTGAGGCAAATACATTTCCACATTTATTGTCATTCCTTGTGGGAGAAAGTCAACCAAAAGGATGCCTTACCAATCCTAGAAGACTGTAGCCATAATTTTTCGGGCCAATAGTCTGCCTGGATTTTTGTGGTTTTGATGGTGATCGGGAATGTTGCTACCCACAGGACTGTTGTTTGGTCTCTGGTGTATAGTGACAGACCCAGGTTTCATCTCCAGTCACAATATGGTTCAAAAACTCATCGCTGTCCTTGTGATACCACTCCAAAAACGTCAAAGAGTGGGCCATATGCTTTTTCTTGTGCTCTCCTGTCAGCATTTTTGGCACCCATCACAAGCAAATCTTTTTGTAGTGAAGCTTCTCAGTAACAATGTCATAAATGACAGATCGTAATATGTGAAGAAGTAACAGGTACAAGTTGTTAATAGTGCCTGTTTTCACAAATACAGTCGACGTTTTTGATCAAATCTACAATGACAGTGGGCCGTCCAGGCTGGTTCTTGTCATGGACATTGATCCTTCTTTCAGGGAATAACCTACACCACTTACACACATTTCCATCATTCATGACACTGTTACCTTACACTTCTACGAGATGTCGATGAATTTCAGTGGGAAGAACGTTTTTTGCATTCAAAAATCTAATGACAGCACACACTTCACAACGGCAGTATTATCAGTCAACATGGTGGTGAACAATGCTGCATAACCAAACAACTAACACATGCAGACACCTGAAACTTAGTGGCTGTGTAGTGGGGGGCCTAGAGAACTTGCATGATCTACTGTGCTACCAAGATGCGCAGATTGCACAAACGGTTCTTACTTACAAAATGAGCCTTGTATATATTATGTGTGATTGGTTCTTCATACACTGGTTCATGTTAATAATTATCAGAAGATCATATTCTTTAACAGCCATATTTAGAATCGGTACTTTCAAAATACACCTCATATAGACAATATTCATCTATTATCAACTTTTCTACTCAACAATGTTTCAGTATCTGGTTGCTTAAGACCATGTAGTATGAAAAAAACATACCATGGATGGAAGAAAACTGAAAGAACTGATGATATATAAAAGATTATAAAACTACTTAGGTAGGCTTAAATCCAAGTTTATTTACGTTATATAGACATTTAATAATGAACATAATATAAAGAGTAGCACAAAAGTAATGAGACTACTGCTGCAAAGTCTTTTGTTTACACAGACATAAATTTATATTATCTCCTTCAAACAGTTCTCATACAAGACTGCTTACCATCAGATACTATATTGTACTATTCTTTGTAAACTATATCAAAGATCTATTGCTTTGTATACTATACTATATTACACTATTCTTTGTTCTCCAGTGTAGTAGCATTGAACTTGTCTTTTGGATGTTGCTCCCATTTCTAAAAAGAATGGTCTTTCAGATAGAATGTTATTTGGAGAAACGTAAGGAGTCACAGGAACTGACTCTAGTTAGTTGTTGAACTACTGGAATGCCCCTTCTAATAAAATTTTTTGTTAAACTTGTGTTGCTACCACTAATACACACTTACACTTCCATGAGCGCTTTCAAGCCTCTCGGCTCATCTTCAGATGGAAACAACTGAATGGTTACACTCTTCAAATGGTTGTTTCCATCTGAAGATGAGCCGAGAGGCTTAAAGCGCTCATGGAAGTGTAAGTGAGTATTAGTGGTAGCAACACAAGTTTAGCAAAAGTTAGACTTAACCAATAAATTGTATTTATCAATAAAAAAAATTTGTAATAGATAATGTAGCACTATCCTAATGCTTTACAACCCACCTGTGAGCAATGTTTCATTGGATATGAGGAATCCTACTCCTTAGCCTTTCAAGCAAATTATTATATTAACTTTGATTGACAATCTGGCTCCAAGCTACAAATTTCTTGTGAATACTAGTTGACTATTAAAAAGAACAGATAAGCATACATTTGATTCTTTATCTGTTTATTTTTATCTTTTTAGGGTGAAACAAGGAGATTGTGTACCACTCATCACCTAGAAAATCCGAACCACAAGTGTTTGTCATGTTATCATATTTTTTTTAATTTTGTAACTCTGGATGTAATTAAATCTTTCATACTCGATGTTCATAAATCATGCAACTATTGCTGTGGTTAGATACAATCAATTTGAAAATTGTTCCATTATTGCAGTTATCATATGAACTCGATTTGTCTGATATATGCTGCACTCTGTTCTAAAAAAGAAATTTTAGATAATCTTTATCAATCAGGTGATAATTTTTTGTGTGTACTTTCAAGTGATAATTTTAATGCTGGTGATAATTGTGAACTAAGTGATAGTTTATATGAAATTTGTGTACTGAATTTTTATGGGTTAGCAGCCCCTTTCATTCAAGGTCCATGTAGTTGTTTTAAATCAATTAAAAATAGTTTAGAAAGTCTAACTGCACAATACATGTAAACACAAAATTTGCCCAGCACTGGGGTATTGGTTAGCCCACTCACATAAGCAGCAATGAAAGGGTTAAGGAGGCCATGGTACATATGTATTCTATTGTTCTTTTTTGATTGTGTGATTTTCTAGATATGTGATCAAAGTAAAAATCTCATAAACAGTAAGTTGGTTTAAATTCAGTTCACTACTGATCATTCTTGATGTTAATCTCTGATCTGACATGACAATATGTACTTTGAATTCAACCTCATTATAACTGTAAAAGAAAATTTGAAATTTGGAGTAATTATTTAAAAAAATTAATGTCACCACACAGAACTGAGAAACTTATTTTTAGGAAGTAGAACACTTATAAATAACACTTACCGAGAAAGATCCCACAGACAAGAGTTCATGTAGATAACCTCAGGAGCAGTTCTTTTACCAGTCTTTATATCACTAAGAAATGTATGAATACTGGCACTATAACATCGTGTTATAAACATGAAATCAAGGTGGATTTTAGATGATTCATCCTGAAAATATAAATTTTCACATTTCAAACTAAGGCTAAACTACCTTTATATAACCATTATAAACATGGTTATCAACATTACCATCCTAAAAATAATGACATAATTTCAGTTTACCATTTTGTAGATAACACTGTTTAACAAATTTTAACAGCTATTTTTTTACAAGCGTAAATAGCTTCAACTTGGATTTTTCACACTCATTTGAGTATAATACGAAAAAATATGACTACCAAAACAAATACTTAACACCAGTTTTGGAAATGAGTGCTTTTAATTACAATTTAAAAATGTGTATTTCACTATTCAACAGATATATTCTCACATATACTGTTACAACACAAATAAGCCACCCCAGTACCAGGGATAAAAAAGATAATATTAAATATAAATATACTTCATATTAAATAAAATAATTAAATATAAATAAAATATAAAGACAGTGACACGACAAACGACGATATTACCTAACCCAAGTGATTGACCAAACATTGAAAAAAAATAAAATATATGAATAAAAATATAAAAACAAAGGAATAAGTTACACAAATTCCTACCATGTAAGATCAACTTACAGTCTATTAAAGTTGATATATGAAGTATAAAATAAAAAAGTACAATAAGGGAATAAGTTACACAAATTCCTATAAAAAAGTAAGAATCACAAACTTACGATAATATTTAAACAAAAAATACCTAAAAAGGAATAAGCTACAAAAATTCCTATAAAGTAAGAAAACTAACTTACGAAAAATTATCAAAAATGATATTTAATGCAAAATAAAATAAACAGAAATAAAATCAAGCAAAAATTGCTAAAATAAATACCTGAAATTATAATGGAAAAAAAAAATCTGAACTGGTACAAGGAAAAAAAGAAATTATGTATAAAGCAAATATACAAAAAAAATGGCTACAGCAGAATATTGCTAAAGAACCAAGAAAAAGAATAAAAATGTCTAAGATAATTAAAATGATCACAAGAAGAATAGAAAAACAAAATAATGAAAAGTTAGATATGATGAAATTAACATATCTATATATATAAAAGAGAAATACCACTGACTCACTGATTCATCACAAAATCTCCGAAACTATACCACCTAGAAACTTGAAATTTGGCGTGTAGGTTCCTTATGTGATGTAGGTATCCGCTAACAAGGGATTTTTGGAAATTCGACCTTTAAAGGGGGAAAAAGGGGGGGAAAGTTTGCCTGACTAACTGACATAGAATCAACGTAGAGCAAAAACTACTGAATGGATATCAATGAAACTTTGAACATAGCTTCATCATAGGTCTTAGGTGCTCACTAAGAAACGGTTTTAAAAACTTTCACTCCTAAGGGGCAACCCCCCCCTATTGTATGTATGTATCTATGTATGTATGTTCCACATCTCCTCCTAAACCACTGGACCGATTTCAACCAAACTTGGCACAAATATTTTACGCGATGGGAGAACCAACATAGGTGAGGTGCTTTTTTCGATGGGGTCCTTTGGGGGGTTCTTTGGGGTCTTCCACATCTCCTCCTAAACCACTGGACCAATTTCAACCAAACTTGGCACAAATATTTTACGCAACGGGAGAACCAACATAGGATAGGTGTTTTTTCGATGGGGTCCTTTGGGGCCTTCCACATCTCCTCCTAAACCACTGGACCGATTTCAACCAAACTTGGCACAAATATTTTACTCAACGGGAGAACCAACATAGGGTAGGTGTTTTTTCGATACGATCCTTCGGGGGGTCCTTTGGGGTCTTCCACATCTCCTCCTAAACCACTGGACCGATTTCAACCAAACTTGGCACAAATATTTTACGCAACGGGAGAACCAACATAGGACAAGTGTTTTTCGATACGATCCTTTGGGTCTTAAAAACTATTAGATCTTGTTACTATGGCAACCCAATAGAATAGATTCTGGTTACCATAGCATCGGTGGAAGTCTCCCGCGTAGGAAATAGCGCGGGAGTCGTCCGACCGGCCTTCCCCGGAGTTCATCCATGGAACCCGGGGAGTCTTAGGTCGGATCCCGCGAAAGACGGCGGGGCCAGAGTCCACGGTTCTTATAAATAAAGATATAGGTTATGATATCAAAGGTGGTGTATGCATCTTAAGAAACTTCTTAATAGTGTGTGAATTCAGAATTGTTTCAGTTTGAATTTAAAAGTGGATAAGTTAAGATCGAAGTAAGTTATAAGCGAGTATAAAAACAAAGTTTTGATAGCAAATGTATTCAGATCATAGTGTTCAGACAATATAAATGCACTTGCTTCAGTTTGAATTTAAAAATTGATAAGCTGAAATCTATAGAGGTATTGTATTGTTAGAATAAGTTTAGGAGACACTAATTTAACAAATGCCTTATTTCAACATTAACACAATGAATTATAAAAGACAGTAAATACGCAGCGCGTGCAAGCACTGTAGACATTTTATTGAAAACTAATTTAGCTGTTCGCCCTCTCCCAGAGTTAGAAATCGAGCAGGAGCATCACGCGCAACAGAATTCTTCTCCAGATATAAGAATACAGTTTATGACATGTTCTTAAACAGGTGCGCTACAGAGTATTCCTCCAGTGAGAATGCGAACGTAACAATATAAGGAAGATTATACAATATACAAGTAATATAACGTTAGAACAAGAATAGGTGCCTATGAGCCTATGAATAAATTATGAACCCGAGCAACGCTGGGTAAATCGGCTAGATATAGATATCTATATAAGCCAAATACCACTGACTGACTCACTGATCACGATATCTCTGAAACCACTGAATGGATATCAATGAAACTTTGAACGTAGCTTCATCATAGGTCTTAGGTGCTCACTAAGAAACGGTTTTAAAAACTTTTACTCCTAAGGGGCAAAAAACCAAATAATGAAATTTATCGCTGGAATTGCATACTTTGTAAATGAAGTGGTTGACATCTCAGTTTATTGGAAACCCCGAATACATTTAGTTCTGAGTGTTTAATCATTGTTTTAAATTGAAAAACTTCGTTGTTTGCAGGTTCTTATAGTCGAGAAAATTTCGAAGTTCAATTAATTAATAAATGTATGTCCTTTTTTTTCTCGGAAACGGCTCTAACGATTTTCTCGAAATAAATAATAAATAGCTGTTGCTATGAATGTAAATAAACAAACTAAGAGTTGAGAATTTGTACAATCTATCTAATGCTATACTATTAAGCGAGCAATAATTGTACAATTACGTACAACGTGAAACTCCGTAGCGAAGCACGGGTATTTTGCTAGTGAATAAATAAAAAACAATCAACTGTATGAGTAGATGACAGTACAGTATATAGCAAAGGTACAGCGGAAGGAAGAATGAGTAAAAGGCCAAAGTGATCTAAAAACAAACCACAAGGTGGACAATCCCAAAATATATTATTATTATTAATTTAAGTCACAAGTTGACAAAAAGGGTATTTAAGATTGACTGTTGAAAAGTCCAGCAATCCAAAAAATAAACTGAGCAGAGATGATGTTCCTCTGGTCTCAGAAAAAATGAGTAGTAATGGGAGAAACCAGCTACTAAAAAGTTAGGAAAAGAAAATATTGTATAAGGGAGAACACACTAATGGAAATAAATAAAAACAGATCCAACTAAAATGGAATGAATCAAGTAAGGAGAGAAATAAAGAATGGAGAAACAAACAAGAAAGAAAAGGAAAAAGATTATATAAACTGATAATTTCATAAAAAACTATGCTAGTGTTTTATTAAAATGATCAATTTTGAAGTAGAGGCATTATGTTACAACACAAATAAGCCACCCCAGTACCAGTGATAAAAAAGATAATATTAAATATAAATATACTTCATATTAAATAAAATATAAAGACAGTGACACGACAAACGACGATATTACCTAACCCAAGTGATTGACCAAACAAACAGGAAACCAACAAAGAAGGGAAAACCAAAACCAAAGAAGAATAAAGACAATTGAAGGAAGTGAACGAATTCCTACAACTAAATAAAATCAAACCAGATGAGAAGGGGAGAACCGAATTAAAATGAAGCCAATTGAAAATGAAGAAGAAGGAGAAGAAGCAGAAAAATGAAGAGGAAACGAACTGAAACCAAGAGATAAGAAACACCACATATAAAAGGGAGAAATGGTACACTCAAATATAAAATATTGTGAATAAAACCAATAATTATCCAATACTGGAAATAAATATTATTGTAAATGAAATAATTTATATAACTGTTTTAACCCAAAACGGTAAAGTAATCTAATAAAGAAAAAGTACACTAACCCAAAAATTAGAATTAGATATAGTAAAATCTATAGAAAAATATCATTAATACTGTGTATAATTTGTAATGAAAGAAATAGTGAGAAAGTGACAAAGAGAAATAATTATAGGGATTACCCACTAAGAAACACTTAATGTAAACAGTTAAAAAGTGCAATAGTGAAGGTGTAAATACCCCAAAATAGTGAGTGTATCAGTGATAAACACCAATTAATTAAAGGTGAAAGTGATAAGTGAAAAAAGATATTGTAAATGATAAAAAGGTAGTAATAGATAAGAAAACACTTAGTAAATCATTGATGAACCAATAAATGATTTAAGAGTGAGCTTATAAAGAAATTATATAGTTAAGGGTAATTAGAAATAGTATTTAAAGTAAAGATAGATAAAGGATATGATGTTATTCAGGGGAGAAAGTCCATGTAAGATGAACAGTTTGTGTTAACATGGAATGTAGAAAGGGATTAGTAAAGAATTAAGAAATTAAGTATATAATTAATAAACACCCTATGTTATAAGGGAAAATAAATTAAATAAGTTTGAAGGAGGTGAGGATGTTTCTCACTCAAAATAATAGTAAAATAATGAAAGGTATGTTAAACCAACAGCAACTAATGAATTATAAAGAATTGTTCAAAAGGTGATGTTAGTTAACACCCAAAAAATAATAGTTAATGAATTGAGTTGTAAACAAACTTTACTAAATAATGTTAAAATAATTGTATAATTATATTTATGGATAGGATATGGCTGAAGGAAGCTTACAGTCCATAGGCCTAATTGTTATATTTTAGGTATTAAGATATAGAAAATAATCTTGACATGTAATTAGAACACAAACAAATTCAAGACACAACAACCACTAAACAAATCAATTATAACAACAGGACAAAACGCTTTGTAGTAAAATGAAATATAATTAGAAGATAATAAGTAAAAGTAATCAATGGCTACTTAAGCCTAGGAAATGCCTAACTGTCAAAACCAATAATTACAAATTGTATAAAATCCACCAGGAAATTAACAAATCTAAGGCAAGTAATTAGCCCAAAATTATATATAAATCATTTTAAAAGAAAAATGTTACAATAAGAATTTAAATTAAAAGAAATATGTAATTATCAGATGTCAGCATAATTAGACAAAAGTTAATATCTAATAGAACATGACCTTATGAGGTATTATTTTAATCTTTGAAAGGAAATAAATACAATAGTGATAATATTTAATACCCAGAAGGGAAGACAGAAGAATAAAATCAATCAGAAAATATATAATAAATTTGAATAAAAATTTCAAATATGATAACAATGCTATTAATCTAGGCCTTAACCAATCAAAGGGTTTCAGTTACCATGTTGGTTACTAATTTTCCGTTAAATTTACTTACTTGGAAAAATGACGCTTGGGTAGTAGGGACGCAAGATTTTGTATGACCGAAATTTTATTTTAAAAAGTTTAAAAAACATTCAAAAGTCAACAACATGATCCAGTGAGAAGGAGATGAAGAGGTTCAACGATTAACTGATGTCCAGGAACCAAATAAACAAAAATTAAATAGCAGAAATTCCCAAGACAATTTAGAAGAAGATGCCAGCAGCCTAAGTCACTCCAAATTTGATGAATTTTCCATGACCCAAGAACCACGATCTATCACAACCTTTTAACCTGATAAGTATCATTTAAATACCCTAATCCCAGGAGTAAAAGCACTTTATATATTTCTCACATCAATACAAAACTCTCACTATAAAGTAAAAATAATTTTCTTTCAAGGATTGAATAATATAAACTTACGTAACAAATTTGTTAACTAAAAAATAACCTCGCACTAATTTGGGAAATTTGTAACAACTATTACTACACTGCCGAACAATTTGTAACCACACTTTATACTATTTAAGTACAGATAAGGTACGGTAGTGTACTTTTTTAATGTAACCATATTTTATGTTTTCTTTATAATCTCAAGAACTCCAGATTTTGGACGAGCTGACAATTCATTTATAAACAGCAGCCAAAGATGGCGTCAGAATAACTCGTTTCAAAATTAATTTCGTCAGCCTTGAGATTTGCGTTTCATGTTTTATGCCGGAGCAATTTTATTGAAAACTAACTTATAATATTATTGTCACATTGATTAATGATCAAACCATAATTAAAGATACAGTACAGAGTGTTACCATTGTTTTATTTCATAGGAAGTTGTATATATATGTGTGTGTTAGCGATTTCACTGAGCAGACAACTAGCGCTCTTGTCATATGGGCAATACAGTAAGCTGTACAGAGGCGGGAATCATTCGAACGCTCCAGTCGTCACCACTGATAACACCAATCTAACTTATTCATTCACAAATTCAATTGTTTTCATTAAACAATTTGGCGCCACCCGGGATTCGCAACCCCTATGAAATTACAGGTAGGTTGTACTGATAAATGTGACAACGCTACGGACCTCGGTAGCAACAACCATTAATGTAACGATAGGTGTGAGACGAACACACCACACTAACACTTTCTACACATAAAAAACAGGTGTACACATTTTACAGATACGACCAGAACAATTCGTTACAATACGTATAGCATTCCTGTTACATAAAGCACTTAAGAAGACCGAAAAGCCTTCAGAGACTCCTACAGCAGAAGATAACCATAGAGCATTCTTACCGTACCGTACCATAACGCAGACAAAATTAGCAATATGTTGAGGAAATGTGGCATTACAACAGTGTTTCAACCACATAAGAAGCTGGCACAATTTTTAAAACCATTCAAAGACAGAATACTGTTTAAGACTGAAGGTATTTACAAAATTCCATGCAGCTGCGAAAAGCTCTGCGTTGGTCACATGGGCCACCTGATTTCCACAAGTTTTTACTGAATACAATATTTTACATTTTTGTGACAATGTGTTTTATAATATATTGATGATAGGAACTTTTAACATTTTGTATGTTCTTCTTAACTATACGGAGATCATACATTGTGGCTGGGATAATGATGTGTTAGGAAGGAATAATTTCAATTTAATATTCTGTAACATAACTGATTAAGAATGACAACCAGTTATGAAAAGTCACACATCTTTTCTGTTTGGTTTTAGATTTGTCAAACTTAATTAATGTTTCAGGTACTATTTCCCAAATCATGCAGGGTTCTTTTATTAGTTCCCTCCACATTACATGCAATAGATTAATGTTCACATTTTTGAAACAATATGGTTCAGAAGGCTTTCCCGTAATCACAGAATGCAGAATTCCCATAGCATATTGACATAAAATAAAACAGTCAATATCTTTTTATACATTTTTTATCGTTTCACCTATTAACAAGCACTTCACAAATAGTTTTTAAAAATGTATTTTACCAGGCATGAAATTTATCCAACCAACCATCAGATGAATTAGATTTATTCTGCTTACAGTAGCTCTAATGGTCTTTCAGTGATTATTATACTGGATACAGGTTATTTATTACCTCTAGCTTTACAAAAACCACTTAAATACAAGATTATCTATACCTACCCATCCAGTTTTGGGTACACATTTTATAAAATTTGCTTTTATTTTCAGATAACTGTTTGCTTTATGTTTTATAGTTTCACTTATTTGCATCTTTCCCATCTAAAACATCTGCTAACACTGAACAATGATGTTTTGTTTTTGTTTTTATGAGAATTTAGTAAGTACATCTATTTTTTTTTTTTATAATATTAAATGCATATGTTTTTCGGAACAGTGGAATACAAAAAGCATTAGTAATTTTAGATACACACAGTCAATATTACATTAAATGACAGAACTCGCACAATAGAGCAACTGTGCATAACAGTCTACAAAAAATAAAACTGTCAAAAATGTTGTTCTGCAGTACAGAAATAGAAAACCATTGGAAGTCCAATTTCTGTTTGTTTAATTAGCAAATTTAACTAAGAGCACATATCTAAATCAGCTTTTTATATAACTTTTAAAATAGTTCCTCCCTTCTCACAATGTCATTGTGCTGTTAGCGTAAGAAATATATTACAACAACACTTAATTCTTTAATGTGAGAGCCCCACGTTCTTGGGAGCCATTTTATACAGCAATACAACATATTAAATTTGTGTGTGTATATGATGGGTGTAATCGTAATAATAATAACACAACGTAATTGTTTAAAATCATTTAAAAATTTATTACTCAAAAATTCTTATTTGGTTGTGATTTAAAATATCATTATTATTTGCTTGTGTGTGCAGTCGTAGCACACATCTAATTATTACATTATACAATCTTATACTATAATACACATTTATAATTATCTAATATTGCTCTCGGCTTGCTCACTAGTGTGATAATTATTAGATTATCTAATTCCTTTCTAACGATCTAATTTCTTTTGAATATACTGCATATGCATTGCTTTGTTTTCTAATAAAATTTACTAATTACTTTTATATCAATTTAAATATCAATGACTAAGTTATTGATTCAAAATTATAGTTTAAAACATTACTCTAATTACTATACAAGAAATATTTACATTTGCAAAATTTATTAATTCATCTTTGAATTGGATGGTCTCTCTTTTTACATCGTTTATTATATTGTCTTTCTGTGAGTCTCTGTTTCACAAATGCATGGTTGTTTTTCACCTTATTGTCGTGATAAATCGGCAGCGTGTCCTCTTCGGTCCTAGGTCCGCGATCCTGGATGCTCCTTTGTAGTCGTGTAGTCCTGGAGTCCTTCATCCTCGTCCCTCGCTGGATTCTATTACATGTACTTGGCTGCTCCCTTGTCTCCCGTCACGGCCTCAGGTTGCAGGTGTTCTCACGAAAATGATGAGTAGTCGTGAAGAACCTCCGGCTGCTGCTGTGGTTGATATACAAAAGTTGTCTCTAGGCAGAACCTCTGGCTGCTACGGTAGTTGTACGAGAAATAGTTGTAGTTGCCGGGAAGAGCCTCCAGCTGCTACTATGGTTGAACGAGAAAGAGAATTAAGTTAGCGCGTCTCGTGTATTTATACCCTAGGGCGCTAAAATCATGTTTCAACAATATTCTGCATGTCAGAGTCTGTCGATGGCGTCCTTTCTCACACATGATTGTTATCACACTTAATTCGCCTGTCTTTGTGAAATGCGAAGTCTTTTGCACATTCATCTTGTCAGTAATTTTTATGTGTTCACTGTGTATAAACCGTTTTTCTCTAGCTTCATTAACATAAGTTTTATTTATATTTATGTTCACTATAATCACTTTTTACTCTTTTCACGCTATTTTTTTTACACATGTGCGTCTTATTTTTATACACACTTTGGTGTATTTGGTTTTGTGATATTATGCACACAATCTTTACAAAATAAATAAATTCATTAGCGTTCATTAAGGGTGACTCTTTTCAGGAATCGACAGGTCTCACACACACATGTAACATATATATGCGTGTACACACAGACACAGCAAAGTGGCGTGATCAACCTGTCCCAACATGTAAGTTTGGTCATTCCTTTTACAGTTCAGATTGAAAGCTGACTTATTATTGCTAACAATATGAATTATTTATTTATTTTAATTACTTTGTGCAATGCACAGTACCCTATACATTTGTACTGTTGCAATATATGTTAAATTTCTTGATCAAATCTTGGTAATTTTTAAATGCAAAGTGCTCTCCAGTGCAGAGAAATGTAACAATAAAATTTAATAGTGTCCACATCAGTTACTAGAAAGTACTTTAACAGTTATGTTCAATAAAAAATGCCTGAACTGAGAAAGCGTTCAGTACTGGGAAATGTTTGTTAAGAGAAGTTTTAGTTTATTTCCATGAAGTAGGTTAGTTTTGTTATTACATTTGGTGGAGCAAAAGAGTGCCACGTGTATGCACTATAGTGTCGTGTGACTTGCTTGCACTGTATGACTTATGAAGCGTTAAATACAGGAAGGCTGTGACACTAGTGACACCTAGTGCACCCCTGTGAATCAAAGCTTTCAGATCTAAACTAATTTGTCTATGGTGACATAACCTACATTAGCTATACTTAATAATTTTGCGTGTGAATTAAGAAATAATGGAACAAAGACATCAATTTGTGAAATATGCAATAAACATTTTAAAAGTAAAAAACTGTATCAACATGTCAGGAATATTCATAAATTAGAAGCAAACTTAAGTTGAAAACAAACACACTTACCAAAGTGTTCAATGTGTATTAGTTACCATAATTATTACTCGGATTTAAGGAAGAATTTTGTAAATGTTCATACACAAAATATATTCAAAGTATTTGAGTTTTCAAAATATGAAGGTAAGAACTTGTGCCAACAAAATTGGTAGCCTTAACCAACCAAATGAGTATTGTAACATGGCATAATATAGCACCAAATATCAATAATAATTGATAAAAGAAAAAGCTGAAGGTAGAAAGAAAAAATAAAAACTTATAACCTGGAGATTGATAACCCAACACTACGAAATAAAATTGACTAAGACACTGACTACGACTTAACCCAATAGATTGGAGAAGATGAAGGAACGAGAAACCACTATGTAACATGAAATACGAAAACTTTAAAAAAGTGATGACATTACATAACATCATTAAATAACCTTATTGCGAAGGGGATCACAAAGAAATAACATTTAAAAAAAGAAAAGATAAGACAATCAAATAAAGAACAACCATGAAATACTAAACGGACTATCAATGAGGAAAAAATGGAATAAGTAAACCAAAAAACAGCTACAATTTTAACATTAATTATAAATGAGAAGAGAAGTGATAACGTGTAAAACAACTATCATATGAAGTAAATTAAAGAAACAATGCAAAATATATGTTAAGAACATCGCCACAAACATAGAGAAGGAATCCAAATAAATCAATGAGAAGAGAAGGTCATGATATGTATAAAAACAGAATAATTGATCCCAAGAGTGTTTTATTATAATTATATTATATGAGTCGAAAATAGACGACTATTATTATTATTAGTATTATTAAAGGATGATTTTATGTTGAGATAAGTCCAACAATCATTTTATTATATTGAGCAGACAGGCATGACCTCTGAATTTAAAATGTGTATAAATGGATAGCAGAGTAATAGAGCCACACGTGCCCTCTGGCTAGTACCAATTTATATGAATGGAAGAGAAAAAAATTTTAGGGAGATAAAACTTACAAGGGATACAACACTAATAATAAAAGAGTAGAAGAGGAGAATAATATCATATCCAGAATCATGAACCGTGAATTAACGAAGATTAACTAAAAAAGATGATGATTGATGAATTCAATAATAACAACAACTTTATCTACTAAACTATGTAAACAAGAAAAAGATAATTGATGATTTCAGAAAAACAATCTTTATTTTGAAATAATCAATTTTGGCGGCGATGCATTATGTAACATGACATAATATAGCACCAAATATCACTAATAATTGATAAAAGAAAAAGCTGAAAGTAGAAAGAAAAAATAAAAACTTATAACCTGGAGATTGATAACCCAACACTACGAAATAAAATTGACTAAGGCACTGCCTATGACTTAACCCAATAGATTGGAGAAGATGAAGGAACGAGAAACCAGGATATAACCCAAAGTGTGACCACAATCATTATAACCCCAAAATGTAGCTAATAAATAAAATGTAAAATAAATGCACTAAATCAGATAGGGCATAAATAAAATGTAAAATATATAAACCATAAAAATAAAATATAGATATTATGTGTGTTAAATGAAAAGAAAAGAAACATGAATGTATAAATATAAGATAGGAAGATAGAAATAAAAAATACCCTATTAAATAATAAACTAGCCAAAAGCAAGTAAAAAATAATCAAGCTTAGCAAAGGTAATAATTAATACCAAAGTGACAAATGTTAAATGATAATAAAACAAATGTTAATGACCAATAACCACACAGTGATGATATACAAAATAAACAAACAATGTGTGAAATATCAGGTGAAGTATAGAACTACATAAATAGAAATAAATGACAACGAACTATGTAAATAACATAGAGTAAAAGTAAAAGTGATAATAGATAAATAAACCTCATGTGAAAGGAAAAGTGCAGTGCAAGTGCATACAGTGTAGAATACAATAAAAAAGCAGACTATATTAATATAGCAAAACAATCTTTAATAGCATGTTAGATACTAAGAATATAAAACTAATTGTATCATTATTAATTTAAGTAATCGAAAGTAAGAAATACATAAAACTAATGTGAAAGTTAAAATATTAGAGTGGAAGATGGGAGAAGGAGACACTAGGTTTAGTGAAGGAATTTGTGAATGAGTTATGTTGTTTAAAGTAGTGTTAAAAATTATTATTATAAGAGTTTTGTTATTGTAAGAACCATAGTATTAATAAACGTAGAAGATAGGTGAGATAGAAGTAAGAAACCAATAATAATTAGAAGTTTAATTTCAGGCATGGACCTGGTAAGAAAATATGTTAATAATATAAAAGGTGTGTTGTTAAAAGCACCAATGTTTTTTTTTGTTAATCAGATTCTATAGAAAATGTTCGATGAGCCACTAAATAAAGTTAATGATTATCAAAAGATTGTAAAGAATGTTGAATAGAAGTATTTTGAAACCTAGTCTTTAGGCCTAGCATGAAGGAAGGAATTTTGTAAGTTTAAAAGAGAAAACAATAAACAAGGGTCAATTAGAGTAGATAAAATGTTTAGGTACTTAAGTAAGAATATCAGGTATAAAAATGTATAAATAATATTCAGTTTAAAGATAATTACAAAAAGAAATATCAATAGGAAAATAAGAAAAATGTTATTAACTAATCAAAAGCAACTATGTCTAATATCACAACAATCTTTAGTAAAAAAGCAAAACAATGGTGTTAGTATAATTAATATTACTGCTAGAATAAGAAAGTAATTACAATTTAAAGGATTTTTATAAATCTGAACAGAAATAAAACGTTAAAATATAACAATGTTATAAGAGATTGACCAATGAGAACTAGTAAAACTTGAAGAGTAACCATGACAACTAGAGTTTGTTACATGAATAACCGTTGAAATCTAACTTACTTCATTATTGACTAACATAGAGGGTGGACGTATGGAGCCCTTGAAGACAAATAAATTCTAAAATCATTAAGTTTTTCTAAATTTGAATGAAGAAGTATAAGAAGAATATATGAATTAACCATTGATGAGATGACAATTATATAACAAATATTATGTCCAAAACTTGAAAGAAGTAAACTAAATTAATAGACGACCAATACTGGAGGAAGAACAGAAGATAACCAACCCAACCTGAGGAAACAGAGGAATCTACAAGTCAGATGGACGCTGAACATTGAAATTCGACCGTTTGAACTTGGATCTCAATCAATCCATCAAAGAAGGGACCCGTAGACGTTTTCCAGAAGAAGAAGAGGATCACAAGAGAGCTGCATTAAGGAATTGATGAGTATAAATTAAATACTTCACCCCAAAATTAAAACTTTCAATTACCCAGTAAATGAGCAATTTTATTTTCACTTCACCAGTCACTAAATTAACTTTTCGAACTGAACTTGATTAAATAATCACTTTCGATAAACCATATCTATCACTGAATTTTGATTTTATATTATACTATTTTAAAAGGTAACATGCTAACAAAAAACTTAATCAAGTGAGCACTGCTTCTCATTTTCAATAACTTACTTTTCATATTTTAAAATATCACATATTGTGTTTTAGTTATAAGGAATATTATAAATTTATGTGCATTTATTAGTCTGTAAGCCAACATTCTGTAGTCCAAAGAACTTTTCCCTGAGATAAATTCATAATAAACGAACGAAGAAACAGATGCCATAACCAAGCGCAAACATACCAAACTGAGTGGATTGCCAACTGCGCAACTTGTAAACGCCGGAGCGATATTAAATGTATGTTTCATTTCTCAATTGTAATTGACCTGATAATATAAGAAAAAGTGTTAAATAAACCTTCGTACCGATCAATCGTTGTATGTTTGATTAATTTAAAAAAGGTAATATAAGAATTTGGGACATAAACAAAAAAAACTGTAGTTGACGAATTCAACTCAACCAGACAGCGGGAACCAATCAAACGGCGATGCGGAACTGAGCGACGAGAATACGGTCGACTTAGTAAGTATTGAGAAAAAGTATCAAGCGGCTTTTTACAATATTAAATACACAAAAAGTAAGTAAGCTACACATAGTTAACACCGACAAACCGTTCGCATACAGTATATAACAAATAAATAAACATGAAAAAATAAAAAAACGTGTAATATGAAAGTATTTACAGAAAGCTTTCATTTAATAATCTTTTAATATTTATAATTTAGTTCAATTTTCTAAACTTGTTATCACTTGTTTAATATCAATTAGTCCCTATAACTGTTTTCATACTTTTAAAATTCTAGATTTTATGAGTTGGAAATTTAAAAAGGAAAAACAGCTAAAATATAGTTATGTGAAATATATAGGTATAATAAAAGCAAATAAAAACAGACTTACTTTGTATGTCATTGAAGCTGTCAACAAAAAAAAGAACAAAAAAAGAATAAGGAAAAACAGCAAAAAGTCAAGGCCTAATTAAATTACCACATGCATGTCCTTCTACGTTGTAACTCACCAGTGCCCCCCCCCCCCTAAAGCTATGGCGCAGTCCTCCCCCAGTATTCCAAAATCCCCATAAATCTGATTTCTTGGGTAGGTTGGATCACAATACCACATGGGGGTATGGAATACCCCCCCCCCCCCAAGTTAACAGTGGATATTTGGGTTTTATCCAAAATTGTTTGAAAAACTAAAGTCATTTAATCAGTTATTGTAATCAAAACACTAATGTTATTCTTTTGATCAGTATCAAAAGGTTTTCTAGTATGCCTAATCAATAACTAAACTACGAGAAATGTAAAAGCCTGGTCTAACATAATTAGTAGTACATTAGGCCTTATCAAGATAATCTAACTTGATTTTGTAATTGCATTCTTTTTCTTCACTGATTTGTTTGATATACGACGTTTGTAACGGGGTAATTGAGCCTTGAAAATCCCCCCCAAAAAAAAAATTCCAGTTGTACGACTTGCACCATTGCACCATGCTGTGGGCACCCCTGTAACTCACAAAAAAACTGGTAGATACACCGCTGTTTTATATACACCACATACTGGTCACAAAGCTTCTCTCCAACATATAAACTTATCAAAGGATGAGAAAATGCATGTTGCAGGTTAGTTAGCATTCATATTTAATAAATTTGGAACACATATTTTAAGAACTTGTAGGTTCTTGAAATTTATTAGATATTTGTGTGTTATACTGCCCCAAAATCCTTATGATCATTATTAGGCCTAATTGTATTGAAATAAATTTGTTAATATGTGATTGGCTGACAGCTTTAGTGTTTTTTGTATTTAATAATTATTTTCCATAAAAGTAAAATTGGTTCAGAATAACTTTTTGCAAATATCCCTTTTTATTTGATTTGTTTATTCTGCTTAATAATATTACATTTACTATTTTTATTGTATTTATAATTTTTTGTTTTTAGGTAAGAGTTCACGGTATTACATTTGAGAGAATATTGGATGATGATTGTGATAATTTGAAATCTGAAGATTCTTTAGAAAGATTTAATTTACTTAACAGACAAGATCTTTGAAATATTAGTAGACAGTTTTCATTACAAAACTCGGGACAGCTACATAAAAATGACTACATCAGTGTAGACTAGGCTTGCCACTTTTTAAAAATGAAAATACGGGACATTTAAGAAAATAACCATGTATGCCTAATTTTTGAAGTATTTAATTAGCATAATAAATCTTACAAAGAGAACAGAGTTACAAAAGCAGACCCTATTAGTAATTTTATTATTTATTATTTTTTAATTTATTTTTGTTTTTTATCGTTTTAACTTCAATACTTGTTGGAACTCTGCTATTTTCAAAAAGTTTTTATCTTCCAAAACACTGCTGTAGAATTCAGAACACAACTTCCTTTCGTTGACTAAAATCTACAAAATAGCTTCAACTGTAGATAATTCTAAGCGGTTGCACTCCTTCGTCCATTGCGAAGACATCATTGAAAAAATCCTTTCCACATGTGCATTATGTGCAGGGATACTGAAAACATAATGACAGATTATCAGCAGCTGCGTGTACTGACATTTAAGTTCACAAGCACTTAGGTAACGAACCCACTTATGCTGAGTTGAAATTTCAGTCCAGTTTTCTTTATTTTTTTCAAGCTCGTTTGTAACAAATTCACGAAGATTGCTCCATTCCGTGAAAAGTTCATTGTCGTCAATACCTACATTCTTCTCTTTTAAAGTCACACAACTCTCTTCCAATTGCTGCCATGTTGGTGAACTATTAAGCTTCATCCACGAATATACGTCATATTTATTCAGGGCGTCCATCCAGCTTCGAAGGTAATCATAACCAATTTTATAAAATCGTTGGACCTCAGATAAAAACTCTTCTGCCTTTTCTGGTAGTATATCTTCCGATTTAATTAAAGAGTTTTTACACTGATAGGAATACAATTCGCATCATGTCGTTCCTTAAAGATCTTCTCTGTTTCTTTAAAGGTGCCCAAAACATCTACAGTGCTCTTATCTCCACCCTCAATTTCTAAAATCTTCATTTTGAGAGCATGAAGGAGGCTGTGTACTACATTCAAATAGCACTCGCTTAAAGGAGATGAAAAGAAATCAAACAGTATCTTTGTTTTCAATTTATAAAAAACATTATTAGTCCCAAGACGTTGACGGCCGCCAAAGTTCGTATTGCAATTATCTCCGCAAAAGGCTACACATTTTTTTACATCCAACACGTACGATTCTAAAGTTGTAGTACACAGTTCTACAATAGCGTCAGATGTTTCATTTGGCAAAGAAGAAACTTTGATTAACTTAATTTCCATACCATTTTGGGGGGTGAAATATTGTACAGTAACAGGAAATATTTTTTCGTTATTATGATTAGAGGCATCGGTAGAAATCCCATAGAAATTGGCTTCATTCTTTACAACAGTTATGACATGTTTTACTGATTGAGGTGCAATCACATTTTTAATTAAGGCTGTACATTTAGTTCGGGCACTAGAACATTTTTCGGCAATTTTTGAGTCCGGGAATATGGTGCTGAAAAGTTTGTTATTGCAGTCACTGGAACTGAACGATTGGTGATGTTTAATAGTGTGATACGCCATTGTCATTTCAGCTGCAGTTACTTTGTCATCTTCATCTGAATGTCTTTTTAAAAAATAACTACTTACAGGTTTCGAGGATGATGGAACTGGAATCTGATTTTTGTGTTTTTTTGTTTGAATATGTTGTACAATGTCTGCTTTCCCACCATGACCAATACTAAAAGTACAACTGCACAACCTACAGGTAGCTTCAAGTTCTTGTTCGCCTCTTCAAATAAAATCCCACTCTTTAGTATAATCATCGTTAAAACAACACTTACGTTTTGGCATTATATTATAGTTACAAAATACCAATGAAATTAATGATTTACCACAACTGGTAATAACCGGCTACCGGCAGCAACACACAACACTAAATATCGCACAATTGAACCACGCAAATATAGCGTAAGAAAGAGTTGAGACGTGACAACAACAGATGATAAACTAAACAACAAGTGATTCATATAACAAGTTGATGACAACTAATGGTGGTTGGCCTTGACTAGGTAGTGTTGCCAACTGTTATGCGGTCGTCTGAGCACCTCTACTTAAATATTAATTTATTTTACTGCAATTTTGAATAAAATACGGGACATTTGGGTGTCCCGAAAAATATTTTCGGGACACCGGGACAGTTCGTGAAAATACGGGACAATCCCGTATATACGGGATGTCTGGCAACCCTAGTGTAGACCTTTGGCTTAAGTCCATGTCAAAATATGGAAGTGAATCTCCTGTTCCCTATTGTAACCCACAAGCATTGATGATATTTCAGGAGTATTTCAAAATCGAGACTTTAATAGTGTTAATAACAAACTTTCAAGCAACAATGCTTGAAATTTGGTTGTGACAAAATCTGTGTAGATTCTACCCATGGAACAAATGGGTATGACTTTTTATTGACTACCATATTAATTGTTGATGAATATCTTGAAGGAGTGCCTGTGGCATTTTTGATATCAAACAATACTACTACTATAACACTTACACAGTTTTTACTTCCATATTCCTTAAGGAATGGAAGTATGGTGATGGCAAAAAAAATCGTGTTCGAGATTATTGCAGATTCTGATTCTACTACACTCAAAACATGAAAAAAAGTCGTTTTCCGAAAAGTGTCTGTGTGTCTGTCTGTGTGTCTGTCTGTAGATTTTTTTTCTATGGCAAACGATAACTGCCGCAAATTCAAACAGAATCAAATAATTTTTTGCATGCAGCCCTGATTTGCAGAGTACTCGCGACCTATTGTTTTTGGTGAAGATCGGTTGAGGGGAAGGGGTAGTTTACCTGCAACGGTTTTTTTTTTAGCAAGGGTAATTTTGTTTGTTTGGCAAACGATAACAGCCGCAAATTCAAACAGAATCAAATAATGTTTTGCATACAGCCCTGATTTGTAGAGTACTTAAGACCTGTTGTTTTTGGTGAAGATCGGTTAAGGGGAAGGGGTAGTTTACCTGCAACGTTTTTTTATCAAGCGTATTTTCTATGGCAAACGATAACAGCCGCAACTTCAAACAGAATCAAATAATTTTTTGCATACGCCCCTGAATTGTAGAGGTCTCAATGACTTTCGATTTTGGTGAAGATTGGTTAAGGGGAAGGGGTAGTTTACCTGCAACCTTTTACGTTTTAACAAGAGTAAAGTACTTGAAAATTTATTTAAACTTTTTGAAACAATGGTAATTGTTAAAAATAAAATAATTTTGTTGCCAGGCAATAAAATTATAATTTTTTCATTTTAATGTAATATAATATTTTTCATTTAATACAGCAATAAAATGGCAGGTAAGACACAGCCTGGCTGTTTGGCTGAAAATGATTTTAAATATAAATCTTAGAATATGGAAGTCATGTATGGTTCTCCATACCGATATTTAATGTAGTTAAAGAAAGAGTTGGAAGTATTGTAGCTAATATCTTCATATCAGATGATGCATCAGAATTTATTAATGGATGGATTTCTGCTATGGGACCTCCAGTACATCATCTATTGTGTACTAGGCATGCAGACCGAAACTGGAGGAAACAGCTTAATGAAGTACAATGTAGGCAAGATAAAGCAGCAGTATATATATACCGAGTATATGTATAAATACATGAGAATGTTATTGAAAATGCAAGATCAAGTAAAATTTCATGAATTATTAACATTAGTGATACATGAATTAATTCCTCGTAAAGATACTGAAGACTGTTAAATATGTGAGAGAGCATTAAGCCACAAGATCAGAAATGTGGGCTTATTGCTACAGAAAAGGCACAGAAATAAATACAAACATGTATTTAGAAGCTGTGCATAAAGTTTTGAAGCACATCTATTTAAAAGATAAAAAATGCAAGAGTTGATATTTGGATAAATGCCTTGTTAAAATTAATAGACAAAATGTTTAGTAGATTGCAGAAAAATGCTAAGGGAAACTCATCTCACAGAATTAAATTAATTAATAAGACATCTAAAAAGTAAGCTGATTAGTGATGAAACCATTCAAAATATAGAAGATGGTTTTTGGAACATAAAATCTGACAGTACTGAAAATAACTACTACACAGTACAAAAGGTTATTTACTTTTATGAACATTTGTGATATATGAACTTTTATGAACAAAAGGTTATATACATTTGTGAACAACCAAACTGTCAACTATTTTGCAAAGAACGTAAGGCGAGTGCGTACATACATATTCTTGTACATGTGCGGATTACTTTATACATTATAACTTAGGTAAACACATACATGCTGTTTGTAATAAATATTTTTCACTCAAAAGCTCTCATACTATTGAAGACAGAAGAACACAATGAGAGATGAATACCACAAGGAATTATGCATGTTGTAACAGTACATATCATCACCATACCACAAACATCAACAGGTAACATTCTTAATCAATCAAATGCTACCAGAACAACAAAAATTTAAACTTTGAAGGAGGAAGTAGACCAAATTATGAACTAACTGAGAAAAGGAAAGAAATCAGGCTTAATAAATATACTTGAGTATGGAAGAAAGGAAGACAAATGACAACAGACAAGACCAACATTGACCCAGTACCCAATAGATCAAACGATGAGAAGACTGAAAACATCCATAAAATGAAATTAATGAAATGATAGTAATGGAATAAGTTTTAAAAAGGGAAGAATCGAATTAACTCAACCAAGAGGATAAATAAATAATAAAAAGAAGATACCAAATGAATAGAATAGTAGATAGTGATCCTGACTAAGGAAAATAATTAATAAAAAACAGTATACAACCCCTATTCAATGACTTAAACATGACCATTAAACGAAAATTAATTTAAATAAAAGATATATAACAAAAAGTAGGAGAGTGAAGTAATGAACAGATAATTGTAAATAATAGACTAGTGTGTAAAATAAAAACAAAAGATTATATGGTATGTACAACTAAAATCAAGTTATGTTACCCACTGACAAAGAAAAACCAAATGAATAATTGATAAATGTATTTAAATTATAAGAACTACTAATGAACCAAGACATTCAGAATAAATTATATTAGTTATGAATAATCTACAATGTGTAAAATAAATAATGAAATGCAATATGTAACCTGATGGGGTTCAGGAAGTATCAACAATGGAAACATAACCTAGACCATAAGGAATTTACACTAATAAATAATAAAATAAAGAGCAAAAATCATGTAAAGATAATGTACGTAATACTCATGTGAACCTAAAATAACTAAAGACAATTCTGAGGCAGAAGTTAGATCAATTAGATATCACAATTAATGAAAATAATGTGAAACAAAATCAATAATATGACAAATTGTAAAGTACACATAGTGTATTAACAAATCTACACTTGTTGGTTAATAACAACAAATGTACAAAATGTAACTATCTATAAATAGTCTTCAAATGTTCAGTTCAGTATATAAAGGACTAACTATTGGCGAAGAAACCAAATAATATTTATACTAATTAATCAAATATTAAATGAACATGACCAATGGCAGTCAAAATGCAAGTTCAATAATCATAATTACAAACTATGTAGAAAGTCCAACAAGGAAAATGTATTGTAAAACTTATCAGTAAATGAGATGTTCAATTTAGAATAAGGTAATAACTTACCAAACCATGTACTACTTAGTATTAAGAGTAATAACCATGATGCCTAACTGTACACCCAAATTTATGTGACTTTCATGATAAAATGTAAGAAAAAAGGCCTCTCTTGGATGAAATTAACTTCACCAGAAGTTGAACCATGTAATTCACCATAAGTATAAGACAATAACAAGTAGTGAGAATAAATAATTGTATTACCACAAGTAAAACTAACTGATAGTATCATAGGCCTACAGGAGCCATGTACATAATTCATGTAATCGAGGCAAGAAAGTACGTAAAAGTAAAACCACCTGTTATAACACTTACTAATAGACAATAACAATAATTATGGACAAAATATTCACTGAATAAAAATATATTTATGTAGAGACAAGAATAAATAATAAGATGCAGACCTGTGTAACAAGTCATAGGTGTATTAATATGAAAATACATCAGAAGTGGCATCAATAAATCCAAACGAAGTTAACCAAAAGTTGCTATGATCATTTAAGTTTAAGTATGACTATGACTAGATACACACTAATAAAGGCAACATTTAACTCAAAATAGGTAAATGCAATGCATGATGCCTAAAGCCAAGTGAAGCTTAGGCCTAAAACCAGTGTTTTATTGTCAAACCAGTAAATATTTAGTGACTAAACTACAGAAAGAGACTGTATATTAGTGCAACGATATATTAAGAGTTACAAAATATTAATTAAAATGTTCTAAATTAGATTTAATAAAGAAACATTGTAGTAGAGACAAGTGCTAAAAATGATCTTCATTAATCAGAAACAGAACTATGACATGTAGGGTAGCGAATTAATCAGCGAGACATTTGACAAATGATTATAAAGCTGGATTAAAGATCCCAGATGTTATAAGGAATTTATATCTGTTTAAAAATATTTCATAAATTTTGGAAAACAAGGTGAGCGTCACTTTTTGAATCTCAAACACAAAAAGGCATGCTTAGAGCAAAATAATTAATGTCATAGACAGAGGAGTGTGTTCAAACAATGTAATATCACCAAATTTTAGCCAATCAGATCAATTAAAACCGAGACGCAGACCGCGGGTAACGCCAGGAATGGAGAAGAAAACTACAAATTTGACACAGTTTATCTAGAGTACTCGACGAGAGAAGTTTAGCTCTCCGCGCTAAAAAGTCTGCAATTTTGATACCCATAATTCTGTGCGATGACATCTGTTTATGCATCGGCAACCTAGTCAACGAAGTGAAGTGCATTTAAATAATGCTGTAGTAATGGTAATTATTAGCAATGAATGCTAATAAAACACCAAAAGTGTAGTGAATTAAAATACCATGCAAGTTAAAAGGGAAGTATAGTGCAATTAATAAAAAATAATTGATACTCGAGAAAGTTTCGTAACTTAAAGGTTAAGACCAGTGAACATTATCACCCAAGTGCAAACATTTTAATAATGATATACTAACAAACAAAACATTATTAAGTACCAACATGCAAATTGGGAATAACTGTTTTATTATTATTATTAATGAAACTGTTTAATTTTTTGAGTTAAAAGATAACCTACAATGGTGTCAGCCCTGTATAAACAAACTTTAGTGTAATAATTTAAGAGTTACCATACCTTTATTTAATGATCAACATCCTTTTTCAATAATTAACGAACAATTACCAGCATGTTTAATTACAATATTTTAGTGAAAGATACATAGAAGACGATTAATGCAAGGGACCATATAAACAAACGTCTTTCAGGTTCATTGTGGCCAACTATGACTGATGAAATCAATTCTGATATTATTATTTTTTGTGTTTTCAATAAATGTTAAACTAATTAATTATTTATATAAAGATAATTCCAATGATATAATTTGATTAAATAACCTACTTGTTTATTAAATATGAGATGATGATAATTGAGGTTAATCTTACCTGTTCGTTTTTGTAAACAAAACAGAACCCAGGTTCATGTTAATATTTAATCCAAATGAATTTATTTGTGTTAGCATTTTAAGTTATTAATGTTAATGTAATCGCTCTCCTATTGTTAATATAAGTATTATGACCAAGTTTAGTGGGAACACAGACATTTTAGAATTCGTATGTTGCAGTTCAAAGAACTCACTTTAAATGTAAAAAAGATTTCAACCTAACATATTTAATTAACCCTGAGATACAAGAGTCAACAATAACCAAATGTACAAGCATTTTTAAATGAATTACAATGTATAAATAAATTTTACCACTGAATCACAGATATAAATAAATCACCATTTTGTACAGCATACTGGTTTAAGACGATTATTTCTTTTATTCACAAATTATGAAGAAACAAGAGACTGGGGAGATTTACTTTTAGAATTTGTTGTGAACCACTCTGACACTATATTGAAGCGAATCAAGATATGATGATTTTACAAACGTAGATACTACTAACTATCAGAGTGACTGATAATAGTTACTGCATAATCCAAGTAAGTAAAACAACCTAGACACTTAAGATATTTATGGAGAGTAATTCCAGGAATGGTGAAGCAGCGTAATCAAGATTTACGACGAGTGCAATTTTATTTCAGTGTTAAATAACAAGTAATCGGATTTATTTTAATTTTTCATTACATACAAGCCCCAAAAGACGGGTACGTAAAATAATGACGCAACCAACGTGTGGCTTTTAACCCATAAAACGAGTTATATTACAATATTTATAAGTAAACAAAATAATTAAAACATCAAAAACACTTATAGAATTAAAGCAAAATTAGATTTGTTATATAATTATTGTATTAATAATTTTAAAGACAATACTATTAAAAGAGTCAAAACTATGTTAGATAAAATTATTGATTTTGTCCAAAAAAAACAAAAACAGTTGTAACGTGTCAAAATTGGGTCATTTCATTTATTGCGGGTATGGGGTATTTGTATTTTTATTTATTTCATTTTTGGGGTTTTGCAAAAATATTGTATAAACGTTATTTCCATTATAACAGACCACGTGGCAAGAAACAGTGTTGAAACAAAGGCAAGACGCAGTTTCTATTGTGTAACTCGGCAAGGAATTTGTACCACCCTAAATTCTCAGAACTTTGCATAAGTGTGACCACGCACTCACGCACAGCACAAGTACGCGCTCTGTTGGGACGCCGAGTTGGTTTAAAGCAAAATGGCTTGGGCGAATTTGATGCAGCAATGTGCGTTTAAGATGGAGGAAATATAGTCTAAGTCCGGCCTCTTTTGTGACGTCAACCAGTGCTTAACAAAAATCGTCCACGGTTACCACACAAAAAACCACGCATGTTGAATGTGCCACAGCAGTGACGATTAAATAGAAGGCATTGGTGTCCGTCATCTTAACTAAAATCATCGAGTAGAGAGGAAACATACAGACGCTGTCAGTCCATCACCGATTTCAGCCCGGGCAGGTTGCCCGGCAACCGGGTTTAAAAAAGTAACTGTTAACATCGAAGCATACTAAGTGGAACTTGTTAAAAAATCCGAAAGTGAGTACGGACCGTTCGCCTAAATATGGAATAATAAATGGGACATAATGGGAAATTGTGCGTGTTTAAAAAGAAGTCGGGATGACGCCACGTGGCCAGCAATAGTATCAATGTACATCAAAATGTTATACCAAAGTTAAAAATGGGGTTTTAAAAAATAAAGGGATTAAAATTGTATGTGTGAATGAGTGTGAAAAATTGCAGGCTGGGCTCTGTCTGTGTTAATAATGAAATGTAATCAGTAAGGTAAGAGTTTAGAATAAGTTAACCTGTAGTAGAAGATAAAGTGAACAAAGGAAAAAAATGTAAATTAATCTGCATAAACAGGCATAACTGTTTTAGATGAAATTTTCAATAATGTTTAATAAATTAAAATATCATTTCTCTTCATTAAAAAATGAGTCAAGTTACTTATTTCAGTAACCTATAAATCACGCTAACATTTTACGTTCGTACGAGAATCCTGGCCCCGGATAGAAGTTCTACAGGTAGGTCAAAGTAATTTATGTGTTTTTATGAATTTAATGAGTGTAAGAGCATCTCAATGGCGCAGCCGACAGGGACAGTTTTTATGAGTAAATAAAAATAAAGTAAAAACCGTACCTACAAATAGGATGTAAGCGTGATTTAGAGGTTAAGTAGAAATGAGAACCAATTATATGTAAAGGATGTTAAGATGTAGTTAAGCGATACTTAAGTTATATTATACTGAATAATACAGAAAGATTTAAAATTGAAATTTTATATAGAACAAAATCTCATAAATAAGAAAAATGGAAGACGGACATAAAGTTAGTATGAGTGATGTAACTATCACGGGGGAGGGAGAAATTAATTCAGACCCTAAGGTGGTCAAAGAAAGCGTTTCCAATGAATTAAATAATATAAATGATTCAGGATTGGAGACAACTCCAAACCTGATAGATGAGAATAATCTGACACAATCGGTAATAATGAGTGGAGCACAAGCAGAATCTACTCCTGTAACGAATAGAGCAAAAGAGTTGTCAATAAATGATATATTTAACCTGATACAAACCATGTCTGAAAACATGGTAAAAAATAGTCATTTCAATAACAAATTTGATGAACAGAAAAACGAGATGCAAGAATTTAAAAGCAGTATAAATGAGAAGTTAGATATACAGAATATGCAGTTTCAGCAGAGTATTAGCGTAAAATTTGATGAACTTAAAACTGAAATTAATAAAGTACAAATCAATTGTGAGAGTAACTATAACAAATTGAAATATGAATTAAATGAAACGTTGAGTCATTCATTAAAAAATATGAATAACAAAATTGACAAAATAGAGAGTAATGTGGTGGAAAAATTTGATAAACAAAGACAAAAGGTAACTGAAAATTTTGAATGTAAAACAGAGGATAATTATAATGATATGTGTAAAAACGTAGTAGTAGAGAGTAAGATAACAAGTGATAATGATGATGTTGAAAATAATGAGAATAATAATATTGAGTGTAGTAATGTGTGTAAAGAGTTAGTATCAGAAATCGATACGGTGAAACTAAATAATGAAAGTACTGATGAGTTGGTGGAATGTGATAATGAAATGTTGATGTGTGTATATGAAGTAGAGAGAGTGTGGATGGAAAAATAATGTTGTGGTAGAGTGGGGACAGAGGGTAAATTTTCCCTTTATTATTTATGATGATTATTTAATGTGTTCACAAGTGTTGTTTAAGAAGGGCAAGAGTCCCGTATTAGTAGATGAATTGAGGTGTTTATTTTTGTTGTGTAATTTTATACCCTCTGTCCGGAATAAGTGTGAGAGTGTGATGTGGTGTGGTGATGAGAGAGAGTTGAACAGAGAAGTGTATGTGGAGAATGTAACAGAATTGTATAATTTGAATAGAAAGTATGACGAATGGAAAGAAAGTTTAAAAGTATATTTGAATAATAATGGCTATAATGATTTGATTAAAGTAATTAACCCGATAGTGAATGAATTTAATGACGGAGACTTAACAAAAATACCTAACGTCGACTGGTTTAATGAGTATTTGAGTAAGATGAATGAATTTAGTTTTTATGGTTACAACACACAAAACAGTCATTTGTGTGGTAATAAAATTGAACAATGTTATATAAAACCAAGGTTAATCCATGACGATGGAGGCTAAGCTATAAAACAATAAAAGACAGTGATAAACATTATGTTTTATGGTTCTGACATGGCAGATGTGGATAATGAAGTGCGGAAAAACTGAACAGTTGATAACTAAAGTTTGTAAATAGTTGTAGTGCATTTATGTGTATTGTAGAAGATCAGCTAAGCAATGTATGTATATAGATAAGTGATAATAATCAAATTAATACTTTGCAATTTAAATAAATAATAACATTAATTTTTGAAACAGTAATTGGCTAATTGGTATAATGGCAAACAATAATAATGGAGTTTGTATTTTCAGTAATTAATTTAATCAAACCAGTTTGATATGTTTTAAATATTTTGAGTGAATATGTAAATGCTAATTAAATAAATTCTTTAAATGAATTCAATTTATTTTACGAGATTTGGAATTTGGTAATAGATGGCTATATTGTTTGATGTAAAATGATATTTGTTTTAAATGTTTCAGAAGTGAGGTGAAAGTATTGGGGTGTAGGGGGTATATGTTATGTGTATACCATGTTAAATGGAATGTAAGTATAGAACTTTTACAGTATGAATCATGTATAATAAAAATGTTTACAGGTAACTAAGATTTTACTTCAATAGTGAGATTATTTGAAATAATTGTGTTCAATAAAAATGATTATTAAAAAATTTAATAATAACTGAAAAATGATATATACTAATTATTAATAATAAATGTTGAAAATTTTAAGAAAGTCCAATGGTAGAAAGTTATGAATGAGTTAAATGATTATTGATGAAAATATTATATTAGAATGTATATAACAATTTTAATTAGTTAGTTATTAAGTTGCTGTTGCGGGGGTGGCCTGTGCCCTCGTAGATAGCGAAATGGGTTGGGGGTAACAGAGAGTGTTACCTCCATCGGAGGCCAAAATGGCGAAAATGTGCGACACACCCTTTTCGTGCAAATTAAATTTGCACACTGATAGACGATCGTGTCGCACATACTAGTGATGAGTGTAACAGGCATTGAAATAAAAGTTAGATTTCCCCGACTTTTCGGGCGATTACTGCCTTACCAGCACTAATCGTGGATTTGGCTAGCGGCCAGCTATGGTCATACCAAGTCCCTTGACCATTGGTATATAGTAGAAATTAAATAGGGGGTGAACTTTAGGGGAAATCCAGGCACTATGGAACAGCGGCTACCACTCTGGTCGCGTAGGAACAGCAAGGCCAGGTGGTAGACCCGTTTAAGGGCGTTTAATTATAGCCAAGAATATGTTGATATTCAGACGTTAAATGTAACAGCCGAAGCAAAGACACGGAAGAGGTCAAACTACTCCAAAATATGCCGTCTTTGTGAAAGCGAAAGGGCGATACAGTCCTCCATAATTTGCAATAGAGTGTGTGGATGGGAGGTGGCTCAGATGAGTCACGAATTTAAATTTTATAACATAAAATATTTAACTCAAATTTTGATCCAATAAAAATGCTTGTGTTCTATTTCAATATTTAAATAACTATACGCTCAGACATTCAATATAAGGTGTTCATTCCATAATTTTAAATGTATTATTTTATTGTTGTACGTTAGATATAGGTATTGATAAAAATATGTGTTTTCATTATGTGTGTATTTGTGAACCTAAGTAAATAATTAAACCGTCTGGCAGGCGGTTAACATGAATTATCAGAATCAGAGAGAGGGGAAACAAAGAGATCAGAAGCGAATATTGATAAACATATATTTCATGTAATTTGTTCAATTTTTGAGATGTGTTTTTATTGTGTTAGGAAGATCAGCTGATCAGCAATAACAGGTCACTGGTAAAATGGTTTATAAATGTTCCAAGTAATTAATGTTCAATGTAATGTTTTAATGTATTACAGATGTTTTAAAGTAATGATAAAAATAATTTGATAAAGGGAGAAGTAAAGTAATAATTTCTGAAAGCTAATAAGAGATAGTTTTGGGGTGATAAATATTTGGTGGGACATGTAGATCTGTCCAAGTTGAAGTCAAAGTTAAAGTTGAAGTAGTAAAGATCGAAATATTGTTTTGCAGTAATGTAATGTTGTTTTGAGTTAATGTATGTTATAGAATTTGGAGAAGTATTGATGTTGACACAGTAGTTGTGGAGAATAATAGTAGAGTTTTTGAGTGATATATTGATGTTTATAATTAATGATGTTATTTTGTTGTAGTTGTAGTAAGGTAATGAGATTGAGATTTTGGGGATGGCAATTTTGTAGTAGGGGGTAGTGTAATGTGGGAGTCCGCAACATGATGATAAGTTGGGACGGGATGGGATAGATTTTAGTGGGACGGGGCGCCTTAGGTAGAATCCAGGGGCCAGATAAGGGAAATGAGCTTTTGGGGGGGGGGGAAACACGTATCCTAAGTACAAAGGGTTAGAGAGTATTTTATATATATATATATATATATATATCGAGAGAAGGTGGCGATTTGAGTTTAATGATAAGTTGGGGTTAGAGAGTGTTTGGTAGATGTTTTTGATAGAGATGGGTGTCATGGGAGTTGAAGTTGTTAGAGGTTAGAGTCAAAGGGAGAAAGATTATATATGTAAACAGATCAAGTAGTAAATTAAAGGAGATAAATATTTACATCACCCACAGTAATGTAGAATCAGATTGTTAAGCAAAGAGAGAGATTTGTTAATAAAGATATAAAAGTTTTATTTTTGAAACCAGTGACAAAATTTTGATAGAATTTGAAAATAATGTAAAATTAAGAATTGTTTATTTTGAATAATTTAAATGTCAATTTGCTTATTATTTATAATAATATTTTGTTATTTTAAATGTTTTGTTTTATTATGTTTTGTGTTTCAAGTTAGATTGTTGCAGATATTAAATGTATTTTTCAGATAGAACTGGTACATAACACATGTGGGTCAAGGTTGTGGACTTGACCTAGTTTCGATCAGCTGATCGTGAGGTCATATAAGCTTGCATAGTAAGGAAGTTAATTCAATTTGTGTTTTTGATCAATTTAAACAAATTCTAAATAATTTCTATACGTAAAGGAAACATTTTAATAAATTAAAATTTTTTTTTTGAATTTTAAAATTTGTTAGAAAATTTTTGAAAAAAAAAAAAAAAAATCTTGATTTTTCGCCTGCCAGCTAATGAGTAATTTTAAGCTTTGATTATTTGATTGTTTGTGTCTAGAACCATGTTTATTTTTATTGATTTATTGTATTGACTTGTATTGTTAGACTCTAAGTATTCACATGTTAGGTTAAGGATGTTCTTAATTATAAGAAATGTTTAAATTAACTTATTTCAAATAAAAACAGAAATCAATGAAGAGAATAATTTAGAATTTATACAAAAGTTATGAATCAATTTTACATGAAAACAACCAATGGGTTGCAGTTTAAATAACTTTCAAAGAATTTTTCCATTTTATAATATATAATGTCAGTATGTAATGGGAGTGTGTGTGAGCCCAGTATCTGCTAAAGGCAGCCCAGCTTGCAGACAAGGGGAAACATATTGGTGGAGGATCTGGCATAATCTGAGCCAGGGATTGAGGACTTTTTGGGGGTAGCGTGTTAGAAGGTGAGGTGTGCTGTGGTACTTGTCTGTTTGATTTTTCGGTGTTGGGATCTCTTACGGAGAAGTCCAGTGATCTCGTTCAGATGCGTCCATAGTTGCCGAGCCAGGGGGGTCGTGTACCCATGAAGAGTAAGAACAAGGGGGTTGTTGGCACCAGTTCCTCACCGGTCCTCTTAGGGGTTTATCAATGAGATTTCTTCTGTTTTGGACAGCAGAATTCTCATTGAGGGGGTATTGTAACGTGTCAAAATTGGGTCATTTCATTTATTGCGGGTATGGGGTATTTGTATTTTTATTTATTTCATTTTTGGGGTTTTGCAAAAATATTGTGTAAACGTTATTTCCATTATAACAGACCACGTGGCAAGAAACAGTGTTGAAACAAAGGCAAGACGCAGTTTCTATTGTGTAACTCGGCAAGGAATTTGTACCACCCTAAATTCTCAGAACTTTGCATAAGTGTGACCACGCACTCACGCACAGCACAAGTACGCGCTCTGTTGGGACGCCGAGTTGGTTTAAAGCAAAATGGCTTGGACGAATTTGATGCAGCAATGTGCGTTTAAGATGGAGGAAATATAGTCTAAGTCCGGCCTCTTTTGTGACGTCAACCAGTGCTTAACAAAAATCGTCCACGGTTACCACACAAAAAACCACGTGTGTTGAATGTGCCACAGCAGTGACGATTAAATAGAAGGCATTGGTGTCCGTCATCTTAACTAAAATCATCGAGTAGAGAGGAAACATACAGACGCTGTCAGTCCATCACCGATTTCAACCCGGGCAGGTTGCCCGGCAACCGGGTTTAAAAAAGTAACTGTTAACATCGAAGCATACTAAGTGGAACTTGTTAAAAAATCCGAGAGTGAGTAGGGGCCGTTCGCCTAAATATGGAATAATAAATGGGACATAATGGAAAATTGTGCGTGTTTAAAAAGAAGTCGGGATGACGCCACGTGGCCAGCAATAGTATCAATGTACATCAAAATGTTATACCAAAGTTAAAAATGGGGTTTTAAAAAATAAAGGGATTAAAATTGTATGTGTGAATGAGTGTGAAAAATTGCAGGCTGGGCTCTGTCTGTGTTAATAATGAAATGTAATCAGTAAGGTAAGAGTTTAGAATAAGTTAACCTGTAGTAGAAGATAAAGTGAACAAAGGAAAACAATGTAAATTAATCTGCATAAACAGGCATAACTGTTTTAGATGAAATTTTCAATAATGTTTAACAAATTAAAATATCATTTCTCTTCATTAAAAAATGAGTCAAGTTACTTATTTCAGTAACCTATAAATCACGCTAACATTTTAAGTTCGTACGAGAATCCTGGCCCCGGATAGAAGTTCTACAGGTAGGTCAAAGTAATTTATGTGTTTTTATGAATTTAATGAGTGTACGAGCATCTCACAGTATTTCGTTGTTTCCTAGCACATCTACAAAGCCCACAAATAAAAATGGTGAGAAACGACCTTGATTTCAGTCTTCAATAAGAAAACGTGAAGATGGTTCTACAGTGACACTTAAAAAACCAAATACTGAACAGAAGAATGATATGCAGCTTTTGTTAAATTTAAAAATGATTTAACGATCACACTTATTCAAGCAAAAAAAAAATACAAGTATTTTTTCTGGTGATATGTAGAGTATCATGTAAAGTAAGTAAAGTGCTGATACATGTACTGTATTTAATGTTAATATGTTTGATTTTTATTAAAATATATATAAGGTCAAGATTTGTGATTTCAATATGGACCATAGAATATTTGATAGCCATCTTGTTTAATTTAGATTTAATAAATTTTAACTATTACTTCTTCATTTCTGTTTTACTTAATTTATTTAAACCTATATTTACTTATTCTACTGTTAAATGTCTAATCGTTCCAATTTATAAGATTTGTATAATGATACATTTGTATGTACGATATACAATTCAGTTTTTAAATTGAGATTTTGTATTATTTACTTAGTGGTTCTAATGAACAGTGCTGTATATATGATGAAATTTACAGAGCTTATAACAATGCTGATACCAAGCCGCGTGTCCTAAACGATCAACTGGTTTTTAAATCGAATATATTGTATGACACCGCTTTGCGTTATTGTCGTGATAAGAGTCAGCCTTGATTCAGTGCGCGATCAGCTACCGTACGGTGTGCACCGTTTAACCGTCGCGCTTGACTTTATACATTAACTTCGTGTTTTTGTTTAATTGGATTTTAATATTTTAATTATTTGACAACTATATCATCGTTTGATGATATAAGAACATACTTTTAAGTTCTGAGGATGGGACAAGTGTCCTGAAACATGTCAACTTTAAACTGAAGACATCGTTGCATAAAGTCACAGACGGTAAGTTGCAATATATTTGACTGAAGAGTAAAGTGCTTAATTTTGATAAATAAAGTATCCTGAAAACAAGGTCATAATAATCCACTGTAGAAAGGTAGATGAAATATCTATAAATGAAAAGGGTAGTTGAAGGGGGGAGGGGGTAATTTTTTTTATAAATTAAAATGTTAGTTGATGATGGAGGAGGTAAATTTTTATAAGTTTTATACGTGTACGACGTTATTGACAACAAAGAAGTAGTTTCTATGGAAACATTTCATTTAACTTTAACAAAATTCTATATTTTTTCATTTTAATTTAAATCATGTATGAGAGAAAATATATCGTTCCTGGCAGGCAAGCATATCTCAATTATGTAATGTTTATGTTTCCATTTTATTATTATGATTACCACAATAAAAGGCAGGCAACACACGCACGCACAATTTGAGTTATTTCTGGCCTCACTCATGTTTATTTTCTTACATTTACACACTTTTTAAATGGAAAGTGCCGAAACCCACACCAACACAACGTGTGCAAGCAGAAAAAGTGTTCAGCGTGGATAGCGATTTGCTTCCTGTGGATCGCTGGGCAGTGTAACTGCACGTGTTTACAGAGGAACGGTTCATAGACAGACTTTTCGTCTTTAGGGAATGAACCCCTGCAAGATGCTCAGGGTCCATGAGTGATTTTGGAGCGCTTCAGAGGAGGGATGATTATCTGCGTAGTTCGGTTTCTTTATAAGAATAAAGTAAGCCTACCTAATTTTTATTGATAAAGTGACTGAAAATAACATTATATTAAACGACTACCCCATAATAACAAAAATTATCTATAAATAGTGAAATTAGTTTGAGGGTGGGCAATATTTTTTTAGAAATTATCGAACCGAATTCAAGTAAATTATTTTAAACAAATCTTACAACATGGAAGTCATGTATGTTCTCCATACCGATTTTTATATATTTTCATCCTGTCAAAATGTATTCATATATTACTAAAATTATGGCATACTCAAGTATAACCAACATTTTACTTCCAATGATTAAGTATTTGTAACTTACTTAGGTATTTATAAATATTTGTAATAAATAATTGTACATAAATTTAAGTTACTGCAGGCATTATATCTTACGATTCACGAGGAAGCACTAAGTGTCATTAGTGTCACAGCCTTTCTGTTTTTAACGCTTCGTGTATGCCTTGTATCAGCAGCTATTGTGCTGAATATAAGTGATCATTTTATAAGTGCTGTATAAATAATCTCACATAACTTGTGAGATTCACGATGTAATAGTTTCATTTGCAAAAAACAATACCCTTGTGGAAATTCACAGAAAACTCTGTGGGATATATCAGGGTTGTGAAAAACCCGGGGTTTTTTTTTTTTTAACCCAACCCGGGTGGGTTTTTTGTGTGGGTTTAATTGGGTTTTTTAATGTATCCAGTTCTATTTTATATTGAGTTTTTTACAGTGTAATTTTGTTTGTGTTTGTTTATGTGTGTGTGTGTGCGTGCGTGTGGATGTGCATTAAATTGTGTTCTTTTGCAATTACAAGTAAAAAATAAATTGTTTTGTCCTACACTGAACAACAAAGTTATTCCTGTTTAATTTACTCCAATAATTTAATTAATACTGTAACGGGGCTAAAATGAGGGGCTTTTTATTTTATTAAAATATCAAAATTACAAAATTAAAATATCATAAATTGTTTTCATCTGTGTGGCTGGCCACGTGTTGAATAAAAGTGTTGTTCAAACAAAGAAGTTGGATGGTGTAGCTATACGATGGAATGTGTCAAGGGGCAACAACGCAATAAAATTCCAGGAACTGTAGTGTAAAGTGACACGCGCTAACACCAGCAGGCGCGCAGACGACGCCAAGAAGCAAAAACAACATGGCCTGGTGGTGAATTCTGTGTGCCATGTGCTCAGAATCGGCCGGAAGCATAATAGAAATCCCGCCCATATGTGTGACGTAATTACAGGCAGTGAGATTTCGTCGACGTCCAAGACACTAGAGCTAAACTTGTTAAATGTGCGGTGACAAAGACTTTAACGCCTAAGGCATTGTTTTCCGTCTTGTCCAAAAAAAAAACCTAAGTAGTGGGGTACTAAGCAGATATTCTTGGCAGTCCTTCACCGAGGCTATCCTGGCCAGGTAGCCCGCCAAATGTGGAGCCTCAATAAATTTTTTTTAAAATATTAATTAAAAAGCTATCAGTAGCAAAACGATGTCGTGACATAAATCGGGAGTGCAGTAGTGAATGAAGAAGAAGGAAGCATGAAATTAAAAACCTTTTGGACACCGCAAGGAGGACTTGGTGTGAGACGCGCCACGCGGTCGGGGCAGAGGTCACCAGAATACGTAACAGTAACAGTAATTATTTTCTAATGAGATCTCTAGAATAAATAAACGGGGGGAATTTTAATGTGTGAATGAGGGTGTGCAGCAATCTGGGTCGTCTTAATTAATTAATTAAATATTATATTAATTACAATGTTGAAATAAATGTTTAGATTAGATGCAATAATATCAAGCAGTAATATGTCAATGTTGAAAGAAAGAGTAACAAATTCATGCCTTTTTAAAGTACAGATGATGAAATAAAATCTCAGTTGTTTTCTATATAAGCGAATCGAGTGAATTACTGATATAACCTTGCAATCATCCTTGCATTTCCACGTTCGTGTGATGTAACCCTGGGCAATACAAGGTAAGTGGATTAATTTATGAAATAATTTTGTGATTTAAATGTATTAACAAATAAATAATACCACAATACCTAATCACACTTTTTTTGATATTTTTGGTAGGCAAGTGGGGAGATTAGATACTGAAATACTTTTCAGTTGGCCAGCCTGTAACATTCCACTGATTAACTTTGTCTGCATTCGTTGTAAATTGTAGTGAACAGAATTTACAGAATTATAGTGAACACAAAACAGGGGAAGAGGTAAGAATTTTTGTTTACTTGTTTAAAGAGTATTCTGTATGTCTCTCTTGGTTTAAATCAACAATATAGGCCTAATGCTTGAATTTACTAGTGTAACTTTATTCTTTGTTACATCTAACCTAAAACTTAAGTTATAGTATTTTTGCTGTAGAAATAAGTACAAATAAGAAATAAGTCACTTGGTAACTGTTTCACAAATATAATTTTATTAAATAAAACTAACAATTGTTTCGGTCAGTCAGACCATCTTCAGAGAGTACATATACAATACTGAGGCGTTACAAATTTTAGCAGCAAACAGGAAAGTACACAGCTTGGTGTGTGTGTGTGTGTGTGTGTGTGTGTGTGTGTGTGTGTGTGTGTGTGTGTGTGTGTGTGTGTGTGTGTGTGTGTGTGTGTGTGTGTGTGTGTGTGTGTGTAAATGACGAGGGTACTACCTCCTATACAATACACAAGGGTTCTAAAAATGTAGGTCAGCAAACTTTCACAAGTTATAAATAAAGGTTATTAAACTACTGCCGGTATAATAGGGGAAATGACAAAGTCTATCTGGTCATTCGTGATATTTTTATTTTATTTTACGGCTTTTTTAATTTCGATAATTTCTAGTAAATCTAAGCATTTGCCCTTATTTTGTGAATGTAGAAGCAGGATATTATTTACATCCAGCGAGTGATTGTTGGAGATGCAATGTTCGGCAAAACCACTATTTATTTTATTATTAAATATTGATTTTGCGTTATCAGAAACACGCTTTTTTAGGGAACGTCCTGTTTGACCAAGATAGATAGCCTTACAGTCTTTGCAATTAATTTGGTAAATGCCACTTTTGAACAGTTTATCGCGTCTTTCTTTATTATTTACCAAAAATGAGCTTAAGTCCCTTTTGTTTGAGGATATGGGTTGTAAATCAAACTTTCTTAACCTATTATTAATTTTACTGGTAACATTAGGGATGTAATTAGTAAACACGTTACAGTTTGCTGCTAAAATCTGTAATGCCTCAGTATTGTATATGTACTGTCTGAAGATGGTCTGACTGACCGAAACAATTGTTAGTTTTATTTAATAAAATTATATTTGTGAAACAATTACCAAGTGACTTATTTGTACTTATTTCTACAGTGTAAAATGTTTCACCAAGTGCCGTGCGAGACATCTATAAGTGAAATTATAGTATTTTTGTGTATACTAACTATTAAAACCAGAATTAATATCTCATAATTCTAATTAATTATTGCAGGAAATTTTAAACCACAATATGCCATTTGGTTCTGGAAGAAAGGGAGCCCCAGAGTGGGCTGAAATGCTGCAGGATGATGAGAATGAGAAGAAGAATAAAGTTATTTGTAAGCACTGTAATAGCGAGGTAAGTGCTAAAATAGAAAGAATAAGAGGACAAAGAGATGACTGAAGCACTGCAGCCTGGTTATGCTGGTCCTGACCGGTTCGCATTAGCTGGTACGTTGCTGGATAAAGTTGCAGATGAGGTGGATAATGAAATAAAGATGCAGTTGGGCAATGAACTGAGTAGCATCATACTTGTTCAAGATGGTTGGTCTAATATAAAAAATGATCCCATCATAGCAACCAGTATTCACACGGGGCAGGGTTCATTTTTATTAAATGCCAAGGACTGTGAATCAAACCAAAAAACAGCCAAATATTGTGCAGAATGTGCAAAGAAATCTATTACAATGTGTGAGGAGAAATTTGGAAAGAAAGTGTTTGCTGTTTGTACAGACAGTGAAAGCAAAATGGTGAAGATGCGCCAACTCCTAACTGATGATCTGCCTGACTTGCTAACCTATGGCTGCTCAGCACACTATCTAAATCTCTTGGAAGTGGAAGTAACTCCACAAACGATAATAAAGCACATAGTAGAGGTTCGTGTTTAAAAGGAATAAATTCCAAATGTTTAGTACCAAGCCACGTGTTGTTCAATCAAATATATTGGAACTTACCGTCTGCGGCTTTTAGAAACAGCGTCTTTACAAAATTGACATGTTTCGGGACACTTGTCCCATCATCAGAATTTAAAACAATCGCATATCATTTAAAGTTGATACACTTGTCAATCACTTAAAACATTAAAATCCAATATAAAACAAATAACTTAAAATAATATGGTACTAAAATATTTACACCGAGTGCGAAGGTTTACCGATGTACATCGTATGGAGACCGACCGCGCACTAATTTACGTCTCGCTCCCACCACGACAATAGCGCAAGGCAGTGTTGTACAATACATTTGACTTGAAAACCAATTTATCATTTAAAACATGCGGCTTGGTATCAGTATTGTTGTATGCTTTATAAATTTCATACTCTTCAAGAGCGTTCAAATATCGCCCTTTCTTACATATGTGAAGGGGTATCAAATTAGTTTTAAAATTAGTGTAGTTATGATTCTCGGAAATGAGGTGTTCTGCAAATTTTGACTTGATATTGTCAAAAATGTTGTGTTGTTTAAAAGTTGAAATTTATGCAAGTATGGCGACGGAAAGAAAGAAAGTTGTTGTATCGATGGAACAAAAACTTGAGGCAATCAAGAGACTAGACAAGGGAGAGACAATGCAGAACGTAGCTGACGACTTTGGCGTTGGACGGGTAACAGTAAGAGACTGGACAAAAAACGAATAGAAATAGAAAAATGGTGTGCATCAAGAGTTACAGACAGTGCATTAAAAGAAAGAAAAACTATGAAAAAATGTGACTATGAAAAAGTTAGTGAAGCTTCATATGTTTGGTTTACACAGTTCAGGGACAAAGGTGTGCCTATTTCAGGGCCTATTTTACAGCAAAAGGCATTGCATTTTTGTAATGAATTCAATGAAGGGGACCCATATTTCACAGCAAGTGTCGGTTGGCTCAACCGATGGAAGAAACGCTACGGTATCCGTCAGTTAAGTGTTTGTGGTGAAAAACTATCATCGAATTTTGAAGAAATGGAAGCATTCAAGAAAAGATTTCAGGAATTTATTGAAACTGAAAGCCTAACGGGTGATCAGATATTTAACTGTGATGAGTCAGGCCTTAATTACAAAATGTTACCTAGTAAGAGTCTTGCAGCCAGAACTGAAGCGGTAGCCCCTGGCTACAAGCGTAGTAAGGAAAGGCTGACAATTTTAGCATGCAGCAATGCTACAGCAAACCTCAAAATGGACCTTGCAATGATTGGAAAGTCCAAAAATCTTAGAGCCTTTAAAACAGTTTCAAAAAACGCTCTTCCTGTAAAATACTACAGTCAGAAAAGCGCATGGATGAGCAGTGAAATTTTCAAAGACTGGTTTTTTTAAGGAATTAATTCTTTCAACAGAGAAGTTTTTGAAAGAAAATAATTTACCCAGAAAAGAAGTTTTGTTGGTAGATAATGCTCCAACACACCCTGATGCAGAGAAGCTTCAAGATGGTGACATTAAGGCAATTTTTCTGCCCCCCAATGTAACCGCCATATGCCAACCTATGGATCAGGGTGTTTTGGAAATGATAAAAAGAAACTATCGCAGGAAGCTACTGTCCACAGCGACAGAAGAAATTGAAGAAAGACAAGACATGATTGAAACATTGAAACGCATCAATGTAAAGGATGTTGCTTATTTGGTTGCAAGGGCCTGGGCTGACGTAAGGGCTCCAACAATTGTCGAATCATGGAAGAAGCTGCTAGGCGATGATGAAAGTATGGAAACAGAAAGCACAGATGAAACCGAAGAAACCATTCTACCTTTAGTGCAACGTATCCCTGGATGTGAGGATGCATCTTTGCAAGAAATCGAAAGTTGGATGAAGGATGAGTATCAGTATGTAACTGATGGAGAAATTGTCGCTCTTGTCAATTGCGATGACAACGAAATTGAAGATCAAGATCAAGCACCAACTGTTGAGCCTCTCATAATTTCATATAACGACGGAGTTAAGGCTCTAGAAACTGCAATTAAATACATTGAGCAACAACAAGAAGCTACAGGAATCGACATAATGATGCTGCAAAGATGGCGAGACTTGGCAGCGAAGAAACGGCACTCGTCAGGAAAGCAGACTACGATCAAAAATTTCTTTAAATCATCACAGGACTGAACTCTTCAAGTGTATTTAACTTCAGACAATTCTGTAACTGTAAGTTCATTTTTTCAGTTAATTTTTTCTGTTGTTTTGTTGTAAAACATGATTATTAGGTTCGTAATGTGTAAAATTATAACATATAGTTTGAAATTATAACAGTTTGACTTTTAATAGGCTTTTTCTTAACACCTCCCTATTATCCGACATTTTCGCTTATCCGACGTTCTGCCGGCCCGTTTACGTCGGATAAGCGAGACTCTACTGTATTTTCAAAATAGGAAATTAATTGTCTCCACTTAGAATTGGAGATAAAATATGGACTGCTTTGTTCAAACACCAAACACAGTAATTTGCACTATTCAAAACAACAGTATTGGAATAATTCTCTACCTTCATAATCCAAAGAAGTACGCAAGCTATCTAAACACCCCAGATGACACATTTCCAGTTCCTAAAAAGAGTTGTGTTCGTCTCAAAATTAAAAAGATTTGTGAGAGAATGTTGACTTTAGACAAAAATATAGATGATAAGGCTGATAAGTCTGAAAGTTCAGAAGATGAAGAAAGTAACATAGAAGTAAATTTGTCGCTTCAAGAAGAATTAGAAATGCAATTAAATAAAGAAAAAAAGGATGCTTGCAGCGTAAATATGGATGAGAGGTAAAAATTTTGAAAAAAATATTGTCTGAGATGACTGAATATGAATGTAGTGGAATAAAAGGCAAATACTTATCCCTTGTTCATGATTATTTGAACACTACAACTCCTACAAGCGTAGAAGCAGAAAGGGCTTTTTCTGCAGCCGGATATATCTGCAGTTCTATAAGAAGTAGGCTGGGGGACAAAACATTAGACACTATATGTTTTTTGCGCTCTTATTTTCAGAAAAAGATATAACTTTTTTTTATTTTTGCTGTAAAGATATTTTATGATTTAGTTTTATGTAACTCACGTAACTTAATATGTACCTATTATATGTTACCGGTATGGAACTATTTTGTTTAGTTGATTGGAGATTATACAGCGTTTTGATTTATTTTAGCTGGTTAAACAGGACCAGAAAGACTAGTAATTTTCGATGTTAAGTAAATTAGTTACAATAAGTTTATAACTTCATATTATATAAAAATGATTCTGTGTTTGAATTTTTGTTTATTTGTCACATACAAAGAAAGGCTTATGTTGGATTTGATTAAATAAAAATAATAGAAGATTATGGCTCTCTTATTACCTTTAAATTTGCATGAATGAAAAATTTTATGGAAATACTGCGGGATCCCGTGGGAATGGGTAATTTCCCGCGAGAAAATAAAGTCTGCAGGATTGCAAACCCGAATTACAACACTGTTATAACAAATATGTTCAACACCTACACAATGTTTTAACTACATAATTTTTCTTAGGTACAGCAATATCCTTTAATAAACTATCACAATTTTTATAAGTAACCACTGCCAACAAGACCAGTTTGTAATACATATAGAAAATAAATAATACATTTGTTATTACATAAAATTTAACTACACCCACAAAACAAGAATGTCACCCTACAAAATATGTTACATGTTATTTTCACCTTATCTTTTACAAACTAATCAGAAGTAATAATTAATTACAACACTGATGAAAAATTAATGTCAAATCTATCTATGTTTAGCTAAAGAAACATTAACAAAGTGATTAATCTTTGGTTAACTAAATGATATTAATACGCACTAACTGACAGCTAACAGCTAATTGTTGGCGAAACATGCAAACCATAAGAATGCTTTAACATTTTAATATTAGAAATGACTTATTAGGAAGTGGTTAATGAAAGTTTGTGATACTGGAGCATCACATTATCAAATTTATGAAATATAACCATATGGTAAATATTAAAAACCTCAACAAAATAGACAAATGTTTATTATACGAAATAACTATAAAATTCCAACATATACTTCATACCTTAAATGTCCTGCATTCTTCAAAATCTCTGCCTCTATGCAGTTGAGAACCTGACACTCGAACATCACCCATGTAATTTGGTTCAAACTAAAACAAAGTAATACTTAATTATAAAATTAAAAATATAAAGTAAATATTATAAACTTTATATAAAAAGAACTGAATCTTACTATTTCACTATGAATTTTAAACAATTATTAACAAAATGTTTGTTACTTCATAATTATATTTTGTAATGAGAATTATATTCTTACTTTTAAAGTTAATTCTTTGATGTCAATATCTGCTCATTTGAGGTAGAACCTTGTCTACCACTAATAAAATTTGGCAAAAAATTGCTATATATTGACTGCACTCAAAAAAAGTAAAAATCACAATTTCAAAAAATCTTTATTTTTTATTTTTATCCAAATTGAACATGTCATCTTGCAAATTATCAGAAACAACATCAATATTAAATTAATTTTCTTGATAAATTTTATGAAAAATCCATATTTTTGAAGATTTTTTTAAAAGTTCATGTTTTCATCTCATCAACCCTAACTAGAGGATGGTTTCCCATGAATTTCCATTTCTCGTCTGATTTTAAAAGACATATGCAGATTGTTTCAACATTACTTGCTGTGCTGTGTAAGTTATTCATGTGCTTAGAAATGTAAGAGCTTTTACTGCAAAAAAAAAATATCGGTATGGAGAACCATACATGACTTCCATATTCTAAGATTTATATTTAAAATCATTTTCGAAATGAAATATTACCATAGAAACTACTTCTTTCTACTTACTGCTTCAGCCTTAACCACAGTACTGTGGTCACTAACGTATACCACCTCACGTTATCGCACTCGATTTTCACTGATGATGGAAGTCTATGGCATTGCCGAAACGTCTGGTTTTGTAGAAAACATTGGACTACGGCCAAATATCCCGGGAAGGAATTTTAACAAAAACTACTTCTTTGTTGCCAATAACGTTGTACACATATATTGTAACGTTACATAACCCAGGCCCAAAAAATGATAACATAATCATTGACTCTAAAGGTCAGAAATGGGTATTATGTACCTAGCTATAGATTACTTTGTACTACAGAACACTAGAAACTATAACTAAGTGACATATAGTGTACAAAGTGAGATATAGTGTGCATAGTGAGAAAGTAAGTGGTTTAAAAGGAGCATCTCACAGATTTATACTGTAGATGGAGAAACAATTAACTGTAGCAGTAGACTATATTGCTACTGACAAATTCTGTATTTTGTTTGTATTTTGTATAATTTGTATTGTGTAGGCCACAAAGATTTTGTACCTAGGTATAATTTTATGTTTAATATAATAATTGTGTTTAAATATAAGATAACCCAGGGTTAGATATAAAATAATAATAAAATAAAATAATACTCTATGAGTAAAATGGCAGCGGAAAATAGTTTAGTGTAAGGATACTATAAGCAAATAATAAATAATAAATAAATACAATTGAAGGAAATAAAAATATTAAAGACCTATGTATAAATTTAAGAGGAAATAGAAGGAAAAACCTTATATAAATTAAATTGGATTATAAACAAAAGTTAAAAAGGATTATTTTTTATATAAATAAGAAATAAATTTATAATAATTAAAAACAGCCTATATACTCAAAAGTATATAGATTCACCAATAAAATAATAAAATGGAAACGTAAACATTACATAACTGAGATATGCTTACCTGCCACAAACGATATATTATTTTATACATGGAGGAGTTCAGTGACATACACACGTACAGAAGAATTATATATATAAAGATATTAACTCATACATAATTTACATTAAAATGAAAAAATTATAATTTTATTCTCTGGCAACAAAATTATTTTATTTTTAACAATTACCATTGTTTGAAAAAGTTTAAATGAATTTTCAAGTACTTTACTGTTGTTAAAACGTAAAAGGTTGCAGGTAAACTACCCCTTCCCCTTAACCGATCTTCACCAAAATCGAAAGTCCTTGAGACCTCTACAATTCAGGGACGTCTGCAAAAAATTATTTGATTCTGTTTGAATTTGCGGCTGTTATCGTTTGCCATAGAAAATACGCTTGATAAAAAAACGTTGCAGGTAAACTACCCCTTCCCCTTAACCGATCTTCACCAAAAACAATAGGTCTTGAGTACTCTACAAATCAGGGCTGTATGTAAAACATTATTTGATTCTGTTTGAATTTGCGGCTGTTATCGTTTGCAAAAAAAAAAAAATTTCCCTTGATAAAAAAAAAACCGTTGCAGGTAAACTACCCCTTTCCCTCAACCGATCTTCACCAAAAACAATAGGTCGTGAGTACTCTACAAATCAGGGCTGTATGCAAAAAATTATTTGATTCTGTTTGAATTTGCGGCAGTTATCGTTTGCCATAGAAAAAAAAATCTACACACAGACACTTTTCGGAAAACGACTTTTTTTCATGTTTTGAGTGTAGCACAATCAGAATCTGCAATAACCTCGAACACGATTTTTTTTTGCCATCACCATACTTCCATTTCCTTAAGGAATATGGAAGTAACAATCGTTTACTTTTAACAAGTCGAAAATCATACCTCTAATAAACACGGTACCCATAAATTAGGTTAAAAGTCTTTAGATTATATTTAAATGAATTCTGTTTCATCCTAATATTAGTAACAACAACAAAGTTATGGCTAAAAAAGTATGCGTTCTTCAAACGTTTTTGGACAATTGGCAATTTTTGACTATAAATAAAAAATATCGGTATGGAGAACCATACATGACTTCCATATTCTAAGAGTTATATTTAAAATCATTTTCGAAATGAAATATTACCATAGAAACTACTTCTTTCTACTTACTGCTTCAGCCTTAACCACAGTACTGTGGTCACTAACATATACCACCTCACGTTATCGCACTCGATTTTCACTGATGTTGGAAGTCGATGGCATTGCCGAAACGTCTGGTTTTGTAGAAAACATTGGACTACAGCCAAATATCCCGGGAAGGAATTTTAACAAAAATTACTTCTTTGTTGCCGATAACGTTGTACACATATATATAAAAAATATGCATAAAATTAATGGCTTGTATAAGTTAATGATTGATCTCCATTAAGTAGTGCTCAAGTTTCCAAAGTTTTAATATTATGATGTCCGTAATTAAAACATCAGAGCAGGTTTAGTGTGTATGAGGGTACACCGTGGACAAAAATGTTCAACATTTCCTATTGAGCGTTGCTTAGAATAAAGCTGCAAATCTACAGTGTACGTTTCACAGAACAAACACGCGGAAAAGAAGGAGCGCTCCGAAGTCACTCATGGACCCTCAGCATCTTGCAGAGGGTTCATTCCCTAAAGATGAAAAGTCTGTCTATGAATCGTTCCTCTGTAAACACGTGCAGTTACACTGCCCAGCAATCCACAGGAAGCAAATCGCTATCCACGCTGGACACTTTTTCGGCTTGCATTTGTTATGTTGGTATGGGTTCGGCACTTTCCATTTAAAAACCGTGCAAATGTAAGAAAATAAACATGAATGAGGCCAGAAATAACGCGAATTGTGTGTGTGTGTGTGTGTGTGTGTGTGTGTGTTCCCTGCCTTTTCATTGCGGTAGTCATAATAATAAAATGGAAACGTAAACAGTACATAACTGAGAAAAAAATACATAAATGAAAAAATTATAATTTTATTGCCTGGCAACAAAATTATTTTATTTTTAACAATTACCATTGTTTGAAAAAGTTTAAATGAATTTTCAAGTACTTTACTCTTGTTAAAACGTAAAAGGTTGCAGGTAAACTACCCCTTCCCCTTAACCGATCTTCACCAAAATCAAAAGTCCTAGAGTCCTCTACAATTCAGTGACGTATGCAAAAAATTATTTGATTCTGTTTGAATATACAGCAGTTATCGTTTGTCATAGAAAATTACCCTTGATAAAAAACGTTGCAGGTAAACTACCCCTTCCCCTTAACCGATCTTCACCAAAAACAATAGGTCTTGAGTACTCTACAAATCACGGCTGTATGCAAAAAATTATTTGATTCTGTTTGAATTTGTGGCTGTTATCGTTTGCCATTGAAAATACCCTTGATAAAAAAACCGTTGCAGGTAAACTACCCCTTTCCCTTAACCGATCTTCACCAAAAACAATAGGTCTTGAGAACTCTGCAATTTAGGGCTGTATGCAAATAATCTTTTGATTCTGTTTGAATTTGCGGCTGTTATCGTTTGCCATAGAAAATACCCTTGTTAAAACATAAAACGTTGCAGGTAAACTACCCCTTTCCCTTAACCGATCTTCACCAAAAACAATAGGTCTTGAGAACTCCATAATTCAGGGCTGTATGTGAAACATTATTTGATTCTGTTTGAATTTGTGGCTGTTATCGTTTGCCAAAAAAAAGAAATTACCCTTGATAAAAAAAAATCGTTGAAGGTAAACTACCCCTTTCCCTCAACCGATCTTCACCAAAAACAATAGGTCGTGAGTACTCTATAAATCAGGACTGTATGCAAAAACTTATTTGATTCTGTTTGAATTTGCGGCTGTTATCGTTTGCCATAGAAAAAAAACTACACAGACACTTTTCGAAAAACGACTTTTTTTCATTTTTTGAGTGTAGTACTATCAGAATCTGCAATAATCTCGAACACGATTTTTTTGCCATCACCATACTTCCATTTCCTTAAGGAATATGGAAGTAATATCAAGTATTCAAAAGTAATCTCAAATTGACACTTATTACTTCCATGTTCCATAAGGAAATGGAAGTATGGTCATTAGGGTGGAACGAAAAAATCAAGTTTGGATTTTTAATTTGTAATAGTGCGGAAAAGTTGCCTTTTGGTGTAGATAAGATAAAAAAAAATATGATAAATATTGGAGCACGTCTTGAGTGCCGCAAGGACGATAAATTTTCATAAAATTGCAATTTTCGCTACATTTTTAAGTTTTTTTAAGAAGTTGTCAAATTTTTTTTTTATTTCAAATACTGTCAAAAAAGCAGTTTTTATATCAAAAAAGACATACAATTTTTTTTTAACTTTTTGGATTATGTCTTGAGGTGCCGCAAGAGCGGTAAAGTTTTATAAAAACACACTTTTTGTAACTTTTTCAAAGAATTTTACGTGTCTCGATTATGCAATAAAAAGTTTCAAATAGGCGTTTTAATATGAATAGAGGATTATTTTATAGAGGATTGTTTTTTGATGGAAGAAGAGACAAAACAATTGTTCAAGAAAAGAAAGGAATTAAGTTGTACAAAAAAGTTATTTCAGAAGAGCACGTTTCACTAATAGAGGAACCAAACTCAAAGTTTTTAGGCCACGTAACACCTAAATCTGGCACTGGAAAAGACATAGCAGACAGTATACTGGAGTTTCTTGAAGATAGAGAACACAACGAACTTTTGAACTTTACTGCTATTGGGTGTGATGGAACCGTTGTAAACACTGGACATAATAATTGTGTGATTTCTTTGATGGAAAATGAAATAGGAAGACCTTTACAATGGTTAGTTTGTTTGTTCCATGGAAATGAGCTACCTTTGCGACATCTTTTTTGTCATTTAGATGGTAAAACGAAGGGACCCAATGAGTTTAAAGGCGAAATAGGTCAGCAGCTGGAAATCTGTGCTAATCTTCCTGTGGTTACTTTTTTGCCAATTGAAAATAACCTTCCTCTTTTGGAGAACATAAATGATTTAAGTACAGATCAGAAGTATTTATTGGATATGTGTATCGCTGTATCAAGTGGAAATTGCTCACTAGATTTATCTTTAAGAAACCCTGGAAGACTTGCTCACTCCAGGTGGCTTACATTAGCAAACCGTATACTTAGATTGTATGTGGCAACTGAAAATCCAACTGAAAACCTTAAGACTCTGGCTGAATACATTGTGAAAGTGTATGCACCTGTGTGGTTTAACACTAAGTTAAAACCTTCATGTACTTATGGTTCCAAACATCTGTTTAAGCTTATCTCGTATTCACGCTATCTCTCTGATGATTTCAAGAACGTTCTAGACCCGGTTATTCAAAGAAATGGGTACTTTGCTGCTGCAGAAAATCTCCTTTTGTCCATGCTATGTGATGAGCGCAAAAATGTAAGAGAACTTGGTTTACGACGTGTTTTAAAAGCAAGAACAGAAAGTAGAGGCGGAGTCAGGAAGTTTAAAGTTCCAAAGATAAACTTTGACGCAAAGGATTACATTGACATGATCTCATGGGCTAAAAATGACGTAACTGAACCCCCCTTGGTAAAACATGTTTCCATTGACTCTCTTAAAGACTTTATACGGAAGACATCTGAAGCTCAACCAAATAGTAAAGTGGACCCGCTTATCGACTTTCCCCGGCTTCCTTGTCACACGCAAGCTGTAGAAAGAGCTGTGAAACTGGTGACCGAATCGGCTCAAAATGTCTGTGGTTCATTCGTAAGAGAAGGATATATAAGAGCAAAAATTGACTCACGTGAGAACATGCCAAAATTTGATACAAAAAAACAGTTTAATGTGTCAGTGAAGTAGAAACAAACATTTTGCAGCTGTAACATTTGTAATTATTAAGGGTTTTTTAAATCATAAAAAATGAACTTTCAATGTCTTTAAAAGTGTATTATGATATTTTTTTACGTGTGCTCTAATAAAAAAAATATATAATTGATTTGACGAGCTTTTATTTCAACCTTATTTACTACTATTTGTAACAACCAAAATGTTCGCAAAAGTTTCAAAATTAGCAAAAATACAAACTTTTTGACATTAAAAAATATTTTTTTATTATTATTATATTTTGTAATTAATAATTTTTTCTAATTCTAATGCTTATATATGTATTTACAATATCTTTTATAACATTATATGTACGAGGAAACCATAAAAAATAATTTATCAAAGTTTATAATTTTTCAATTTTTTTACAAACTTTAAGCTCTTTGCGGCACCTCAAGATGTTGTAGTATAGCAACCAAATTTTTTTTTCTTCTTTTTGAACCTAAAAGGCAACTTTTCCCCACTATTACAAAACTAAAAAAAAAAAAAAATTAAAAAAAGGCCATTTTCGTTCCACCCTAATGGTCATGGCGAAAAAAATCGTGTTCAAGATAACAGCAGATTCTGATTGTACTGCCATCAAAACATGAAAGTCATTTTACTTCCATATTCCTTAAGGAATGGAAGTATGGTGATGGCAAAAAAAATTGTGTTCGAGATTATTGCAGATTCTGATTCTACTACACTCAAAACATGAAAAAATATCGGTATGGAGAACCATACATGACTTCCATATTCTATGATTTATTTTTAAAATCATTTTCGAAATGAAATATTACCGTAGAAACTACTTCTTTCTACTTACTGCTTCAGCCTTAACCACAGTACTGTGGTCACTAACATATACCACCTCACGTTATCGCACTCGATTTTCACTGATGATGGAAGTCAACGGCATTGCCGAAACGTCTGGTTTTGTAGAAAACATTGGACTACGGGCAAATATCCCGGGAAGGAATTTTAACAAAAACTACTTCTTTGTTGCCGATAACGTTGTACACATATATATATATAAAATATTCATAAAATTAATGGCTTGTATAAGTTAATGATTGATCTCCATTAAGTAGTGCTCAAGTTTCCAAAGTTTTAATATTATGAAGTCCGTAATTAAAACATCAGAGCAGGTTTAGTGTGTATGAGGGTTCACCGTGGACAAAAATTTTCAACATTTCCTATTGAGCGTTGCTTAGAATAAATCTGCGAATCTACAGTGTACGTTTCACAGAACAAACACGCGGAAAAGAAGGAGCGCTCCGAAGTCACTCATGGACCCTCAGCATCTTGCAGAGGGTTCATTCCCTAAAGACGAAAAGTCTGTCTATGAATCGTTCCTCTGTAAACACGTGCAGTTACACTGCCCAGCGATCCACAGGAAGCAAATTGCTATCCACGCTGGACACTTTTTCGGCTTGCATGCGTTATGTTGGTATGGGTTCGGCACTTACCATTTAAAAAGCGTGCAAATGTAAGAAAATAAACATGAATGAGGCCAGAAATAATGCGAATTGTGTGTGTGTGTGTGTGTTCCCTGCCTTTTTATTGCGGTAGTGATAATAATAAAATGGAAACGTAAACAGTACATAACTGAGATATGCTTGCCTGCCACGCACGATATATTTTCTCTTATACATGACTAGCAGAGTACCCGTGCTTCGCTACGGAGTTTCACGTTGTACGTAATGAAAATGTTAGTTTAATTAATAAAGTTTAATTAAAGTAGGCTTCTTAAAAATAAATAGCTGTTGCCCACAATTTCGTTCGCGTGGTCTTCAATTTAATGCGATAAATATTTAGAACAGAATCTATTCTATTGGGTCGCCATAGTAACCAGATCTAATAGTTTTTTAAGACCGCAAAGGACCCCCCAGAGGATCGTATCGAAAAAAACACCTGTCCTATGTTGGTTCTCCCGTTGCGTAAAATATTTGTGCCAAGTTTGGTTGAAATCGGTCCAATGGTTTAGGTGGAAACGTGGAAGACCCCAGAGGACCCCCCAAAGGATCGTATCGAAAAAAACACTTGTCCTATGTTGGTTCTCCCTTTGCGTAAAATATTTTTGCCAAGTTTGGTTGAAATCGGTCCAGTGGTTTAGAACGCGATGTGGAAGACCCCAAAGAACCCCCAAAAGGACCCCATAGAAAAAACACCTATCCTATGTTGGTTCTCCCGTTGCGTAAAATATTTGTGCCAAGTTTGGTTGAAATCGGTACAGTGGTTTAGGAGGAGATGTGGAAGAAACCTTCGCGGACGTGCGCACAACAACTCGCCGAAGTTTCATCGCAATCGGATGAATGGTATAGGAACGCATACGGGACAAAGAAACATTCATTTTTATATATAAGATGTAAACTATACCACTTACTTGACATAAACCGTGATAGCTAAGCTAATGTACAACATATATGTATTAATTATACACATAAATGTTCCTCGATAGACACTCTATCTATTGGCGAAAACTTGAATAAAATCCGTTCAGTACTTCCTGAGATTAGCGATTTCAAACACAGAGAGAAAACGGACCGACTTTACTTTATACTATGTACAGATTTACATTAAAATGAAAAAATTATAATTTTATTGCCTGGCAACAAAATTATTTTATTTTTAACAATTACCATTGTTTGAAAAAGTTTAAATGAATTTTCAAGTACTTTACTCTTGTTAAAACGTAAAAGGTTGCAGGTAAACTACCCTTCCCCTTAACCGATCTTCACCAAAATCAAAAGGCCTTGAGTCCTCTGCAATTCAGTGACGTATACAAAAAATTATTTGATTCTGTTTGAATTTGCGGCAGTTATCGTTTGCCATAGAAAATACGCTTGATAAAAAACGTTGCTGGTAAACTACCCCCTCCCCTCAACCGATCTTCACCAAAAACAATAGGTCTTGAATACTCTACAAATCACGGCTGTATGCAAAAAATTATTTGATTCTGTTTGAATTTGCGGCTGTTATCGTTTGCCATAGAAAATACCCTTGATAAAAAAACGCTGCAGGTAAACTACCCCTTTCCCTTAACCGATCTTCACCAAAAACAATAAGTCTTGAGAACTCTGCAATTTAGGGCTGTATGCAAATAATCTTTTGATTCTGTTTGAATTTGCGGCTGTTATCGTTTGCCATAGGAAATACCCTTGTTAAAACATAAAACGTTACAGGTAAACTACCCCTTTCCCTTAACCGATCTTCACCAAAAACAATAGATCTTGAGAACTCTACAATTCAGGGCTGTATGCACAACATTATTTGATTCTGTTTGAATTTGCGGCTGTTATCGTTTGCCAAAAAAAAAAATTTCCCTTGATAAAAAAAAACCGTTGCAGGTAAACTACCCCTTTCCCTCAACCGATCTTCACCAAAAACAATAGGTCGTGAGTACTCTACAAATCAGGGCTGTATGCAAAAAATTATTTGATTCTGTTTGAATTTGCGGCAGTTATCGTTTGCCATAGAAAAAAAATCTACAGACACACACACAGACACTTTTCGGAAAACGACTTTTTTTCATGTTTTGAGTGTAGTACAATCAGAATCTACAATAATCTCGAACACGATTTTTTTTGCCATCACCATACTTCCATTTTTAATGAATATGGAAGTAAAAGTCGTTTTCCGAAAAGTGTCTGTGTGTGTGTCTGTAGATTTTTTTTCTATGGCAAACGATAACTGCCGCAAATTCAAACAGAATCAAATAATTTTTTGCATACAGCCCTGATTTGTAGAGTACTCGCGACCTATTGTTTTTGGTGAAGATCGGTTGAGGGAAAGGGGTAGTTTACCTGCAACGGTTTTTTTTTATCAAGGGAAATTTTTTACTTCCATGTTCCTTAAGGAAATGGAAGTATGGTAATGGCAAAAAAAATCGTGTTCGAGATTATTGCAGAATATGATTGTACTACACTCAAAACATGAAAAAAAGTCATTTTTCGAAAAGTGTCTGTGTGTGTGTGTGTCTGTCTGTGTGTCTGTAGATTTTTTTTCTATGGCAAACGATAACTGCCGCAAATTCAAACAGAATCAAATACTTTTTTGCATACAGCCCTGATTTGTAGAGTACTCGCGACCCATTGTTTTTGGTGAAGATCGGTTGAGGAAAAGGGGTAGTTTACCTGCAACGGTTTTTTTTAATCAAGGGAAATTTTTTTTTTTTGGCAAACGATAACAGCCGCAAATTCAAACGGAATCAAATAATGTTTCGCATACAGCCTCGAATTATAGAGTTCTCAAAACCTATTGTTTTTGGTGAAGATCGGTTAAGGGAAAGGGGTAGTTTACCTGTAACGTTTTATGTTTTAACAAGGGTATTTCCTATGGCAAACGATAAAAGCCGCAAATTCAAACAGAATCAAAAGATTATTTGCATACAGCCCTAAATTATAGAGTTCTCAAGACCTATTGTTTTTGGTGAAGATCGGTTAAGGGAAAGGGGTAGTTTACCTACAACGTTTTTTTAACAAGGGTATTTTCTATGGCAAACGATAACAGCCGCAAGTTCAAACAGAATCAAATAATTTTTTGCACACAGCCCTGATTTGTAGAGTACTCAAGACCTATTGTTTTTGGTGAAGATCGGTTAAGGGAAAGGGGTAGTTTACCTGCAACGTTTTTTTATCAAGCGTATTTTCTATGGCAAACGATAACAGCCGCAAATTCAAACAGAATCAAATAATTTTTTGCATACGTCCCTGAATTGTAGAGGTCTCAAGACCTATCGTTTTTGGTGAAGATCGGTTAAGAGAAAGGGGTAGTTTACCTGCAACGGTTTTTTATCAAGGGTAATTTTACTTCCATGTTTTTTTCTATGGTAAACGATAACAGCCACAAATTCAAACAGAATCAAATGATGTTTTGCATACAGCCCTGTATTGTAGAGTTCTCAATACCTATTGTTGTTGGTGAAGATCGGTTAAGGGAATGGGGTAGTTTACCAGCAACGTTTTATGTTTTATAAGGGTATTTTCTATGGCAAACGATAAGAGCCGCAAATTCAAACAGAATCAAATACGTTTTTGCATACAGCCCTGTTTTGTTGAGTACTAAAGACCTATTGTTTTTGGTGAAGATCGGTTAAGGGAAACGGGTAGTTTACCTGACACGTTTTTTGTTTTATCAAGGGTATTTTATATGCCAAATGATAACAGCCGCAAATTCAAACAGAATCATATAATATTTTGCATACAGCCGTGAAATGTACAGTTCTCAAGACCTGTTGGTTTTGTTGAAGATCGGTTAAGGGAAAGGGGTAGTTTACCTGCAACGTTTTATGTTTTAACAAGGGTATTTTTTCTATGACGAAAGATAACTCCCGTAAATTCAAAGAGAATCAACTAATGTTTTGCATACAGCCCTGAATTGTAGAGTTCTCAAGACCTATTGTTTTTGGTGAAGATCGGTTAATGAAATAGGGTAGTTTACCAGCAACGTTTTATGTTTTATCAAAGGTATTTTCTATGGCAAACGATAACAGCCGCAAATTCATAATAAATCAAATAATTGTTTGCATACAGGCCTGAATTGTAGAGTACCTAAGATCTGTCGTTTTTGGTGAAGATCGGTTAAGGGAAAGGGGTAGTTTACCTGCAACGGTTTTTTATCAAGGGTAATTTTTTTCTATAGTAAACGATAACAACCGCAAATTCAAACAGAATCAAATGATGTTTTGCATACAGCCCTGTATTGTAGTGTTCTCAATACGTATTGGTGTTGGTGAAGATCGGTTGAGGGAAAGGGGTAGTGTACCAGCAACATTTTATGTTTTAACAAGGGTAATTTTTTATATGACGAACGATAACTACCGTAAATTCAAGCAGAATCAACTAGGTTTTTGCATACCTTTTTGAACTAAAGAGAACTCAAGGTCTGTTGATTTTGTTGAAGATCGGTTAAGGGAAGGGGTAGTTTATCAGCAACGTTTTATGTTTTAAAAACGGTAATTTTTTTATGACGAACGATAACTGCCGAAAATTCAATGAGAATCAAATAATTTTTTGCAGCCCCTGAGTTGCAGAGAGCTCAAGGTCTATTGATTTTGGTGAAGATCGGTTAAGGGAAAGGGGTAGTTTACCTGCAACATTTTATGTTGTAACAAGAGAAATGTTTCCATGACGAACGATAACTGCCGCACATTCAATCAGAATCAAATATTTTTTTTGCATGCTTCCCTGAATTGTAGAGGACGGAAGGTCTGTTGATTTTGGAGAAGATCGGTTAAGAGAAAGGGGTAGTTTACCGGAAACATTTTATGTTTTAACAAGAGTAAAGTACTTTATTTTTATAAATAAAGTATCCTGATAAGAAGCTCATAGTAATCCACTGTAGAAACGTAGATGAAATATCTATAAATGAAGAAGTTAGGAGAACGGGGTGGGGGTAATTTTCTATTATTAAAAATTATAGTTGAAGGTGTAGGGGAGAATTTTTTATATGTGTACTACGTTATCGGCAACAAAGAAGTAGTTTTTTGTTAAAATTGCTTCCCGGGCTCTTTAGCCGTAGTCCTATGTTTTCTGCAAAACCAGACTTTTCGGCAGTGCCATCGACTCCCATCATCGGTGAAAATCGAGTGCGAAAACGTGAGGTGGTGGTGGTATACGTTAGTGAGCACAGTACTGTGGTTAATGCTGAAGCAATAAGTAGAAAGACGTAGTTTCTATGGAAATATTTCATTTCGAATATGATTTTAAATATAAGTCTTAGAACATGGAAGTCATGTATGGTTCTCCATACCGATATTTTTTTTTGGCAAACGATAACAGCCGCAAATTCAAACAGAATCAAATAATGTTTCGTATACAGCCCTGAATTGTAGAGTTCTCAAGACCTATTGTTTTTGGTGAAGATCGGTTAAGGAAAAGGGGTAGTTTACCTGCAACCTTTTACGTTTTAACAAGAGTAAAGTACTTGAAAATTTTATTTAAACTTTTTGAAACAATGGTAATTGTTAAAAATAAAATAATTTTGTTGCCAGGCAATAAAGTTATAATTTTTTCATTTTAATGTAAATTATGTTTGAGTTAATATCTTTATATATACAGTGGAACTTGGTTATTACGGCCTCGGCTGTTACGTCAACTCGGGTGTAGCGTTATTTTGTCATAAGTCCGGTCAAACTGATATCTTTAACATTATAAAAATTCCCGGTTTTAACGTCACTAAATATTGTACTACTCTGTTATAGCGTCAAATATTTCTCAGATATTTTACTCTAAATTTCATTAAACGTATATATGTGCGCGCGCGCTAGCCCATGGCTACAGACATACATTGTATGCAAGCAATAAGCACTGTAACAGGACTGCCGGCGCCAGCCATTTTACGTGCTCCAACGGATGGCTAGATCGATTTAAGGCCCGACACTCGATTTCCTTTGCAAAAATTTGTGGTGAGGCAAAATGCGTAGATCTGAACGTTACAGGCGATTGGGTGCGTAACACTTGGCCAGAAATTAGGCGATCATATAAAGATGAAGACATCTTTAATGGACATGAAGCTGGAATTTTTTATAAATTAACTCCAGATAAGACTTTCAAATTTAAAAATGAAAAGTGCGTTGGTGGGAAGCTCTCTAAACAAAGAGTTACAGTTTTTGTTTGTGCGAACATGACGGGAACCGAAAAAAGGAAACTTTTAGTTATCGGGAAAAGTTTGCATCCTAGATGTTTTAAAAACATCAAAAAACTTCCTGTAAGTTACACTGCCAACATAAAAGCGTGGACGACTTCTAGTATTTTTGAAGATGACTTCTGTACGTGTGTATGTCACTGAACTCCTCCATGTATAAAATAATATATCGTTCGTGGCAGGTAAGCATATCTCAGTTATGTAATGTTTACGTTTCCATTTTATTATTATGCCTACAGCAATAAAAAGGCAGGTAAGACACACACACACACACACACACACACACACAATTCACGTTATTTCTGGCCTCTCATGTTTATTTTCTTACATTTGCACGCTTTTTAAATGGAAAGTGCCGAAACCCACACCAACATAACGCGTGCAAGCCGAAAAAATGGACATCAATTTGCTTCCTGTGGATCGCTGGGCAATGTAACTGCACGTGTTTACAGAGGAACGATTCATAGACAGACTTTTCGTCTTCAGGGAATGAACCCTCTGCAAGATGCTGAGGGTCCATGAGTGACTTCGGAGCGCTCCTTCTTTTTCGCGTGTTTGTTCTGTGAAACATACACTGTAGATTCGCAGCTTTACTCTAAGCAACACTCAATAGGAAATGTTGAAAATTTTTGTCCACAGTGTACCCTCATTCACACTAAACCTGCTCTGATGTTTTAATTACGGACATCATAATATTAAAACTTTGGAAACTTGAGCACTACTTAATGGAGATCAATCATTAACTTATACAAGCCATTAATTTTATGCATATTTTTTATATATGTGTGTACAACGTTATCGGCAACAAAGAAGTAGTTTTTGTTAAAATTCCTTCTCGGGATATTTGGCCGTAGTCCAATGTTTTCTACAAAACCAGACGTTTCGGCAATGCCATCGACTTCTATCATCAGTGAATATCGAGTGCGATAACGTGAGGTGGTATATGTTAGTGACCACAGTACTGTGGTTAAGGCTGAAGCAGTAAGTAGAAAGAAGTAGTTTCTATGGTAATATTTCATTTCGAAAATGATTTTAAAAATAAATCTTAGAATATGGAAGTCATGTATGGTTCTCCATACCGATATTTTCGAAAAGTGTCTGTGTGTAGAATTTTTTCTATGGCAAACGATAACAGCCGCAAATTCAAGCAGAATCAAATAATTTTTTGCATACAGCTCTGAATTGTAGAGGACTCAAGGCCTATTGTTTTTGGTGAAGATTGGTTAAGGGAAAGGGGTAGTTTACCTGCAACGTTTTACATTTTAACAAGAGTAAATTGCTTAATTTTGATAAATAAAGTATCCTGAAAAGAAGGTCATAATAATCCATTGTAGAAAGTAGATGAAATATCTATAAATGAAATGGGTAGTTGAAGGGGGAGGGGGTAATTTTTTTAATAAATTAAAATGGTAGTTGATGGAGGAAGTAAATTTTATAAGTTTTATATGTGTTATACGTTAATGACAACAAAGAAGTAGTTTCTATGGAAACATTTCATTTCACTTTAACAAAATTCTATATTTTTCATTTTAATTTAAATCACGTATGAGTGAAAATATATCATTCCTGGCAGGCAAGCATATCTCAATTATGTAATGTTTACTTTTCCAAAGTTTTATTATTGTGACTACCGCAATAAAAATGCTGGCAGGACACACACACACACACACACAAAATTCGTGTTATTTCTGGCATCAATCATGTTTATTTCCTTATGTTTGCACGCTTTTTAAATGAAAAGTGCCAAAACCCACACAAACACAATGCGTGCAAGCTGAAAAGGTGGACAGCGATTTTCTTCCTGTGGATCGCTGGCCAGTGTAATTGCACGTGTTTACAGAGGAACATTTCTTAGACAGACTTTTGGTCTTTAGGGAATGAACCTGCTGCAAGATGCTCAGGGTCTATTACTTAGTAATTAAGTAAGAAAACATTTGTAATGGTATGAGCCTATCAAACTATATAGTGGTCTGCAAACCTTAAACAGTTATTGTATGTAATCTTACTACAGACTATAAGCAATATAAAAAAAGCAATTAAAATAATATTAAAGCCCATAATTACCAACTACCTAATGTAAGAAAGGTGAAAATAATAAAAATAACAGTTATTAATGTTAAAAGCAATGTATAAGTTTTCAGAATACTGTATTGTGAAATACAAGTGTTTAGGAAACATATCTTGTCAAGGAGGGGCAAAACAATTTTCCAAAGGAGAAAAATATTTATATATTTTTCATACATACACACATGCACATATTAGTTTATAATTCTCATATCATAATAGAAAAGTACACAGATTGTGATAATTGCTTTAATACAACAACAACACTGCCCAGCGATCCACGGTAAGCAAATCAATGTCCACCTTTTTGGCTTGCATGCGTTGTGTTGGTGTGGGTTTCGGCACTTTTCATTTAAAAAGCGTCCAAACATAAGGAAATAAACATGAGTGAGCCCAGAAATAATGCAAAATGTGTGTGTGTGTAAACTTATTTTTACTTGTCCCTGATGTACATAATTAATTTCTAGGGATATATTCCACTGGTTATAAGTATTGTACACATTGCTTAATCTTATTAGATTAGTTACATAGTTATTTTATGTAAATTACATGTGTTACTCAATGTTTATATTATAAAAAATATTTTGATCATGGATCAGAATAGTGGGTGTTAAACAGGAGACACAAACGTATTAAGGAAGAAATGTTTTGCTGAGAAATTTATAATTACACGGGTGAACAGAATAGGCGTTCAGGAAATCAGAAGAGAAATGGAAAGAAAGAAATCACGACTCGATTTTAAAAAAGAAAAAAGACTAGTATAGTATTGACAGGAAAGACTTTGATAACACTATAGGCATCCTTCAGCCCCTCGCAGCGAGAGTCCAATTTCATTACAGGAATCAGATCACAGCTACCTTTAGCTAGCTCTTCGTTCGACCTACAGACATTTTTGCCAAAAGTACAGTCCTTCCTCACGAAGGTTGAGAATAGTCTTAATCCACCTGACACGGTGGTACCATTTTAGCTGATACGTAATTTTTTCAGAACTCAAGCATCCACTTATTTAAATGATTTTAAATATAAATTTTAGGACATGGAAGTCATGTATGGTTCTCAATACCGATTTTTTATAAATTAAAATAGTAGTTGATGATGGAGGAGGTAAATTTTTATAAGTTTTATATGTGTACTACGTTATTGACAACAAAGAAGTAGTTTCTATGGAAACATTTCATTTCACTTTAACAAAATTCTATATTTTTCATTTTAATTAAATCACGTATGAGTGAAAACATATCGTTCCTGGCAGGCAAGCATATCTCAATTACATAATGTTTACTTTCCCGAAGGTTTATTAATGTGATTACCGCAATAAAAAAGCCGGCAGGACACACACACACACACAAAATTCGCGTTATTTCTGGCCTCACTCATGTTTATTTTCTTATATTTGCACGCTTTTTAAATGGAAAGTGCCGAAACCCACACCAACACAACGCGTGGAAGCCGAAAACGTGGACATCGATTTGCTTCCTGTGGATCGCTGGGCAGTGTTGTTGTATTAAAGCAATGAATACAATCTGTGTACTTATTTCTATTATGATATGAAAATTATAAACTAATATGTGCATGAGTGTATGTATGAAAAATATATAAATATTTTTCTCCTTTGGAAAATTGTTTGCCCCTCCTTGAAAATATTTTGACCTCCCTGATGGCTAGTTATTTACTAGCCTGTGTGGAATATAGCGTTATGACATGGATCAGAATGGTGGGTGTTAAACAGGAGACACAAACGTATTAAGGAAGAAATGTTTTGCTGAGAAATTTATAATTATACGGATGAACAGAATAGTCGTTCAGGAAATCAGAAGACAAATGGAAAGAAAGAAATCAAGACTCGATTTTAAAAAAGAAAAATGACTAGTATAGTATTGACAGGAAATACTTTGATAACACTATAGACATCCCTTGGCCCCTCGCAGCGAGAGTCCAATTTCATTACAGGAATCAGATCGCAGCTACCTTTAGCTAGCTCTTCGTTCGACCTACAGACATTTTATCCAAAAGTACAGTCCTTCCTCACGAAGGTTGAGGATAGTCTTAATCCACCTGACACGGTGGTACCATTTTAGCTGATACGTAATTTTTTCAGAACTCAAGCATCCACTTATTTAATTAATATTTAAATGATTTTAAATATAAATTTTAGGACATGGAAGTCATGTATGGTTCTCCATACCGATTTTTTAAAATAATTATTTGTAATCTCTGTGCTACACATTGTAGTTTTTTTAATACCAGTGCATTTTTTAACGCAACTTGGGCGTGTGGCACTTTGGTTTTCACATTTTTTACCAATTAGTATGTAATATGTTTAAATTTTGTGATTGCATATGAATTATAACAAAATTCTGTGGCTACATATGAATTATTATGAAATTTTAATAGTACCCTATGAACAATCCTCCAAATTTGCTTATTGAGAAATAGAGAAGTGCTGGTACTGTTTAGATAACAAATATTCTACTGTATAACATATTCATAAATTGTCATATTTTTCTTGTTATATATTTATTTTATTATTAATAATAAAACTTTTTACAAAAATATATTTTGATTTTTTTTTGTTTTTGTAAATTACAGTGTTTACATAGCATTCAGCTATCATCATTAGATATGATACATATATAATTCCGATGATGATAGCTGAATTCTATTGAAACACTGTAATTTACAAAATAATAAAAAATATATTCTTGTAAAAATTTGTATTATTAATAATGTATAATAACAGTATACAACTAACTACTATCAATTGGAAACAAGATGGCCAGGCAATGGAAAGAACAAACCTTGCCACCTTGCCATCTCTTTGTCTGAAGGAGGAGTATATTGATGTAGGTTTTTATTTGTGAATATATCGTCCATTTTTTTTGTGTAACTTTTTTTTGCTATTTACATGTAACATTTACTTAAACGTTTTAAACAGCAGTCCATTTTTTAATAGAACCAAAAATCTTTTGAAATTGTGGATATTTAGTAGATGATTTTTCAGAAAAATTTTTATATAAGAAGACATGTACATCAAGTCCTACTTGTAGTCAATAGTCAACAGTAATCTTGTGCATCACTGAATATTACTCACATAGGCCTACTGTTACTGTTTATTTGATCCAGAAAGTTAGTTGCATATACATTTACATATTCAGGCACTGAAATAATGGTATGCTTCGGAGATCATATGGTGACTTACATTGAAATAAAACTTTGTAAACTGATATTCTACCATTTAATTTCACCTCATACTAAAATAAAAATATTCTATGTTGATTCAAAAGAACCAACTGAAGAGTAGTATTCCTGAACTATTATAGTGCTGACAAAAGAAAGATTCGCGAATCAAGGTACCATACATAGACCCTTATTGTTTATAATAATGATCAATGACATAGTTAGGGAATGCTGTAAGGAGATGAAACAGGCTGTGGAAATGAAGTATATGAAAAGACCCCTGGAGGTAACAAAGGACAGTATGAGAAATATTGACATAAGAAGAAAATTAGAGATACAACATGACCTGAATTTCATAGAGGGAAGACAATGGAGTTGGTATATTTTTCCAACTGATCTTCCAAAAAAAAATATTTGTAAGAATCTGAAACTGAGAAAAAGTCCTGCAGCTCTTTTGGAAGCAGATATGGCAAATATTACCTTTACATTTATGTGATGTAGGCCTACAGTATTTATTTTTTTTTTAATTAAGCCACTGAATTCCCCATAAACAAAATTAAGATAAAATTCAAAGTCTGAGTTTCTGCAGACAGCACTTTTTCTTACCACCACACAATTTACACAGAAATTAAATGGATGAATGTTGCTAAAGATGTTCATAATAAAATATGGCTGTGCACTACCTACTATGATGGTGAGATGGTCCACCACGGATAATTAAAAGTGTACTTTAATTACTACTGAAATCTACTTTTAGAAAATAATTAATTGTTGTTTACCATGGGCACGAACAGGGCTGGACTGGAAGCAATAAAAAATGTGGATTACAGAAAAACTAACTTGAACTAATTAAGGCAAAAGAAAAAAATATTTACAGAAATGAGAGAGGTATAATAAGAAAAAGGAGATACCTAATTTTCACCTTAAATGAAAGAAACTGGTAAGCCTACTGCTTTCACATATATTTAAAGACTTTACTTGCTCAGGGATTTGAGGATCAAATTCTTCAAAAGACAAGTATGATCACTGCAAAGATACAATGTCAAAGATGTACGAATTATTAAAAAATGTTGAAGGCAAACTAAACAAGATTGACTTCAAAAACTAAAATTATCTTTTGAAGGACTAATTTACAAGATACACAGAGAACCAAGTACACCATATGATTTATTCTTAATCACATACATTTTATGATATAAATGAAACCTCTAACAGGTAAAGAAACGTCTTACTGCAGGAAATTGTATAATAGTTATTATTAAATTATACATTTTTCAGGAACCTACACTACTTCTACATTTACCAATTGCAGTTAAAAAAAAAACTAAAGAATATAAAGTACCATTGTTTATTAAAGGATGATTTTGTTAAAACTTCTTATGCCCACTGTGCTAGTAACTGTAATGAGTTACTGACCAAACTTACAAAAATCAGAATGTCATACCTAGCCACAGTTACAATATGTATTTGTTATATAAATACCTAGTATCTAATGTTTAAAATATACAAATCCAAAATATTTCAGAATCCTTTGAAACACGTACATAGATTATCATACACTAAATTAAAACTATATTTCTAGAACATTAACCTATAATTAAAAATTGTTTTGTCACACTAAGTTCTCAAGCAATACCTTTGTCCTAAGTGCTACATTATCTATCAAAGTATCGCACTGTAACAACCATACTAGATCCTTGTATTGAGCACGTATGTCTGAAACAAAGAAAACTACTGATACATAAACTTCACACACGTGTTTAGTTTAGAAGATATAACAGTTTAAAACTTTAACATTTGAAAACTTCGAGTCCGTGATAAATAAGGATACATAAACTCTTTTTAAAATGTTTATATTACACTTTTACATTACATCTCCTCTTCTTTGAGCAGTTATTCAACATAAACTGTTACAGATTCTATTCTTGATACTAAGAATTTGGTTTGAAGTTATACTTACTCGAGTCTCCTATAAAAACAATATATTTGGAAGAAAGAAGTTTTCTGGCATCATGTTTCTTAAATACATCAGCCATCGTTAAGGTTTTCAAAATTTTAAGTTACGAAAGGCAAACCGTCGCAAGTTATTACACAGCTCTCATCTTAGCATCCCTTCTCAAATCTACAACCGGTGTTTTGCGCCAGACTTTTGTGTTATGCAGTATTGCCAATGGTATAATTGAAACATCTCCCTACATGGTTTCTAAACGTTCAACCTAAGTTTACCAACTTCAATTTTGTTTTAATAGTAAAATGTGTTGCGGAAAGCTACTTAGGTGCGCAATTAAAATATTATAAGTACTTAAAATTGTACTTTAAAAAATTTAGCGTAAACAGTAAAAAAACTATTAAAAAAGAGGACCAGTACCTTCTGTAACTTTACGAAAGATTGCTAAAAATAAATCTTATAAAATTATAACCATTAAAATTTTCTAAGCCAAAGGCCTCTTTTAAAATTATTGTTTTTATAAGAAAGAAACAGAATGATTCCGTTAAAGTATTTTAACGTTAAAGAAATACCTTTAAAGCATTTTTGTAAGTCCCAAAATACATTTAATTGAAACCATAATCGCGCTAAAAAAAATAATATTTCGGGGAAGAAATAGGCGTATAATTAAAATAATTTACATAATATTTATAGGAAAATATATATATATTAAAACAAAAATAAAAAATGGAAGCAATCGGCTAATACATAAAAGTCTGTAACTTTACTATACTAGCGTCTCGCTGTACCGTTCACTGCAGGGTGTGTAATATTAAATTAATTACGGTGGAGAGAACAACACCGTCTCTGTATCTGCTGACGTAACGCCGTTTTGGCGCACGTTGATATCAATTTGGTTGAGCTATACCTGAGCTATACAATATTCTGTAATGGTGGGCGTCTTTGTTAACTGTTTTTTAAACGAAAACGAACTGTTCCTTTAAAAAAAACTGTTTTTAAAAACAGTTGGAACAAACAGATTGAATTAATGAACTGTTGTTACTTTTACTGATTTTACCATTATATTGTTAAAACATTTGTTTTCAGCATTTCAAATAACTATTCATTTTAGTATTTTTTTCTTAAATGGATGGTTATGTAACTTAAACAATGGCATTAAGTCAATATTACTCTTATTTACCAGTATCTTAAAAGGCATTTTTTGTTGTAAATTGTTTCATCAAAACTTATGGGGAATATCTGAATAATATTTTTATAGTAGGCCTAACTGAAATAAAACTGAATATAGCCCAATTCTGCGCTGAACAGAACGAGGACAGTACAATAATTGAACGCTAGTAGTCAACAAACGTTGCAGTAAAAAACGAACGGTTTACTCCGAACAGAGAACTGGACTAGAACAGTGCGTTGGCAATACTGTTGTCAAAACCACGTTCGTTTTTAAAACGGAGAACAGTTTGTCTCTGCGGAAAAGAATAGTGCGGTTTTTTTTTCAGAAAACTTTTTTCAAACAGTTGAGCGATTTTGTTCCCAGCACTACTATTCTGTTGTAAACGCACCGTGCTGTTAAGTTGAAATAGGTTATATATTTATTAACGTATTTCAGAAAAACATGTTGGTATGATGTACTTATTTCTATACGCCCAAAATACTAAAATATAAAATCTCAGGTCAATACAGCTACTAGAACTTTATGCCCAGTCTTGGGATTAACGATTAAATTAATCGTTAACTTAATAAAAAATTTGTTAACTTTTTTTAACTTAACCGTCAAAAATTTGAAATGGTTAACTTTAATCATTACCGGTAATCGTTAAATGTTTTTGTTAACGATTAAAAAAATTAACGAGTTAATTTTTTTTGGATGTCCAAGAGATAGAGTAGCAAAATAGTTGTTGAAGTCAATGTTGGAGAAAGTTTGTTCTAGGTATTCCTAATCCGTTGGCAGACAATGTCCGTTAACTGGTTTTCCCCCATGGTACCGTTAGGTCTCCTCTGTCGTCTTTTGCTGAATTATTCGCATGACTACTCCAGACAAGTAGACAACAAACAACTTATTTTTGACATCTGATGTAGTGGGAATAAAGTATTGCTAACATACGTTTTAATAACATACTGAGATCTAAAACAAAATTAATTGCGTTGCATGGGCTGAACAGTTATTCATTTGGTGACACGAACTGGCAACATTCACTGCTGCTAGGCGAGCGCGTCATAAGCCTTAGGAATGACTGGCTAGTTCAAAGAACACCAAATTCCACTCATATCACAAAGGAGGTTAATTTAAACAGATTTTCAATTCCACCAATTTATCGTTCACTGTCCGTTCTCATGTGTATGTCGTCATTTTTGTAGTGGTAATTGTTATTGTTGTGTTTCTACAGTTTCGTGTTATTAGTTTTGTAGTAAATGGAATACTTTTTTGTTTTCCCAATTTTTTTTTTGTTCCTATTTTGTTATTATTTTTATATTAATATGGCATCGTCACCTTGGCCGCAAATTTCTAGATTTTATGAACATACTGAGAAAGTAGACGGTCTCAACTTAACTTTAAGTGCTGGATGTGTGTGCCCAAGCACAAACATTAAAACATCGCCGACTTCAGTGCAATCAGAGGACACATAAAGGTAAACAGATTAATAGATTATAAAAGTAATAATAGAGTAGCCTAATTATTCTCTGTTCTAATAAGTTATTCAATATTACATTGCCCTGTAGGCACAATACAATATCAGTTGTTAGTACAGCAGAGGCGTAGGTAGGTGGGGGGGGGCAAGGGGGCAGCCGCCCCGGTCGGCATAGCCAGGAGGGCGGCAAAGTGAGCATAGACTTGAAAAAATTGTTTTCAGTTTATAAAACTACAAACAACTTGTTTCTTCGATATGACAATTCCTTAAGTACTACAGGAATATAAGATTTTCTTAATATAAGATTAAGAACTACAAGTTCCAAAGAGTTTATGAAGTTTTTTATTCAAGGAAAATCGAACCCTGAGTGTCAAAATATTACAATTAATAAGGAAGCAACTTGCGATTATAAAATGGATGTTATTAGCGACGAGGCTGTTGATAAATACAATAAAGTCAACGACGTGAATACTTCAAACTGTGAAAGTGTCAAAGTACGGTTACAAGACTCAGTTGGTTCTAGTACCATGGATGATATTGCACCGTCAGACTTGAAATTACAGGCGATGAAGGACAGAACATTACTAGCAACAATGTAGACCGTGTTCCCGGTGCTGCTCTACAAGATATGGGAGCTTTGCCAAGCGAGAAATCTCAATCCTTCCGAGATATAATGGTGAATAGAGGAACAAGTCAGTTGCAGAACAAGGACAGCCATTTTCCTGAAGATGAAGGTGGTCGATCCTCAAACAAGTATTGGTTTGACAAAACCTTGCAAAATGGCGAAAGGTAAATTGCACTTGGATGTGTTTTTCTCCAACTAGAAAGTCTCTATTTTGCTTTTGTTGCGGTTTGTTTCCATGAAAAACTATCAAAAAAGCCATTTCAGTAGTAGAAATGGGTTTTTGTAGTGGCGAAAGTTAAATCCACGTATTCAGGATCATGAAAATAGTCCTGTTTATCGCTCTGCGTTTTTTGAATGGAATGAATTGGAACGTTCTTTAAACAAAGGGGGGACTTATTGATGATCTACTTCAGGAACAAATGGGTCATTCCCACAATACAAACTCTTGCACAACAAAAACTGGCACTGATAGGACATCGAGAGTCAATTACTAACGACCCAAATCCTGGAAACTTTCTGGCTTTGTTAAAATACATGGATACATTTTTAGCGTATAAAAATATACTTTGTGCATAACGTGTTAAAATACTTTGTTATGCTTTGGATCAATAAATCATCGACACTTCTGCAGATGCTAACGGACAATTAAAAGTTTGGAGGAATGAACTGTGCGACAATATCGTTACTAAGGCAGAGCATCCATTAATGAATGGAGTGTCACTATAACAAAAAGGATAAGTAGGAAGCACACGATGACAGGGGAGTATGCAGACGATTCTGCATTAACCGTTCGGCAGGAAATGGGACGTTCTCTAATAGAAATTTGGGCAAACTGTCAGTTGAAATTTCAAGCCGTTTCTCTAAAATAAAAGCGTTAGAAAAACGCTTTGGGTTCCTCTGTAAATTTGAGGCGTACATAAATGTTGGGGATACACATTTCAAGGAACAGCTTTCCCAAATCAACATTAAGTGCACAGTGCTTGCAAAACTGTATCCCCATGACCTAAACAGTGAAGAATTGTTCACTGACTTGAAAGACGTCATACTTTTATTTAAAAGGGAAAAAGTTAAAGGAGAACAAAAAGACTTTACACCTTAGGACTGCTACAATACATTTCTTCAATGAGATTAGAAACCTACAAAACATTAGCAACAGCTTTAAACATTTTTCTTACTTTACCAGTGTCTGTGCCTTTTTGTGAAAGATCGTTTAGTAAGTTTCAACTGATTAAATCGTACCTACGATCAACAATATCTCAAGACAGGGTATCAAATCTAGGGATACTTTCAATTGAAAACGACATTGCTTCATCATTAGATTATAGTGATCTAATAACCCACTTTGCATCAATTAAGACCAAGAAAGTTACATTTTAAAATGCCTCGTTTTAAATATTCATTAAATATTAAAAATAAATATTAATTGTTTATTAATAGAAGACGGAACCATTAACCTGTAATGGTAAGTGATTTATTTTATTACTTTTAATGTAATTCTTTGTTTAACTTTATGTTGCTTTAGAATATTGTTTTGACGGTGCGCTTTAGATCTACAAGGAAATTCCATGTTTATTAGAACATTTTTACGTTATAATTTTTTTGTATTACTACATTTTTTATAGTCTATATTTGTTAATAATAAATGTATACAAACTGAATACCGGTAATATTATAATATGTAATTTCTTAATTTTGACTTAACAAATACCGTATTGTTAAGACGTTTGCTGGACGTGCTTTCATACAAAAATCTACACACTTGCATTTATTAAGTACTTTGTTCACTGGATGAGCCTTCATTTTTGCTCTTTTGTCCCCGTTTATTTGTGAAGGTGAGGCGGCCGACGATCTCCTTGCCCCGGGCGCCAAAAAGCCTAGCTACGCCACTGAGTACAGTATTGTGAACCGAAAAATGCAATAGACAAATAATAATTAATTTCCTTCTGCAATTTAAAATAATGTGATAATTTAATGATTAAAATAAAATAAAAATATGATTTTTAATTATGTAATGATTAATTATTGAATTTTTAATGTAAATATTTTAAGTAATTTTTAAGCATCGGAAATTTTAATTAATTTTTTTGAAAAAGCTTAATTTGTAGATTTATTTAACATGATTTTAATTATTTCAACAGCAACAGCAGCTTGCTCAATAAAAAAAAAGAAAACAAAATTTTAACTTTTAATCAGTTAATTTGATTTTAAAGTTACTTTTTGCACGTATTAACTTTAACTTAGTTAATTTTGGGGAGCACTAACTTTAACGTTAATCAGTTAAATTTTGTTATTAACTTTCCCAAGTCTGCTTATGCCTATAAAGGGTTAAACATATTCGGACACAAATACAACATTTCTGATGTCAGAAATGGTAACCGTGTATACAATGTATAATCTAATTGCAGTTTATAATATTTATATTGATTTATTAATATTAAATTGTTTTCCTTTACTGCTCACAATTATTAGAAGCACTATAAAAGTTAGGAGAATGGTCATTGACGCGCTTAACAGTTTAGCGTTCGAGTTTCATTGCAAAGGGAGAGTAGGTATTTAGTTGTGGTTTGAATTAACAGAATTTTGTACAGTGCATTCTTTTTGAGTGTCGTTTTTATTAATTACATCGTTTGAGTATAGACGATTTAATTTTTGTAGCGTCATTGTGTGGATTGTGTCAGTGTGTTGTGTTTTCATCTTACGTTACACATTGGAATACACGTATAGTTTGAAATGAATAAAAGTGGTAGCAGTAGTAATGCCTATTGTGCTGTTGCACATTGTCATGATTGGGGCTTTAAGGAACCTGGTACCATATACCACGCGTTTCCAAATAGCGAAGAGCTGAGACGTGTGTGACTTTCTCACTGTAAACGAACTGATAAATTTATGGTAACACTGTCCGAGTGTGTTCTAAGCACTTTCTCCCAGATGATTACAAAACGGATTTGAAAAATGAACTTCTTGGTTTACCGACAAGAAAAATTCTGCGGTTAAATGCTGTTTCATCCCAGTACATTCCAAATTGGCACGGCAAGTCAAATTCAAGCGACAGCACAACTTAAGTGCGTATGTCTTTAGTTTAAAAATTGTACTACAGAGTTTAGTCAAATTTTATTACGTAACTCAAGCTATAAATCTCTTCCCTGTTCCTAATTTGATTCTTCTGGGTTTATACTGACTTATAATAAAATAGGTCTACATCTGAATATCTTTACCCAAGCAGAATTTGTACAGTAGACCTGGCATTACTGGCTGATGTGGACTGAATAATGTGGGTAGTCTTTAATTGAACGAGCGAAGAGCGTTCTCACTTTTAACTCGCTTTGAATGTGTGTGTGTGTGTGTGTGTGTGTGTGTGTGTGTGTGTGTGTGTGTGTGTGTGTGTGTGTGTGTGTGTGTGTGTGTGTGTGTGTGTGTTTTGACGTATACATAAACTTAAAAACTAAAAATAAACTATTTGTCACTTAGTCTTTATACAATCATATAAGTTTAATTAAACAACAGTACAATAGTCTAGGTTGGGGGTTTGTAGTGTTAATTGTACTCAAACTAGTAATGATTGGTTTAATTCGTTTTAAATTGTTAGCCAGTTCTGCATCTCAGACAATTTATTAGTTAATTTACTTCCACTTAATGTAATCCTTTTGCCTAGTTTTTTTTTAATGTTTCATTCTCGAATCATACAAAATTAAGGGATTGTTTACACTCTATAGGTCTCCAGTGAACGAGAAACCCGCATGGAAGTCAGGTCTGTAAGGAAACGAGCACTATTAACAATAAGTACTTTGTCCCCAAAGAAAAGAAGTATCGACCAGGAAACTTGGACTGAGCCAAATCAGGACGTAGAAATAACGAAACTTCGTGAAGAAATTGGACAGCTAAAAAAGAAAAATGCCCTAAATCTACTCGCGCTGAAACAAACGCAAGCTGCTCTAAGAACACTCAGAAGAGCAAGATATGTAGCGTCTTTCAAGAAGGCATTACCGTCCAAGACAACACGGGGAAAATTAAATCAAGGTCTAAAAGCTATCATGTCTAAGTGCTTCACTGCAGGCCAGATTCGTGAATGCTCTCACGCTTAGAGCACTTTCAAAGACAAAGACATATGATTACTTAAAGAAGCGCAATTTCCTCTTACCCGCTTGTTCTACACTCCAAAAGTGGATACGACAGTTTAAATGCAGGCGAGCCATCCTTCAGGAAGTTTTGTCTTTAATGACAGCTAAGGCTACAAATTTTACACAACTTGAGAAAATCTGTGTCCTTTCTTTCGACGAAATAAATATTGATGGACGTGTGTGCTACGATTCTTCTGATGACGTAATTGTGGGGCCCCACAGTAATGTTCAGGTGGTCATAATCAAGGTCTGTTTTCGAAACGGAACCATCCCATTTATTAAGATTTTGTTGTCACCATGACAGATGAATTGCTTAAAAGCATTATTAGTGCCGTTGAGAGCAGTAATACTCATGTAGCGGCTGTGACGTGTGATATGGGGGGAAAGAATTCAAAAGTCTATAAGAAATTAGGCCTAAACAGAGAAAAAACTTTCTTCATTAACCCAACTACAAACGATAAGGTGTGGGTTTTTGTGACGTACCTCACCTTTTGAAGCTACTTAGAAATCATTTTCTAGACGATGGGTTGTTACTTTGCGATGGCACTGAGCTTAAAAAGGATACAACAGAAAATCTGCTACAGCAAAACAGACTGGAGACTTGACGATTTTACCCAACATTAGTCAGATACACCTTAACGTAATTGGTCGATCTCGTCAAAATGTAAGATTTGCTGCACAGTTATTTTTCAATCGTACAGGAAAGGCGCTGAAATATGTTGGAAATAAAGAGCGCAAAAACCGCTTCATCGAACTAGTAATCGACGCATTCGATGTTTTAAACTCGAGACTTCCAAAAGACCAGAAAACGACCCTCAGAAGTGGATACGGCATGAATTTAAGGAACCTTGAAAACAGTTTATGGAAGTACGAGTAGTAATCAACATGCTAGTGATAAGTAATTATAATACACTTAGCAGTTTATTATCTTTTCAGAAAGGTTTCATTATACCCTTAAATTCACTGTTTGGCCTTTACGAACAAATGAAATTATTCATGGTGTGACGTACGTTTTGACTCTAGATTAAATCAAGATTGCCTAGAAAACGTTTTTCTCGAATTCAAGGATTAGGCGTCGTTTATAATAATACTATACTCCCTTTAAAGTGCGCTACAGAATTCGGCTCTTCCTTTTAACAGGTAGCACGGACGATACACCGTTATCTGGAAGTGCGTCTGAGGATGGTAGCATTCATTCTACCGAAGTTATGGAAGCAGAATCAAATGACTCTGGTGAGGACTTCATGCGATTTGGTACCAGTGAAGTATGCATAGACATAATTGAACATACATCAATACCAACTACTCCGAACAGTGACACAGACGAAGCAGAACTGTTAAAAACAGAGGATTTGGCCCAGTCTGCAAGTTGACAACAATGTTTCTCAAGATGGCTTAAAATATCTGGTTGAGTATATCGCATTCCAGGCGAAATTTTGTGTCTTTCCGGCGAACATAGTTACGACTGGATATCGATTATATGAAAGGGGGGGGGGCTTACCCATCCGTTAGACGAGTGGTTACAAAAACTGATTCAGTTTAAAATAGTTTTTGGTTCTTTTCACGGACGTACAGTCTCAACATAAGTTAAAGTTATCTCTTCTTTCGCCTCCTTGCTTAAATCTAAATTTCCAGAAGTGAACGAGAAAGTCATTTGTCTTTACGTCAGGACAAGAACATTTATCAGAATCCGTCATCTGAACAAACAGCTCAAACTCAAGTTCCTTGAAAAGTATGCAGCAACAAAGAGCAACAATTTTCGTCTTCAAAAATGTATGTCGCCTAAAAGGTATGTATCAACTAAATAACCATTTTCATTTCGTTAACAAAATGTATTTATGGTTACAACTAAACGTACAAGTTTCAGTTTTTTCGTTATACATTATGTGAAAAAATTGATAACGCGACTACAATGCACAAGGTGACGTCACCCAATGGGAGCATAAGCCGGAGTGAGCTATGTTATACGTTACTCTAGCTCCTGGCAGGGGCGAACCGTGCCACCGCCCAGGGCGGCAGATTCCGGGATGTTAGGTTTTGAAATTGAGGAAAAATAAAATTATTCACTTAACACGTTGACTGCTAATCCGTCTGAAGCGTATGACATCCTGAAGCGAAATTTTGTTCTTCCTGTTTTACTCTTTCTATACCTTCATCTTTATAGAAACATTAATTGTTATCACTTAAATTATAAAATTACGGAAATAACCATAATGACGCACAGTGTGTGTAACTTATAGAGTGTAAACAATCCCTTAATTTTGTATGATTCGAGAATGAAACATTAAAAAAAAAACTAGGCAAAAGGATTACATTAAGTGGAAGTAAATTAACTAATAAATTGTCTGAGATGCAGAACTGGCTAACAATTTAAAACGAATTAAACCAATCATTACTAGTTTGAGTACAATTAACACTACAAACCCCCAACCTAGACTATTGTACTGTTGTTTAATTAAACTTATATGATTGTATAAAGACTAAGTGACAAATAGTTTATTTTTAGTTTTTAAGTTTATGTATACGTCAAACACACACACACACACACACACACACACACACACACACACACACACACACACACACACACACACACACACACACACACACACACACACACACACACACACACACACACACACATTCAAAGCGAGTTAAAAGTGAGAACGCTCTTCGCTCGTTCAATTAAAGACTACCCACATTATTCAGTCCACATCAGCCAGTAATGCCAGGTCTACTGTACAAATTCTGCTTGGGTAAAGATATTCAGATGTAGACCTATTTTATTATAAGTCAGTATAAACCCAGAAGAATCAAATTAGGAACAGGGAAGAGATTTATAGCTTGAGTTACGTAATAAAATTTGACTAAACTCTGTAGTACAATTTTTAAACTAAAGACATACGCACTTAAGTTGTGCTGTCGCTTGAATTTGACTTGCCGTGCCAATTTGGAATGTACTGGGATGAAACAGCATTTAACCGCAGAATTTTTCTTGTCGGTAAACCAAGAAGTTCATTTTTCAAATCCGTTTTGTAATCATCTGGGAGAAAGTGCTTAGAACACACTCGGACAGTGTTACCATAAATTTATCAGTTCGTTTACAGTGAGAAAGTCACACACGTCTCAGCTCTTCGCTATTTGGAAACGCGTGGTATATGGTACCAGGTTCCTTAAAGCCCCAATCATGACAATGTGCAACAGCACAATAGGCATTACTACTGCTACCACTTTTATTCATTTCAAACTATACGTGTATTCCAATGTGTAACGTAAGATGAAAACACAACACACTGACACAATCCACACAATGACGCTACAAAAATTAAATCGTCTATACTCAAACGATGTAATTAATAAAAACGACACTCAAAAAGAATGCACTGTACAAAATTCTGTTAATTCAAACCACAACTAAATACCTACTCTCCCTTTGCAATGAAACTCGAACGCTAAACTGTTAAGCGCGTCAATGACCATTCTCCTAACTTTTATAGTGCTTCTAATAATTGTGAGCAGTAAAGGAAAACAATTTAATATTAATAAATTAATATAAATATTATAAACTGCAATTAGATTATACATTGTATACACTGTTACCATTTCTGACATCAGAAATGTTGTATTTGTGTCCGAATATGTTTAACCCTTTATAGGCATAAGCAGACTTGGGAAAGTTAATAACAAAATTTAACTGATTAACGTTAAAGTTAGTGCTCCCCAAAATTAACTAAGTTAAAGTTAATACGTGCAAAAAGTAACTTTAAAATCAAATTAACTGATTAAAAGTTAAAATTTTGTTTTCTTTTTTTTTATTGAGCAAGCTGCTGTTGCTGTTGAAATAATTAAAATCATGTTAAATAAATCTACAAATTAAGCTTTTTCAAAAAAATTAATTAAAATTTCCGATGCTTAAAAATTACTTAAAATATTTACATTAAAAATTCAATAATTAATCATTACATAATTAAAAATCATATTTTTATTTTATTTTAATCATTAAATTATCACATTATTTTAAATTGCAGAAGGAAATTAATTATTATTTGTCTATTGCATTTTTCGGTTCACAATACTGTACTCAGTGGCGTAGCTAGGCTTTTTGGCGCCCGGGGCAAGGAGATCGTCGGCCGCCTCACCTTCACAAATAAACGGGGACAAAAGAGCAAATATGAAGGCTCATCCAGTGAACAAAGTACTTAATAAATGCAAGTGTGTAGATTTTTGTATGAAAACACGTCCAGCAAACGTCTTAACAATACGGTATTTGTTAAGTCAAAATTAAGAAATTACATATTATAATATTACCGGTATTCAGTTTGTATAAATTTATTATTAACAAATATAGACTATAAAAAATGTAGTAATACAAAAAAATTATAACGTAAAAATGTTCTAATAAACATGGAATTTCCTTGTAGATCTAAAGCGCACCGTCAAAACAATATTCTAAAGCAACATAAAGTTAAACAAAGAATTACATTAAAAGTAATAAAATAAATCACTTACCATTACAGGTTAATGGTTCCGTCTTCTATTAATAAACAATTAATATTTATTTTTAATATTTAATGAATATTTAAAACGAGGCATTTTAAAATGTAACTTTCTTGGTCTTAATTGATGCAAAGTGGGTTATTAGATCACTATAATCTAATGATGAAGCAATGTCGTTTTCAATTGAAAGTATCCCTAGATTTGATACCCTGTCTTGAGATATTGTTGATCGTAGGTACGATTTAATCAGTTGAAACTTACTAAACGATCTTTCACAAAAAGGCACAGACACTGGTAAAGTAAGAAAAATGTTTAAAGCTGTTGCTAATGTTTTGTAGGTTTCTAATCTCATTGAAGAAATGTATTGTAGCAGTCCTAAGGTGTAAAGTCTTTTTGTTCTCCTTTAACTTTTTCCCTTTTAAATAAAAGTATGACGTCTTTCAAGTCAGTGAACAATTCTTCACTGTTTAGGTCATGGGGATACAGTTTTGCAAGCACTGTGCACTTAATGTTGATTTGGGAAAGCTGTTCCTTGAAATGTGTATCCCCAACATTTATGTACGCCTCAAATTTACAGAGGAACCCAAAGCGTTTTTCTAACGCTTTTATTTTAGAGAAACGGCTTGAAATTTCAACTGACAGTTTGCCCAAATTTCTATTAGAGAACGTCCCATTTCCTGCCGAACGGTTAATGCAGAATCGTCTGCATACTCCCCTGTCATCGTGTGCTTCCTACTTATCCTTTTTGTTATAGTGACACTCCATTCATTAATGGATGCTCTGCCTTAGTAACGATATTGTCGCACAGTTCATTCCTCCAAACTTTTAATTGTCCGTTAGCATCTGCAGAAGTGTCGATGATTTATTGATCCAAAGCATAACAAAGTATTTTAACACGTTATGCACAAAGTATATTTTTATACGCTAAAAATGTATCCATGTATTTTAACAAAGCCAGAAAGTTTCCAGGATTTGGGTCGTTAGTAATTGACTCTCGATGTCCTATCAGTGCCAGTTTTTGTTGTGCAAGAGTTTGTATTGTGGGAATGACCCATTTGTTCCTGAAGTAGATCATCAATAAGTCCCCCCTTTGTTTAAAGAACGTTCCAATTCATTCCATTCAAAAAACGCAGAGCGATAAACAGGACTATTTTCATGATCCTGAATACGTGGATTTAACTTTCGCCACTACAAAAACCCATTTCTACTACTGAAATGGCTTTTTTGATAGTTTTTCATGGAAACAAACCGCAACAAAAGCAAAATAGAGACTTTCTAGTTGGAGAAAAACACATCCAGTGCAATTTACCTTTCGCCATTTTGCAAGGTTTTGTCAAACCAATACTTGTTTGAGGATCGACCACCTTCATCTTCAGGAAAATGGCTGTCCTTGTTCTGCAACTGACTTGTTCCTCTATTCACCATTATATCTCGGAAGGATTGAGATTTCTCGCTTGGCAAAGCTCCCATATCTTGTAGAGCAGCACCTGGAACACGGTCTACATTGTTGCTAGTAATGTTCTGTCCTTCATCGCCTGTAATTTCAAGTCTGTACGGTGCAACATCATCCATGGTACTAGAACCAACTGAATCTTGTAACCGTACTTTGACACTTTCACAGTTTGAAGTATTCACGTCGTTGACTTTATTGTATTTATCAACAGCCTCGTCGCTAATAACATCCATTTTATAATCGCAAGTTGCTTCCTTATTAATTGTAATATTTTGACACTCAGGGTTCGATTTTCCTTGAATAAAAAACTTCATAAACTCTTTGGAACTTGTAGTTCTTAATCTTATATTCCTGTAGTACTTAAGGAATTGTCATATCGAAGAAACAAGTTGTTTGTAGTTTTATAAACTGAAAACAATTTTTTCAAGTCTATGCTCACTTTGCCGCCCTCCTGGCTATGCCGACCGGGGCGGCTGCCCCTTTGCCCCCCCCACCTACCTACGCCTCTGGTGTACTAACAACTGATATTGTATTGTGCCTACAGGGCAATGTAATATTGAATAACTTATTAGAACAGAGAATAATTAGGCTACTCTATTATTACTTTTATAATCTATTAATCTGTTTACCTTTATGTGTCCTCTGATTGCACTGAAGTCGGCGATGTTTTAATGTTTGTGCTTGGGCACACACATCCAGGACTTAAAGTTAAGTTGAGACCGTCTACTTTCTCAGCATGTTCATAAAATCTAGAAATTTGCGGCCAAGGTGACGATGCCATTATTAATAAAAAAATAATAACAAAATAGGAACAAAAAAAAATTGGGAAAACAAAAAAGTATTCCATTTACTACAAAACTAATAACACGAAACTGTAGAAACACAACAATAACAATTACCACTACAAAAATGACGACATACACATGAGAACGGACAGTGAATGATAAATTGGTGGAATTGAAAATCTGTTTTGTGATATGAGTGGAATTTGGTGTTCTTTGAACTAGACGTGACGTTATGAAAATTTAAAATGACTACGTGAGATCGAACCAAATAAGGGATACTGTAACAGATCGTTTAGAAAATAATGTAAGACGAGATAGCAGCAGTGAAGGCAACTTGAGTGATAGTGATAATAGGTTAACGGTGATAACTGTGACGGAAATATTAGTAGGGTGAAGAACTGACCTAAATAATTATTGTAATTGCATGTAAGTAAATGTGTTCTATGGTACTTAAATAGTTTCACACACACACACACACACACACACACACACACACACACACACACACACACACACACACACACACACACACACACACAATCATTTCACGTACGAGGCTGTTATTAATGTTACTTATTCAAACAAATTAAGATGCCAGAGCAATGTGGATCATATATTATTACGTTTTTCGTGAATCGTAACATGTACACAAAGTGTACACATTCCAAAATATACGACGATTGTTGATGTCTAGCCCCGACTTTCGAGAAACATTGCAACAGACACAACACGCCAAGTCACTGTTTACAAAATAATGGAAATCTTTATTAGGCCTACATTGTCTCTTTCTGTTGTGTCTGACGCTTGTTTCGTCTTACAAAATGTCCACGTTAACTGTCGTAATCGAAATCAAAACTTACCTACAACCAAATTTTGTAGGTAACAAAATTTTAGGTAAAAACCTTAAAAACAATTAAAAGAATAACAAAAGAATTTTCAAATTATAAGAATAATTGGATAGAAAAAAGTTAGGTAAGTTAGTAAAAAGTAAGTTATATATGTGCGTGCGCGCGCGCGCGTGTGTGTGTATGTGTTTTGGTAGGGCTGTAAAATTTAGTTTGGTAAAGTATTTAGTAATATAATTAAAAATGTAGCTAATGAAATGTAAAAAACAATAAATACATAAAAAAGTTAAAAATTAAAAATAAACAATTGAAAACACTATAAGAATCATAGACAATAGAAAACTAAATAAATAAAGTTATAAATATAATAAAACGAAAATAATTGTGAATCGACAAAACAGTGTAACTGCTTTATTTCAGCTGTCATTATAAGCGATTTCAGTTTTCAAATTTTACTACTTTTACAGAGAAAAACGTAAATTTAACTATTATCTTTCATCTTTAATTATTAAAGAAGCGTAACTTGTAACTTCGGCACATTAAGTATAAAAAGTCAACCCGTGTCAAAATAGATTACTCTTGTCACATTCGCGTCTTATTAACAATTCAGAGAGTAGACCAATATTTTCAACTGCGTTAGTAGACATTTTCCTCTCTCGTGCCTTTCACTGCTCCCGTCTTCTCCCCACTACAACCTGGGCGCTGATTCATGTCTGCTTAATACTACTGTACTACCGGTATTCAAGTTATGACAAGCTTGCTAAAACCAACGAATATAGACGTTACTACAACCTGATTAACGAAAGAAAGTGACTGGCGGAGCGGCCGCGCGGCGACCGAGTTTGTAGTAAAAACATTCCACTTAATAACCTCGTGGAAACGTAAAATACAGGGCTAGAAATGTCTAATGAACTGTATTTTAATCATGAATTAAAGACGTTTTTAACAAACTTTTCTAATTTTTAAAATCTTTTTTCAATTAATTTACATTTGTGCCAATTGAAAAAAATCGGCGCTAATACGCAAAAGTAAATAGCGTATAATGAACAAATCTTGTACTGCATTTAACGAATATAAAGAAAAATAGGTTTCTGTATTTAGCGGTGGGCGTTCTACCGTACTGTGTTTAACGGTTAGCGCAGAATCTACATGAGGTAACGAAGCTGCGCTTGATTGGTGCTGCTCCCTTGGGGACGCCTTGAAGCGCGAGTTGAAAAATGCGTAGAATAAACGGTTTGGAGCTTGTCTGATTTCGCTACTCCAACTAACCGCCTCGCCGCTCTCCGACAGAGAAGTTTTTATTAATTGTTCCATCTTCCACCTACGGCAGGCTAAATTAAAACAGATCTGCGGGTCCCCCGCTTCAAGTCGAGGACCAGCTCCAAATCATTACCTGAACAACCGAACATCAAAGGCTCTCAGCTTCATCTGCCGGAGGAGAACAGCGAGTAACAGGCCACACCAACACAAAAATGCTCTAGACCAGGACTTCAAACTCCACACCAGGGAATAAATCAGGTGACACCAACCCAATATTACTTTTTAACACAAGTGAATGTAACCTACTAGAACTCGTGGGCATATAGCGACACACCCTAAAATGACTTTAAGCTTTACACATTTCAATTGGGTCCCCGGTTAATGGGACAGAATAGTGCGCGGACTTGGGGGGGAATCTTTTGTACATTTTGTAATACTATTTATATTAAGTGTGAGCCCAGAGGTTGGCATGTATCCGTGGCTGATTACCATTCAGGCATGTAAATTTCTTTCTAGTTTTCAGTAAAAGGGTTACCTTAGTGCTAGTAATTCTATCATTCATCATGTAATTTCACAGATTAAATTTAGTTTTCCATTGATTCATTAATTTCACATATTTATATTCAGTTTGGGTCCTATAATGGATAGGAGTTTCTTTTGTTAGTTTCATTCGGGTCCCCAGTTTAATCCTGTATAGGCGGATTTGTCATGCAGACTTGAACATGCTCCTGGGACAGGTTTAGTTAGGCACGATCTTGCCTAGGAACAAGTCGGCCTTTGGGCCAAATTAATTCTTAAAGGTTATAAAGCATCATGGCACATTACTGTTATTAAATTTCTTTCACGAAAATATTACTGTTATTAATATTTCACAAAAATTTATCACGCTTAAATTCTTTTTAATTTATTATGGTCACTCGTATTTTGACTGAATTATGATTATATTTCCTCCAAGTTTAAGTGCTCAGTGTGGGAGCACTTTATAGTAGTATCAGGCATTATGCCAACCCCTGAATTTTAGTATGCCCTGGGGGCACTGGGGTTACACATATATATTGTTACAACACAAATAAGCCAACCCAGTACCAGCGATAAAAACCATATTTATAAATGTAAAAATACTTCATATCAAATAAAATGATTAATTTAAATAAAATATAAAGAATATGACTCGAAAAACGACGACTTTGACCTAACCTAAGTGATTGACCCAACAACAGGAAACAAATGAAGAAGGGAACCACACAAATAACCAACGAGAATAACAGAAGAAAGTGATTGACCCAACAAATACAACCAAAGAAGAAAAGAAGGTGATTAACCAAACCAAAGGAAGAAAGGAAAAAATTCAAAACCCAAACAAAAATGAAACAAGGTCATGGGTTAAACGACCCCAAAATACCCAAAGAAAAGGATGGAAAAACCAAAGTATTAATCAAATAATGAAAATGAAGAAGGAGGGGAGATAGGTAGAAGTGAAAACCAATAATGATTCACAAACGAGTAATAAAGCATAGGAGAAGGAGAAATAAAGCACTCAAGAAGAATATTGGAACCAAACCAATGGTTATCCTGAGAAAGGAAAAAGTAACGGTTATTACTCATTAATGGAGAAAATGATCTAGAGAAGAAGCCCTATTAAAAAATGTTAAGGATTAAGGTGATGAAAAAGCAACCTAAACCACAAATGAAATTTAGATGTAAAAGTAGTATTATAAGAATATAAAATTGTTATTAGTATTAAGGATATATTGTGATGAAAGAGAAATAAGTATAGGGATTACCTACTAAAAAACACATAGTATAAACAGTGATACAGTGCAATAGTGTATGTGTAAAAACCCCAAAGTGAAGTGATAAGGTACGCTAGTTAAATTATAATTAACTATAGATAATTTAAAAATGAAGGTGAGATATAAGTGGGAATAGTGTAAGATTTAGAATATAACTATTATAAGGATTAGTGAATAATGAAGATAATAGACACTTCATAAATCTGTGAAAAACACTAAAGGTTTAAAAGTGGAAAAATAACAGTGAATAAATAGCTGGTGAAAAATAGTATTAAGTATGAATTGTAGAATAAGCTGAACACTAGAAAGTGATGATGACACTATTATTTAAGAAAAGATGTTTAATAAATTTAAGTTTAATTATAGCCGATAGTAATTAAAAAGGGAGGATTCCAGGAAAGAATAAATTGAAGGTGTTGACATGGAGAGAAAGTAAAGATTGTTTAAAGATTAAGAAATCAGAGACAGAACAAAGACACCTATGTTATAAGGGACTGTTATAAATTTCATAAAAGTGATGTTGTTTATCACAACAAAAATAATATGAATTGTAAACAAAAAATTAGCAAATAATAATAAGTTGGAAGGAAGTGATGATATTTCTCACTCAAAATAATAACTCTAATAACTTATAAAGAATTGTTCATGTTAATGTTATGAATAGGATATGGCTGAAAGAAACTTGCAGCCCATAAGCCTAAATTGTTATGTTTTAAATGTTAAGATAGAGAAAGCAATATTGACATGTAATCAAAACACCAACAGACTCAAAATACAACACAAACAATTATAATAACAAAATAAAGCCCATCAGGCTGAAGTGAAATGTAATTAAATGAAATAAGTAAAATACCATCATGGCTACTGATGCCTATGAAAATGCATAACTGTCAGGACCAAACAACCAAAAATTATAACAAATTAACTAAGAATTTAGCAAATCTGAGGTGAAGGAATCACCAAGAATAAATTGTAAATCATTTGTAAAACAAAATATTATAATAAGCATTTTTATACAAAAAGAAATGTAATTAACAAGCATTAACATAATTGTAAAAACATAAAATCTAAAAATACCCAAACTTGTGGGGTATCAAAATAATCTATGAAAGGAAATAAATACTATAGTGACAATATTTAATAACCAGGAAGGAAGGTGGAGGAATAACAGCAATCAGAAGATATACGAAGAATTCGAATTTTGATAACAATACATCATCTCAAAATCAACCAATCAAATATCATACAGTTACCATGGAAACGGCAGTTGAAGATGAAATTACCGTTGGAATATAGAGAGAAGCAAAGTGTCATTAAGCGAATACAGATGCCAATATTGAGAAGAACATTTTTATATGAAAATAATGCAAAAAAGCATTTCAAGTTACTAACCATGATAGCTTAAGAAGCAGACGACCATTTGTAGCAGTCAATTCAAGACCCAAGGCAAATTAAACGGAAAATTATCAGAAAAGAACATCCAGATACTTTATGAAAAAGACGCCCAATCCATTGAAGCCCCAAAATCCATGAAAACCGAACTTAATGCAGCCAAATCCTACCCGATTAAACGAAGATACCGAGGCACGCTGAGGTGTTAAGTACAATCAAATTACAGTAATTATTTTCCAAAACCCTAATCACTTTAAATATTATTAAAAGGTAATTTTACCTCACTATAGAACCAATATTTCTCTTTCATAGACTATTTAAGCAAAATAACACTTGATAGAAACTTGTTAACGTTGAATATAACCTATTAGTTAAACACGAACTTACAAAACACATTTACAACACAACAGAACAGATTGTAACAGCACACATTATTATTTATGTACACGTAGAATAAGGTAATATAAATTTATTGTAACTATATTCTTTAGCTCATAGTCACAAGAATCCACGATTTGGGAAACAGAAAAATATTTGTAACACTTCAACGTACGCAGCAATGCAAGGTTGAATGTTTCCTAGATCGCTTCGCCAAACCCAGAGGCAGGAGTCTAATGTAATCAGTCGGTGCAAATTTATTATTGTATTATTGTCAATGTGAATATTTTCAATTATCACCTATTAAAAAATAACTATTACAGGGAGTAACCGTCGTTATCATTTCATAGGGAGTGCTTTATATATTACTTGTGTTTAGTTAAGAATAAATTTGACGAGAAGCGAACAAGTTGTCATTCACGCAGCAGCAACGACAATTGTGACGGCCGTGCGAGCGGGAATTATTTGAATGCCCATACCGTCACTGCTGATAGCTCGTCAGACAATAATTTTAGTTGTTTTATAAAATGACTTGGCGCAACCCGGGATTAACACACCCCTATAAATAACAGGTAAGGTTACTGCCGTATTATACAGGTGAATAACTCAACGCTACGAACATCGCTAGCCACAACATTAATGTAACGACCCCGGTGCGAGGCGAACGCACTAATCATAATTACACATACAAAACTGGTGTACATTTTACAGGTACGCAGCCCTCGTATATATCGTTACAGATTGGCGACCAACCGGTGAGGCTTTAAAAGAAGGCCAACGGCGACTATGAAGAGACATTCAATGGTTACCAGGAAGGACACTCAAAAAGGAATTGAAGGTGAAGGTCAACCGGAAGAGATGGAAGAAATCGAAGAAATGATCGGGGAGCTATTCGAAGAGGATAATCCGGAAAACCAACCAGAAAATCCAACTCAACCAGAACCGGAAATGGAAATAATGGTAGGAGACCAACCTAGCAAACCCACTCAGAAAGAAGACCTGAGCACGCAGGAGATGTTCAGGATGATGATGGAACAAATGAACAAAAACCAGGAAGAATTGAATCATAAATTAGAATCAGACAAGGAAGAATTGAATAAAAATTTCGAATCATTACAAGAGGGAAGGAATGAAGACAGGAAGTTTTTCAAGGAGAACATGGAACTTCTGAACAACAAAATGGAGAGCAACCATGAAGCCCTGATGAGAGGCCAAGAAATATTAGAAAAGAAGAGTGAAGAATTAAGGTTCATACTAATAGGATTTCGGGAAGAAATCAAGCAGACGAGAACGGGGATGAACAAGAGATGGGAAGAAACAAGTTACCCGGTAGATCAACCGAATGAAACAGTAGATAGTGATTTCAAACCATTGAATGAAACACCAGACACCACTTCTGAAGGTAATAAGGAGATGGAAATTGTAGAAGAATCAAGTGTATTGTTTTCTGAAAATAAAGGTAACAATAACATTGAGAAAATCAAGCACCTAAAAACCAATGATAGAAGAGGAAGAAAGAAGAACCGAATAATTAAGAAGATTAAGAAAACAGAGGAATCGGGAAAAGTATATAAGAAGAAACTAATAAAAACCAGAGAAGAATTAGAAATGATAAGGAGCAGACTCATTGATGTGTTTAATTTGCCACTTACCTACCAAAGCAAATTAATGAAATATAAAGATTGTAGGAGGACCCTGAGGGAAATTATAAAAGGAATTCACAACCAACCAGAGGATGAAAAATTCAGCAAATCTATGCTTAAATGGGAAATACAAGAAATAGAAAGGACCCACAACAGAATAGTGTGTCACAAATTGCACAGGTTTCTAAAACACAGAAATCCACCAGCATTGGAAATGCAAAATAAAAATTTAATAATGACATTAGCAAAGGAATTACCATTAACTCCACCGATTAACAAACTACCTCTTAAAGTGAACGACGTAGGCATGGATAGAGGGGAACCCATGGTAGTAGAAGAAATACTATACCAAGTAACAGAGAATTACCTCATAAGAAAGGAGACGGTAACACACACCAGAGCGATCCGAATACAAAGGGAAGAGAAGGCGGAAAAGATACTGCAGGCCAATAATGTTGAAGGACTTAGATCCGGAAGTAACCAACCAGAAGAAGAAGACTACGACTGGATACCTTTCAGCAGCGATCCAGCAGAGAATTTCCGCATAGCGTATAATAAACGCAACCCGCCAGAACTTTGGATTCCATCAAGAAGTAATCGGAACCAAAACAATAATGAAGATGAAAATAGGGTAGCGGTCCATGAAAATCCAGGTTTTTCATTACTACGTAATCAAGGGAGTAACGACGAAGGACCCCGGATAGCTCGGGTAAACCATGTCTTGGCAGAAGCCAGCCAAGAACCTAATAATGACCCCAGCAATGAAAATAATCTAGAGGATCAATTCCGCTACGCCGAAAGGATATGGCACGAACATGTGGTGAGATGGTAATGCCATGTAATTAATAATCATCAAGAAAAAAAGGTTTAACCAACTAACCTTTGAAGGAGTAGAGAAGCAGAACATCAAAGTGTAGAATAATAAAGGAGAAGGCTTGAATAAGGAATGGAATTAATAAAATTGACTAAGAAAAGATCAACTTACAAAAAGTATAAAAAATGTGGTCCTATATATAGTAACAGCGTATAAATTTATGTATAACCCAATGTATGGCCATATGTCATCACAAAGGACAATGGAACCAATACTTATGAGATAAGTAATATAACCACCAAGAAAGTAAAAGGAGTTTACAACCAAGCTTCAATAAAGAAATTCTATGAAGAAAACTAAATAACTATAAATAAAATACAAATGTCAAAATTCAAAAATTATGTGAGCACAACTTGCAACAATATTTCGATGACTTATGAGGCCTAAAATAAAAAATATAAAAACAAAGGAATAAGTTACACAAATTCCTACTAAGTGAAATCAACTTACAGTCTATTAAAAAGTTGATATATGAAGTATATAAAATAATTAAATAAAAGTACCAAAAAAGGAATACGCTACAAAAATTCCTATAAAGTAAGAGAATTAACTTACAAAGAATTATCAAAAATTATATTTGATACAAAATAAAATAAACAAAAATAAAATCAAGCTAAAAACTGATAAGATAAATACCTGAAATAATAATGAGTTTAATGTATTCTAAGAAAAAAAAAAAGAAAAATCTGAACTGGTACAAAGAAAAAGAGAAGTTATGTATAAATCAAATATACAAGCTATGCCTAAAGCAGAATAATGCTAAATAACTGAGAAAAGAATACGAATGTCTAAGATAATTAAAATGATCACTAGAAGAATAGAAAAACAAAATAATGAAAAGTTAGATATGATGAATTTAACATATGAATAAATAAAAAACAATCAACTGTATGAGCAAATGATAGTATATAGCAAAGGTACAGCGGAAGGAAGAATGAGTAAAAGGCCAAAGTGATGTAAAAACAAACCACAAGGTGGACAATCCCAAAGTATATTATTATTAATTTAAGTCACAAGTTGACAAAAAAGGTATTTAAGATTGACTGTTGAAAAGTCCAGCAATCCAAATAAACTGAGCAGAGATGATGTTCCTCTGGTCTCAGAAAAAATAAGTAGTAATGGGAGAAACCAGCTACTAAAAACTTAGGGAAAAATTGTGTATGAGGGAAAATACACCAATGGAAATAAATAAAAACAGATCCGAATAAAATGGAACGAATTAAGTAATAAGAGATATAAAGAATGGAGAAACAAACAAGAGAGAAAAGGAAAAAGATTATATATAACTGATAATTTCATAAAAAACTATGCTAGTGTTTTATCAAAATGATCAATTTTGAAGGAAAGGCACTATGTTACAACACAAATAAGCCAACCCAGTACCAGCGATAAAAACCATATTTATAAATGTAAAAATACTTCATATCAAATAAAATGATTAATTTAAATAAAATATAAAGAATATGACTCGAAAAACGACGACTTTGACCTAACCTAAGTGATTGACCCAACAACAGGAAACAAATGAAGAAGGGAACCACACAAATAACCAACGAGAATAAGAGAAGAAAGTGATTGACCCAACAAATACAACCAAAGAAGAAAAGAAGGTGATTAACCAAACCAAAGGAAGAAAGGAAAATAATTCAAAACCCAAACAAAAATGAAACAAGGTCATGGGATTAAACGACCCCAAAATACCCAAAGAAAAGGATGGAAAAACCAAAGTATTAATCAAATAATGAAAATGAAGAAGGAGGGAGATAGGTAGAAGTGAAAACCAATAATGATTCACAAACGAGTAGGAGAAGGAGAAATAAAGCACTCAAGAAGAATATTGGAACCAAACCAATGGTTATCCTGAGAAAGGAAAAAGTAACGGTTATTACTCATTAATGGAGAAAATGATCTAGAGAAGAAGCCCTATTAAAAAATGTTAAGGATTAAGGTGATGAAAAAGCAACCTAAACCACAAATGAAATTTAGATGTAAAAGTAGTATTATAAGAATATAAAATTGTTATTAGTATTAAGGATATATTGTGATGAAAGAGAAATAAGTATAGGGATTACCTACTAAAAAACACATAGTATAAACAGTGATACAGTGCAATAGTGTATGTGTAAAAACCCCAAAGTGAAGTGATAAGGTACGCTAGTTAAATTATAATTAACTATAGATAATTTAAAAGCGAAGGTGAGATATAAGTGGGAATAGTGTAAGATTTAGAATATAACTATTATAAGGAATAGTGAATAATGAAGAAAATAGACACTTCATAAATCTGTGAAAAACACTAAAAGTTTAAAAGTGGAAAAATAACAGTGAATAAATAGCTGGTGAAAAATAGTATTAAGTATGAATTGTAGAATAAGCTGAACACTAGAAAGTGATGATGACATTATTATTTAAGAAAAGATGTTTAATAAATTTAAGTTTAATTATAGCCGATAGTAATTATAAAGGGAGGATTCCAGGAAAGAATAAATTGAAGGTGTTGACATGGAGAGAAAGTAAAGATTGTTTAAAGATTAAGAAATCAGAGACAGAACAAAGACACCTATGTTATAAGGGACTGTTATAAATTTCATAAAAGTGATGTTGTTTATCACAACAAAAATAATATGAATTGTAAACAAAAAATTAGCAAATAATAATAAGTTGGAAGGAAGTGATGATATTTCTCACTCAAAATAATAACTCTAATAACTTATAAAGAATTGTTCATGTTAATGTTATGAATAGGATATGGCTGAAAGAAACTTGCAGCCCATAAGCCTAAATTGTTATGTTTTAAATGTTAAGATAGAGAAAGCAATATTGACATGTAATCAAAACACCAACAGACTCAAAATACAACACAAACAATTATAATAACAAAATAAAGCCCATCAGGCTGAAGTGAAATGTAATTAAATGAAATAAGTAAAATACCATCATGGCTACTGATGCCTATGAAAATGCATAACTGTCAGGACCAAACAACCAAAAATTATAACAAATTAACTAAGAATTTAGCAAATCTGAGGTGAAGGAATCACCAAGAATAAATTGTAAATCATTTGTAAAACAAAATATTATAATAAGCATTTTTATACAAAAAGAAATGTAATTAACAAGCATTAACATAATTGTAAAAACATAAAATCTAAAAATACCCAAACTTGTGGGGTATCAAAATAATCTATGAAAGGAAATAAATACTATAGTGACAATATTTAATAACCAGGAAGGAAGGTGGAGGAATAACAGCAATCAGAAGATATACGAAGAATTCGAATTTTGATAACAATACATCATCTCAAAATCAACCAATCAAATATCATACAGTTACCATGGAAACGGCAGTTGAAGATGAAATTACCGTTGGAATATAGAGAGAAGCAAAGTGTCATTAAGCGAATACAGATGCCAATATTGAGAAGAACGTTTTTATGTGAAAATAATGCAAAAAAGCATTTCAAGTTACTAACCATGATAGCTTAAGAAGCAGACGACCATTTGTAGCAGTCAATTCAAGACCCAAGGCAAATTAAACGGAAAATTATCAGAAAAGAACATCCAGATACTTTATGAAAAAGACGCCCAATCCATTGAAGCCCCAAAATCCATGAAAACCGAACTTAATGCAGCCAAATCCTACCCGATTAAACGAAGACACCGAGGCACGCTGAGGTGTTAAGTACAATCAAATTACAGTAATTATTTTCCAAAACCCTAATCACTTTAAATATTATTAAAAGGTAATTTTACCTCACTATAGAACCAATATTTCTCTTTCATAGACTATTTAAGCAAAATAACACTTGATAGAAACTTGTTAACGTTGAATATAACCTATTAGTTAAACACGAACTTACAAAACACATTTACGACACAAAAGAACAGATTGTAACAGCACACATTATTATTTATGTACACGTAGACTAAGGTAATATAAATTTATTGTAACTATATTCTTTAGCTCATAGTCACAAGAATCCACGATTTGGGAAACATAAAAATATTTGTAACACTTTAACGTACGCAGCAATGCAAGGTTGAATGTTTCCTAGATCGCTTCGCCAAACCCAGAGGCAGGAGTCTAATGTAATCAGTCGGTGCAAATTTATTATTGTATTATTGTCAATGTGAATATTTTCAATTATCACCTATTAAAAAATAACTATTACAGGGAGTAACCGTCGTTATCATTTCATAGGGAGTGCTTTATATATTACTTGTGTTTAGTTAAGAATAAATTTGACGAGAAGCGAACAAGTTGTCATTCACGCAGCAGCAACGACAATTGTGACGGCCGTGCGAGCGGGAATTATTTGAATGCCCATACCGTCACTGCTGATAGCTCATCAGGCAATAATTTTAGTTATTTTATAAAAGAACTTGGCGCCACCCGGGATTAACACACTCCTATAAATAACAAGTAAGGTTACTGCCGTATTATACAGGTGAATAACTCAACGCTACGAACATCGCTAGCCACAACATTAATGTAACGACCCCGGTGCGAGGCGAACGCACTAATCATAATTACACATACAAAACTGGTGTACATTTTACAGGTACGATCAGATCATATCGTTACAATATATATATATATATATATATATATATATATATGGATTATTATGTATTAAGATCTTTCAATAGGTGTTGCGTTCAAGAATATTTATGAATTGTGAATTATAAATATATATATATATATATATATATATGAACCTTATGGGGTGAAAGAGGTGTGGCAAGATATTAATGTTGAAAGTTGTAATTGTCCTGTGATGTGGAACGTGTGTATGTGTTGTAGTTGTAGACATATATATTTATATGTCCATTTATATGTATTGTATATTCATGTCTTATTTCTGGGGGTTAGGTATAGGGCTAAGTGGGGAAAAGTAACCCCAATTGGAAAAGAAAATGAATTAATCATTATATTAATTTCATTTAAATTGTATATTTATTTTTAAAGTAAAAAAAATTAACAAAAATATTTTAAGGAGAAAGCACTGACTTTGTTGGGAGATAAATATTTAACGTTTTGTTATAAAAAAAAAGAGAAGGATGTAATAAAAATTTATTGGTTGTTAATTTTGTGAGTTTTAATTGCAAGTCCCGTCTCACTGGGTCCAGCGCATTTTTGGCTTCTCTAGGCTTTTGGCCTAGTTTTAATTATCTTGTGGCCCCTCTTAAAAAAAAAAAAATTTTTTTTAAGTCAATAAAATACTTAAAGAAGGGTTACACATTGAGAGTTAAATAAAAAAATACACGAATTTGAATTAAAAATTTAGGGTTTACCGTTTTTATTACGTAAGAACTCAGAGGTTAAGCATCGGAAAAACATTTCTTGTAGACAAATGGTAGTCCACCTTCTTTAGTACAATATATCAAAAATTGAGATTCCTACGAATAATATTAACGACGTTATTAATTTTTTCCAAATGTACTGTTAACTCCGTTATTAATAATTTTTTTCATTGAGTTTTTTCACAGTAAGCATAACAAAATTGTATTCATCAATAAAAAGTGGTATGTAACCTTTAAATATTACGAAATATAACCGCAATCAGTTAATATAGGAAAATTAGAACTAAGATCGCTCAACGGCGCGCCATCGAGTCAAGGTACAGTAACAGCCCAAAGAAAGTGGTGCATACGCTCACGGCTCACGCATTGACACAGCCAACTTGCTACGAGTCACCAACCTCTCATATAAATATACAGAGATTTTAGTTATCTGTCTACTTATTTAATCTGATCTATCTACCTGGAGATCTGTCAAAAACTTACATCTGACCAGACTTTTGTGGTTTAGTTGAACTACATGCTTTTTATAACAGATGGTCTTGAATGATTGTTTATCACTCTTTTGCGGTACGGTATTTATTGTTTTCTTGTTAATAAACTATTTTTGTTTTGTGATCAGCTTTAATACTACTAATTGAAGTGCAATGTAATTACTGGGAAATTGTTAATGCCATTCAAATTTCTCAACAACTAATTATTTAACTATGAAATACAGTTTACAGTTTAAAACTACCGAGCAAAGCTCGGTCTACCAGATATTGCATAATTATAACAGTTTTTTACTGTTATAATGTATTGAAATGTAAAAACAATTAGTAAATTACTTGTTATTAGCATGGGGTTGACGGTAGCGCGCGCGAATAAAATGGGTCCACTAGGTTCTGACTGTACTTCCACCGCAGAGCGCCGCGCACTGCTCTCTGTGAAATTCACTTTATATATTAATCCATTGTAGTATTCCTATCACGTACAAGGTGTAAGTTGTTATGTCTTCTACACTTATTTATCTAAAGGGAGCGTCACGCAAATCTCATTCATGTACAACTTTTAACAACTGAGTTAACAGGACATTAGAAAAAAATTAATAACGTCGTTAATTTTAATATTAGGAATCTCAATTTTTGATATATTGTACTAAAGAAGGTGGACTACCATTTGTATACAAGAAATGTTTTTCCGATGCTTAACCTCTGAGTTCTTACGTAATAAATATGATAAACCCTAAATTTTTAATTCAAATTCGTGTATTTTTACTTCCATATTCCTTAAGGAATGGAAGTATGGTGATGGCAAAAAAAATCGTGTTCGAGATTATTGCAGATTCTGATTCTACTACACTCAAAACATGAAAAAAAGTCGTTTTCCGAAAAGTGTCTGTGTGTGTGTCTGTCTGTCTGTCTGTCTGTCTGTCTGTAGATTTTTTTTCTATGGCAAACGATAACTGCCGCAAATTCAAACAGAATCAAATAATTTTTTGCATGCAGCCCGGATTTGCAGAGTACTCGCGACCTATTGTTTTTGGTGAAGATCGGTTGAGGGAAAGGGGTAGTTTACCTGCAACGGTTTTTTTTTAGCAAGGGTAATTTTGTTTGTTTAGCAAACGATAACAGCCGCAAATTCAAACAGAATCAAAAGATTATTTGCATACAGCCCTAAAATGTAGAGTTCTCAAGACCTATTGTTTTTGGTGAAGATCGGTTGAGGGAAAGGGGTAGTTTACCTGCAACGTTTTTTTAACAAGGGTATTTTCTATGGCAAACGATAACAGCCGCAAATTCAAACACAATCAAATAATGTTTTGCATACAACCCTGATTTGTAGAGTACTCAAGACCTATTGTTTTTGGTGAAGATCGGTTAAGGGGAAGGGGTAGTTTACCTGCAACGTTTTTTTATCAAGCGTATTTTCTATGGCAAACGATAACAGCCGCAAATTCAAACAGAATCAAATAATGTTTCGCACACAGCCCTGAATGGTAGAGTTCTCAAGATCTGTTGATTTTGGTGAAGATCGGTTAAGGGAAAGGGGTAGTTTACCTGTAACGTTTTATGTTTTAACAAGGGTATTTCCTATGGCAAACGATAACAGCCGCAAAATCAAACAGAATCAAAAGATTATTTGCATACAGCCCTAAATTGTAGAGTTCTCAAGACCTATTGTTTTTGGTGAAAATCGGTTGAGGGAAAGGGGTAGTTTACCTGTAACGTTTTTTTAACAAGGGTATTTTACTTCCATATTCCTTAAGGAATGGAAGTATGGTGATGGCAAAAAAAATCGTGTTCGAGATTATTGCAGATTCTGATTCTACTACACTCAAAACATGAAAAAAAGTCGTTTTCCGAAAAGTGTCTGTGTGTCTGTCTGTGTGTCTGTCTGTCTGTCTGTCTGTCTGTCTGTAGATTTTTTTTCTATGGCAAACGATAACTGCCGCAAATTCAAACAGAATCAAATAATTTTTTGCATACAGCCCGGTTTTGCAGAGTTCTCGCGACCTATTGTTTTTGGTGAAGATCGGTTGAGGGAAAGGGGTAGTTTACCTGCAACGGTTTTTTTTTAGCAAGGGTAATTTTGTTTGTTTGGCAAACGATAACAGCCGTAAATTCAAACAGAATCAAATAATGTTTCGCATACAGCCCTGAATTGTAGAGTTCTCAAGACCTATTGTTTTTGGTGAAGATCGGTTAAGGGAAAGGGGTAGTTTACCTGTAACGTTTTATGTTTTAACAAGGGTATTTCCTATGGCAAACGATAACAGCCGCAAATTCAAACAGAATGAAAAGATTATTTGCATACAGCCCTAAATTGTAGAGTTCTCAAGACCTTTTGTTTTTGGTGAAGATCGGTTAAGGGAAAGGGGTAGTTTACCTACAACGTTTTTTTAACAAGGGTATTTTCTATGGCAAACGATAACAGCCGCAAATTCAAACAGAATCAAATAATTTTCTGCATACAGCCCTGATTTGTAGAGTACTCAAGACCTATTGTTTTTGGTGAAGATCGGTTGAGGGGAAGGGGTAGTTTACCAGCAACGTTTTTTATCATGCGTATTTTCTATGGCAAACGACAACTGCCGCAAATTCAAACAGAATCAAATAATTTTTTGCATACAGCCCTGATTTGTAGAGTACTCGCGACCTATTGTTTTTGGTGAAGATCGGTTGAGGGGAAGGGGTAGTTTACCTGCAACGGTTTTTTTATCAAGAGAAATTTTTTTTTTTTGGCAAACGATAACAGCCGCAAATTCAAACAGAATCAAATAATGTTTCGCATACAGCCCTGAATTGTAGATTTCTCAAGACCTATTGTTTTTGGTGAAGATCGGTTGAGGGAAAGGGGTAGTTTACCTGCAACGTTTTTTTAACAAGGGTATTTTCTATGGCAAACGATAACAGCCGCAAATTCAAACAGAATCAAATAATGTTTTGCATACAGCCCTGATTTGTAGAGTACTCAAGACCTATTGTTTTTGGTGAATATCGGTTAAGGGGAAGGGGTAGTTTACCAGCAACGTTTTTTTATCAAGCGTATTTTCTATGGCAAACGATAACAGCCGCAAATTCAAACAGAATGAAATAATTTTTTGCATACGTCCCTGAATTTTAGAGGTCTCAATGACTTTCGATTTTGGTGAAGATCGGTTAAGGGGAAGGGGTAGTTTACCTGCAACCTTTTACGTTTTAACAAGAGTAAAGTACTTGAAAATTTATTTAAACTTTTTGAAACAATGGTAATTGTTAAAAATAAAATAATTTTGTTGCCAGGCAATAAAATTATAATTTTTTCATTTTAATGTAATATAATATTTTTCATTTAATACAGCAATAAAAAATCGGTATGGAGAACCATACATGACTTCCATATTCTAAGATTTATATTTAAAATCATTTTCAGCCAAACAGCCAGGCTGTGTCTTACCTGCCTTTTTATTGCTGTATTAAATGAAAAATATTATATTACATTAAAATGAAAAAATTATAATTTTATTGCCTGGCAACATTATTATTTTATTTTTAACAATTACCATTGTTTCAAAAAGTTTAAATAAATTTTCAAGTACTTTACTCTTGTTAAAACGTAAAAGGTTGCAGGTAAACTACCCCTTCCCCTTAACCGATCTTCACCAAAATCGAAAGGCATTGAGACCTGTACAATTCAGGGACGTATGCTAAAAATTATTTGATTCTGTTTGAATTTGCGGCTGTTACCGTTTGCCATAGAAAATACGCTTGATAAACAAACGTTGCAGGTAAACTACCCCTTCCCCTCAACCGATCTTCACCAAAAACAATAGGTCGCGAGTACTCTACAAACCAGGCCTGTATGCAAAAAATTATTTGATTCTGTTTGAATTTGCGGCAGTTGTCGTTTGCCATAGAAAATACGCATGATAAAAAACGTTGCTGGTAAACTACCCCTTCCCCTCAACCGATCTTCACCAAAAACAATAGGTCTTGAGTACTCTACAAATCAGGGCTGTATGCAGAAAATTATTTGATTCTGTTTGAATTTGCGGCTGTTATCGTTTGCCATAGAAAATACCCTTGTTAAAAAAACGTTGTAGGTAAACTACCCCTTTCCCTTAACCGATCTTCACCAAAAACAAAAGGTATTGAGAACTCTACAATTTAGGGCTGTATGCAAATAATCTTTTCATTCTGTCTGAATTTGCGGCTGTTATCGTTTGCCATAGGAAATACCCTTGTTAAAACATAAAACGTTACAGGTAAACTACCCCTTTCCCTTAACCGATCTTCACCAAAAACAATAGGTCTTGAGAACTCTACAATTCAGGGCTGTATGCGAAACATTATTTGATTCTGTTTGAATTTGCGGCTGTTATCGTTTGCCAAACAAACAAAATTACCCTTGCTAAAAAAAAACCGTTGCAGGTAAACTACCCCTTTCCCTCAACCGATCTTCACCAAAAACAATAGGTCGCGAGAACTCTGCAAAACCGGGCTGTATGCAGAAAATTATTTGATTCTGTTTGAATTTGCGGCAGTTATCGTTTGCCATAGAAAAAAAATCTACAGACAGACAGACACACAGACAGACAGACACACAGACACACAGACAGACAGACAGACAGACACACAGACACTTTTCGGAAAACGACTTTTTTTCATGTTTTGAGTGTAGTAGAATCAGAATCTGCAATAATCTCGAACACGATTTTTTTTGCCATCACCATACTTCCATTCCTTAAGGAATATGGAAGTAAAAGGCAGGTAAGACACAGCCTGGCTGTTTGGCTGAAAATGATTTTAAATATAAATCTTAGAATATGGAAGTCATGTATGGTTCTCCATACCGATATTTTACTTCCATATTCCTTAAGGAATGGAAGTATGGTGATGGCAAAAAAAATCGTGTTCGAGATTATTGCAGATTCTGATTCTACTACACTCAAAACATGAAAAAAAGTCGTTTTCCGAAAAGTGTCTGTGTGTCTGTCTGTCTGTCTGTCTGTCTGTCTGTCTGTGTGTCTGTCTGTCTGTAGATTTTTTTTCTATGGCAAACGATAACTGCCGCAAATTCAAACAGAATCAAATAATTTTTTGCATACAGCCCGGTTTTGCAGAGTTCTCGCGACCTATTGTTTTTGGTGAAGATCGGTTGAGGGAAAGGGGTAGTTTACCTGCAACGTTTTTTTAACAAGGGTATTTTCTATGGCTAACGATAACAGCCGCAAATTCAAACAGAATCAAATAATGTTTTGCATACAGCCCTGATTTGTAGAGTACTCAAGACCTATTGTTTTTGGTGAATATCGGTTAAGGGGAAGGGGTAGTTTACCTGCAACGTTTTTTTATCAAGCGTATTTTCTATGGCAAACGATAACAGCCGCAAATTCAAACAGAATGAAATAATTTTTTGCATACGTCCCTGAATTTTAGAGGTCTCAATGACTTTCGATTTTGGTGAAGATCGGTTAAGGGGAAGGGGTAGTTTACCTGCAACCTTTTACGTTTTAACAAGAGTAAAGTACTTGAAAATTTATTTAAACTTTTTGAAACAATGGTAATTGTTAAAAATAAAATAATTTTGTTGCCAGGCAATAAAATTATAATTTTTTCATTTTAATGTAATATAATATTTTTCATTTAATACAGCAATAAAAAGGCAGGTAAGACACAGCCTGGCTGTTTGGCTGAAAATGATTTTAAATATAAATCTTAGAATATGGAAGTCATGTATGGTTCTCCATACCGATATTTTACTTCCATATTCCTTAAGGAATGGAAGTATGGTGATGGCAAAAAAAATCGTGTTCGAGATTATTGCAGATTCTGATTCTACTACACTCAAAACATGAAAAAAAGTCGTTTTCCGAAAAGTGTCTGTGTGTCTGTCTGTCTGTCTGTCTGTCTGTGTGTCTGTCTGTCTGTAGATTTTTTTTCTATGGCAAACGATAACTGCCGCAAATTCAAACAGAATCAAATAATTTTTTGCATACAGCCCGGTTTTGCAGAGTTCTCGCGACCTATTGTTTTTGGTGAAGATCGGTTGAGGGAAAGGGGTAGTTTACCTGCAACGGTTTTTTTTTAGCAAGGGTAATTTTGTTTGTTTGGCAAACGATAACAGCCGCAAATTCAAACAGACTCAAATAATGTTTCGCATACAGCCCTGAATTGTAGAGTTCTCAAGACCTATTGTTTTTGGTGAAGATCGGTTAAGGGAAAGGGGTAGTTTACCTGTAACGTTTTATGTTTTAACAAGGGTATTTCCTATGGCAAACGATAACAGCCGCAAATTCAAACAGAATGAAAAGATTATTTGCATACAGCCCTAAAATGTAGAGTTCTCAAGACCTTTTGTTTTTGGTGAAGATCGGTTAAGGGAAAGGGGTAGTTTACCTACAACGTTTTTTTAACAAGGGTATTTTCTATGGCAAGCGATAACAGCCGCAAATTCAAACAGAATCAAATAATTTTCTGCATACGGCCCTGATTTGTAGAGTACTCAAGACCTATTGTTTTTGGTGAAGATCGGTTGAGGGGAAGGGGTAGTTTACCAGCAACGTTTTTTATCATGCGTATTTTCTATTTCAAACGACAACTGCCGCAAATTCAAACAGAATCAAATAATTTTTTGCATACAGCCCTGATTTGTAGAGTACTCGCGACCTATTGTTTTTGGTGAAGATCGGTTGAGGGGAAGGGGTAGTTTACCTGCAACGGTTTTTTTTATCAAGGGAAATTTTTTTTTTTGGCAAACGATAACAGCCGCAAATTCAAACAGAATCAAATAATGTTTCGCATACAGCCCTGAATTGTAGATTTCTCAAGACCTATTGTTTTTGGTGAAGATCGGTTGAGGGAAAGGGGTAGTTTACCTGCAACGTTTTTTTAACAAGGGTATTTTCTATGGCAAACGATAACAGCCGCAAATTCAAACAGAATCAAATAATGTTTTACATACAGTCCTGATTTGTAGAGTACTCAAGACCTATTGTTTTTGGTGAATATCGGTTAAGGGGAAGGGGTAGTTTACCTGCAACGTTTTTTTATCAAGCGTATTTTCTATGGCAAACGATAACAGCCGCAAATTCAAACAGAATGAAATAATTTTTTGCATACGTCCCTGAATTGTAGAGTTCTCAATGACTTTCGATTTTGGTGAAGATCGGTTAAGGGGAAGGGGTAGTTTACCTGCAACCTTTTACGTTTTAACAAGAGTAAAGTACTTGAAAATTTATTTAAACTTTTTGAAACAATGGTAATTGTTAAAAATAAAATAATTTTGTTGCCAGGCAATAAAATTATAATTTTTTCATTTTAATGTAATATAATATTTTTCATTTAATACAGCAATAAAAAGGCAGGTAAGACACAGCCTGGTTGTTTGGCTGAAAATGATTTTAAATATAAATCTTAGAATATGGAAGTCATGTATGGTTCTCCATACCGATATTTTTCTATGGCAAACGATAACTGCCGCAAATTCAAACAGAATCAAGTAACTTTTTGCATACAGCCCTGATTTGTAGAGTACTCACGACCGATTGTTTTTGGTGAAGATCGGTTGAGGGAAAGGGGTAGTTTACCTGCAACGGTTTTTTTTTATCAAGGGAAATTTTTTTTTTTTGCCAAACGATAACAGCCGCAAATTCAAACAGAATAAAATAATGTTTCGCATACAGCCCTGAATTGTAGAGTTCTCAAGACCTATTGTTTTTGGTGACGATCGGTTAAGGGAATGGGGTAGTTTACCTGTACCGTTTTATGTTTTAACAAGGGTATTTCCTATGGCAAACGATAACAGCCGCAAATTCAAACAGAATCAAAAGATTATTTGCATACAGCCCTAAATTGTAGAGTTCTCAAGACCTATTGTTTTTGGTGAAGATCGGTTAAGGGAAAGGGGTAGTTTACCTACAACGTTTTTTTAACAAGGTTATTTTCTATGGCAAACGATAACAGCCGCAAATTCAAACATAATCTAATAATTTTCTGCATACAGCCCTGGTTTGTAGAGTACTCAAGACCTTTTGTTTTTGGTGAAGATCGGTTGAGGGGAAGGGGTAGTTTACCTGCAACGTTTGTTATAAAGCGTATTTTCTATGGCAAACGATAACAGCCGCAAATTCAAAGAGAATCAAATAATTTTTTGCATACGTCAGTGAATTGTAGAGGACTCAAGGCCATTAGATTTTGGTGAAGATCGGTTAAGGGGAAGGGGTAGTTTACCAGCAACCTTTTACGTTTTAACAAGAGTAAAGTACTTGAAAATTCATTTAAACTTTTTCAAACAATGGTAATTGTTAAAAATAAAATAATTTTGTTGCCAGGCAATAAAATTATAATTTTTTCATTTTAATGTAAATTATGTATATATTAGAAAATATATCGTGCTTGGCAGGCAAGCATATTTCAGATTATAAGTCTTAGAATATGGAAGTCATGTATGGTTCTCCATACCGATATTTTTATTTAACTCTCAATGTAAATTAATTGAAAAAAGATATAAAAAATTAGAAAAGTTTGTAATAAACGTCTTTAATTGATGATTAAAATACAGTTCGTTAGACATTTCTAGCCATGTATTTTACGTTTCCACGAGGTTATTAAGTGGAATGTTTTTACTACAAACTCGGTCGCCGCGCGGCCGCTCCGCCAGTCACTTTCTTTCGTTAATCAGGGTATAGAAGCACACTTCTGGGTTATTAAAAGCGTAGTTGAAACAATGCTACTACTTTTTACTTCCATATTCCTTAAGGAATGGAAGTATGGTGATGGCAAAAAAAATCGTGTTCGAGATTATTGCAGATTCTGATTCTACTACACTCAAAACATGAAAAAAAGTCGTTTTCCGAAAAGTGTCTGTGTGTGTGTCTGTCTGTGTGTCTGTGTGTCTGTCTGTCTGTAGATTTTTTACTTCCATATTCCTTAAGGAATGGAAGTATGGTGATGGCAAAAAAAATCGTGTTCGAGATTATTGCAGATTCTGATTCTACTACACTCAAAACATGAAAAAAAGTCGTTTTCCGAAAAGTGTCTGTGTGTCTGTCTGTCTGTCTGTGTGTCTGTGTGTCTGTCTGTCTGTGTGTCTGTCTGTAGATTTTTTTTCTATGGCAAACGATAACTGCCGCAAATTCAAACAGAATCAAATAATTTTTTGCATACAGCCCGGTTTTGCAGAGTTCTCGCGACCTATTGTTTTTGGTGAAGATCGGTTGAGGGAAAGGGGTAGTTTACCTGCAACGGTTTTTTTTTAGCAAGGGTAATTTTGTTTGTTTGGCAAACGATAACAGCCGCAAATTCAAACAGAATCAAATAATGTTTCGCATACAGCCCTGAATTGTAGAGTTCTCAAGACCTATTGTTTTTGGTGAAGATCGGTTAAGGGAAAGGGGTAGTTTACCTGTAACGTTTTATGTTTTAACAAGGGTATTTCCTATGGCAAACGATAACAGCCGCAAATTCAAACAGAATGAAAAGATTATTTGCATACAGCCCTAAATTGTAGAGTTCTCAATACCTTGTGTTTTTGGTGAAGATCGGTTAAGGGAAAGGGGTAGTTTACCTACAACGTTTTTTTAACAAGGGTATTTTCTATGGCAAACGATAACAGCCGCAAATTCAAACAGAATCAAATAATTTTCTGCATACAGCCCTGAATTGTAGATTTCTCAAGACCTATTGTTTTTGGTGAAGATCGGTTGAGGGAAAGGGGTAGTTTACCTGCAACGTTTTTTTAACAAGGGTATTTTCTATGGCAAACGATAACAGCCGCAAATTCAAACAGAATCAAATAATGTTTTGCATACAGTCCTGATTTGTAGAGTACTCAAGACCTATTGTTTTTGGTGAAGATCGGTTAAGGGGAAGGGGTAGTTTACCTGCAACGTTTTTTTATCAAGCGTATTTTCTATGGCAAACGATAACAGCCGCAAATTCAAACAGAATCAAATAATTTTTTGCATACGTCCCTGAATTGTAGAGGTCTCAATGACTTTCGATTTTGGTGAAGATCGGTTAAGGGGAAGGGGTAGTTTACCGGCAACCTTATACGTTTTAACAAGAGTAAAGTACTTGAAAATTTATTTAAACTTGTTGAAACAATGGTAATTGTTAAAAATAAAATAATTTTGTTTCCAGGCAATAAAATTATAATTTTTTCATTTTAATGTAATATAATATTTTTCATTTAATACAGCAATAAAAAGGCAGGTAAGACACAGCCTGGCTGTTTGGCTGAAAATGATTTTAAATATAAATCTTAGAATATGGAAGTCATGTATGGTTCTCCATACCGATATTTTTCTATGGCAAACGATAACTGTCGCAAATTCAAACAGAATCAAATAATTTTTTGCATGCAGCCCTGATTTGCAGAGTACTCGCGACCTATTGTTTTTGGTGAAGATCGGTTGAGGGAAAGGGGTAGTTTACCTGCAACGGTTTTTTTTTAGCAAGGGTAATTTTGTTTGTTTGGCAAACGATAACAGCTGCAAATTCAAACAGAATCAAATAATGTTTCGCATACAGCCCTGAATTGTAGAGTTCTCAAGATCTGTTGATTTTGGTGAAGATCGGTTAAGGGAAAGGGGTAGTTTACCTGTAACGTTTTATGTTTTAACAAGGGTATTTCCTATGGCAAACGATAACAGCCGCAAATTCAAACAGAATCACAAGATTATTTGCATACAGCCCTAAATTGTAGAGTTCTCAAGACCTATTGTTTTTGGTGAAGTTCGGTTGAGGGAAAGGGGTAGTTTACCTGCAACGTTTTTTTAACAAGGGTATTTTCTATGGCAAACGATAACAGCCGCAAATTCAAACAGAATCAAATAATGTTTTGCATACAGCCCTGATTTGTAGAGTACTCAAGACCTATTGTTTTTGGTGAAGATCGGTTAAGGGAAAGGGGTAGTTTACCTGTAACGTTTTATGTTTTAACAAGGGTATTTCCTATGGCAAACGATAACAGCCGCAAATTCAAACAGAATCAAAAGATTATTTGCATACAGCCCTAAATTGTAGAGTTCTCAAGACTTATTGTTTTTGGTGAAGATCGGTTGAGGGAAAGGGGTAGTTTACCTGCAACGTTTTTTTAAAAAGGGTATTTTCTATGGCAAACGATAACAGCCGCAAATTCAAACAGAATCAAATAATGTTTTGCATACAGCCCTGATTTGTAGAGTACTCAAGACCTATTGTTTTTGGTGAAGATCGGTTAAGGGGAAGGGGTAGTTTACCTGCAACGTTTTTTTTTCAAGCGTATTTTCTATGGCAAACGATAACAGCCGCAAATTCAAACAGAATCAAATAATTTTTTGCATACGTCCCTGAATTGTAGAGTTCTCAATGACTTTCGATTTTGGTGAAGATCGGTTAAGGGGAAGGGGTAGTTTACCTGCAACCTTTTACGTTTTAACAAGAGTAAAGTACTTGAAAATTTATTTAAACTTTTTGAAACAATGGTAATTGTTAAAAATAAAATAATTTTGTTGCCAGGCAATAAAATTATAATTTTTTCATTTTAATGTAATATAATATTTTTCATTTAATACAGCAATAAAAAGGCAGGTAAGACACAGCCTGGCTGTTTGGCTGAAAATGATTTTAAATATAAATCTTAGAATATGGAAGTCATGTATGGTTCTCCATACCGATATTTGTATAAAAGAGTGGTAGATGAAAAAAATGTTTGTAATAATAAGACGCATGTTCTTGTATATTTTAAAATTCTTTTGCACCTGCATAATAAAGAATGCATCAAAAGTGCATTTTTTGAGTAGGCTGCATTTATTTGATTCATTCCTTCGTACCCAGTGTGTCAAACAAATGTGAAAAAATTTTGGAGGTTGTGTCTAGTTTAACCCCTACAAACATTTTTTCATCTACCACTTTTTATCTGATAAGTTGTAGCTTTTACCAATTATACTGTATATTAACGAAAATGTTTGAAATTTACTAAATTTCGCGATATAATACAAAAAATTACTTGGAAACGCCAGCGCCATCTAGTTGCCGGGGTGATGAAGTACGGTTTATCACCCCAGAAAGCTGACCCCACTCGCTCCATAAGAAGTGTTCTTCTAGTTACGTCTATTATTCGTTGCTAAAACCAAGAAGGCGCAGGTACAGTGCAGTGACCCAGTGACTGACTCATCATCGGTGGGGTGGAGGGGAAGGGATTTTCGCTTTGCGCCTGGCCCGACTCCGCACCCATCAGTAGGGCAAGGTCCAGTGGAGTTACTAAATTTACGTAGCTGCTTTTTGTTTATTGTATAATAGACACAAATATAGACAGTTCACGTACAGTAACTTTTAACAATCTGAAACTGAAAGATTTTTTCCAATAACGTGGAGTTTTTATTTGCTTGATGAATTGTACCAATCTAACTGTAAAAAATGATATTTTTCGTGGTCAATTTTGCGCCCTCTTTGTACCTGCGCCCTTGGCGGGGGCACATCTTGCCACCGCCTAGTTACGACCCTGTACAGGGGTCAGAAGCAAAAGGGTAACGAAACAAGTACAGTTGAATATGATAATTAACGGGGGAGAATATGAAAACATTATTTTTGGTAGTACGCGGATTGAATTTGGAGGTGATATTGGGTAACGATTTTTTGATGAGGCATAATGCGGTCATTAATTTTGAGAAGTGGGTGTTGGAACTAAATAATGAAGTTAAACAAATCCGGGTCAGTTTGGAGCGGGTTTTAGAGAGGGTAAGAATATCGGGAATAAGGGTGATACAGAATCGGGTTAGTAATGGGGATACAGAAATTAGTGTGAATGTATGTAGAGAGAGAGAGAGAGAGAGAGAGAGAGAGAGAGAGAGAGAGAGAGAGAGAGAGAGAGAGAGAGAGAGAGAGTGGGGAAAGTGAAGAACAAATATGGGAGGAGAGGGCACATAAGTTTTGTAGTGAGGGTGGCGTTGTAGGGAGTCCCCAACGTAGGTGTTGTGGCGGGTCGTGGAGAATTATAGAGAAGTGTTTGCCAAGTTACCTGGAAGAGCCAGGGACTACGAATGTGAGTTGAAGGTAAGGGAACACGCACCCTACGTACAAAGAAGTTATCTGGTGCCACATGCTAAGAGGAGAGCCGTTCAAATAGAATTAGATAAAATGTTAGAAGGAGATAGAATCGAGAGGTCGGTATCACCGTATTCTAATCCGTTGGTAGTAGTTATTAAAAAAAGATGGTAGGGTAAGACTATGTTTAGATGCCTGTCAAATAAATCAAATAATAATCCCTGACCGGGAGTCGCCCGAAGCTATAGAGATTTTTCAAAAATTTAGTGGTGTGAGATATATGACATCATTAGATCTAACCGCAGGGTATTGGCAGGTCCTGTTAGCATTGAATAGTAGGAAGTACACGGCGTTTCTATTCAATGGTAGAAATTATCAATTCAAACAATTACCGTTCGGACTCAACACCAGTGTAGCCAGTTTCATAAAATGCCTGGATAAGATTTTACAGCCAAATAATTTAGACTTCCTAACTATATATGTAGACGACATATTAATAGCATCACGGACGTTTTCTGAACATATAGAACATTTAGATTATGTATTAGAGAGATTGTATAAAGGGGGATTGACTGTAAACTGGGAAAAATCTAAGTTTTTGCAAAAGGAGATACATTTTTTAGGATTTATCATTACATCGGAAGGAATACAAGCCAGAGTCAATAATAAAATTCCCCAAGCCCAAAAATATCAAACAATTACAAAGTTTTCTTGGGTTGTGTAATTTCTACAGAAAGTTCCAGCAAAATTATGCACAGATAACGTCAAGGTTGAGCCCAGTATTGCAAAAGAACAAGTAATGGAAGTGTGGGGAAGCAGAACGGGATACATTTAACGAAATAAAGGAAACATTCTCGGCGATGATAATGATGAACCACCCTAATTTTGAAAACACATTTTACTTGCAGACGGACGCTAGCAATGTCGCCCTGGGCACCGAACTTTGCCAGGAGGATGAACACAAGGAGCATCGCACCATCGCTTTCGCCAGTCGGACATTGCTAGCTACTGAATGGAATTATACCACAACGGGAAAGGAACTGTTGAGTATAGTATTCGCCGTGAAGAAGTTCCACACCTATCTGCTAGGGAGTTCTACCATTATCCGAACAGACCACAAGGCGCTATCTTTCCTGAATACGTGCAAGCTGACCCATAGTTGACTTACAAGATGGGTACTAGCCCTACAGGAGTATAACTTCTCCTCGGAATATATTAAGGGGGTGCAAAACAAAATACCGGATACACTATCACGAGTCGACATGAATTCACGAGGGGAATAGAATGGGGAGAGATCTAAAGGAAATAGAAATTTATAGACTAAGTAGGGAAGATAGACTTTTTGGGGAGGAGTTAAAAGACATTAAAAATATGCAAAGATCCGACGTTAAGTTAAACAAAATAATTACCAGTTTAGAGTCAAATTTAGATGAGTTTGGATATAGACAATATTTTCAGGTTTACCAGTGGAGTTTGTTTAAGAAAGTAGAGGGGGGAGAACGTGATTGGAAATTAGTTATACCGGAAGGGTTAATAGAGAAAATAGTGTGGGATTGTCACTGTAGATATGGGAATTTTGGGGCGAAGAAATGTGTAAATATATTAAAAGAGTCATGCATATTTAAGAATATGGAAAGACAGGTAAGGAAATTACTCCGGGGGTGTGATTTATGTCAAAAGTCCAAGGTAGTCAACTATCGATTAGAAGGGGAGTTAAATTTTATTAAAGTGGAAAGACCTTTTGATTTAGTGGCAGTGGATTTGTATGGCCCGTTACCAAAGGGTAGGGGAGGAGTGATATATGTTTTTGTAGTGTTAGATACTTTTTCAAAGTTTGTAAAATTATATAGTGTCAAGTGAGCGACCAGTAAGGTTTTGAGTGAGAAAATAATGAGGGATTACATGGTCAACGTGGGAAAACCGAAGGTAATACTTTCCGATCACGGACCTCAATTAATCAGTGGCAAGTGGTGGCAGACTCTGGGCGGGGGGCGGGGGTATAATACCAAAGCACACAGCGGTGTACCATCCACAATCCAATCAAGCAGAGAGAGTGATGAGAGAAATCGGCAGAATATTTAGAGCGTATTGTCATAACAAACATAGTGAGTGGCCGATGTACGTGAAGAAAATCGAGGATTGGTTGAACTGCACAACCCAATAGTCTACCGGATTTACACCCTATGAATTGGTGAAGGGGGTACGCACACAGAGGATTTTAGAACAACTGTTTGAGTACCCACCAGAAGGTGTGGTTATTGATAGGTGCGCTAAACTTAGGTTAGCGAATGAGAATTTATTGACGAAGGGAGAGCAGTGAAAGAGTAGATATGATACAAAGGGTAAGTGGATGAAGTACGAAATAGGGCAGTTGGTGTTAGTGAGAAGGCATGATTTGTCGAGTGCACAGGATAAGGAAATAAAAAAGTTCTTTTTGTTGTATGAGGGACCATATGAAGTGATACAAATCAAGATGAATAACGCATATGTATTGCAGAACCAGGTAACTAGAGAGTAGTGGGTACTCACAACACGACGAATTTGAAACCTTATTGGACGAATTAGAAAATTAGAAAATTGTAAATGGTAATGAACAGGGAGGGGAGCCCCTAGAAAGTTTGGGTAAGCCCTAAAATGAAAAACATAAATGGGGGTTTAAAAAAAAAAACTGACTTTTTGGTTCTGTTTATAATTTGTAATTGTAAATGTTAACATACGTACGTTAACAGCCTAGTGTTTTGTGCAGATAGAATAAAAATGGTAAATTAAAATCAAATTGTTAATTTGTACCAGTTATTTATGATGTGTTATAAAGACATGGTGAAGCTCTAGTGCGACTGTGGGAATGTGCAATCGAAGATGGATGCTTATACTGTAATGTTTATAAATGTTGTTTTAGGTCAGAGTTGACCAATATATGGTGATGTATTATGTGTAATTTTTGTTTTGGAAAATGATGTAATGCGGTATAGATTTAAGGTATAAATCATGTTTAATAACTGTGGATTTCCCCACTTTCGGGCGGTCACGACCTCACCAGCCCTGACCGTGGTTTTGGCTGACAACCAGGTATGGGCAAACTTATTGTACACTGACCAGAGTTGGTTGCCTTTGAAATTTGTGTAACTTATAAATTAATGGGGGGGTGAATAAGGGGAAATCAACATAACTAGGGAACAGCGGCTACCATCGAATGTGATGGTAGACCGTCTTAAGGGCCATGTGACTAATTTTTAGTAGGATTACTGGTATCTTATATATCAGTAATGCCGAATTTTTTATAACGCCGAAGCAAGAACGGTGTAAGCAGCGTTTACACCATAAACACTTCAGTTCTTGTGGAAGCAAATGGGCGCTACAGTCCAATATAAAAGTCAATAGAGTGTGTGGAAAGGAGCTGGCCGTTACAAGCCAGGGGCATAAATATAGCATTTATGCAAATGTGTAGATGCCTTGCACGGTTTACCCGTGAGGTTATTTACCAAATTGTAATGGGGTTAGAGGGGATATTATAAAATGATGTGGAGGAGTAAAGAGATAATAAGATAGAGGAAAGTGATTATATAATCATGGTAATAGTATGAAATACATTGGATTTACTGTATTAATGATGTCGTTTTCCTTTTGATTTTTTGGTAACAAGGTTTTGTATTGTATAGAGTTAGTAGTGATAAGTACATACAAAAAATAAAAATAAAGCATGGTAAGGTAGAGCTGTAATGAAATATTTGAGTGAAAGAGTAATGGGAAACGGTTATTTAAATTCTGATTGGAATCAGAAATATTTTTTGAATTGGGGATAAGAAATAATAAGGAGATGGTCATATAAAATGTTGAAGTTAAATAGTTTGTTGACATAAAATATGTATTAGGCGTTAAGAAAAAACCAGTGCTTCTTAACACAAACCAGCACAGCTAAGGCGACACCAGATCAGCTCTGGATATGGTATAATGTAAGGCCATTATTTGATGTTTTTGATTTAATGTTTCAGTGCCTGGTGATACTGTGGCGGCAGTCCTGCGCTGGCCCACGCGTCAGTGCAGGGGCGTCAAGTACCTGACTGGCCTTGCGGTGTTGGGATCTCGAGAGGGAAGTCCAGTAAGGTCATTCAGGTGCGGCCGCAGTCACTGGACCAGGGGGGTAAGAAACCCACAGTTTTAATACAATGTAAAGGGGGTTATGGTACCATATCTGGGCTGATCCTCTTATGAAGTATGTGAGTGTCAATGACAGTTTTTATGCTTCGGCATAAAACCCGTCATTGACAGGGGGTATTGTAACGGTACATACCGTGATGGAATTGGAAAAAGAGTATTAAATTGTAAATGTGATTTCAATAAAACGGCAAGCGAGAGGCCAGTTTAGGTGTCATTCAGTGACTCAAAAGCTATTTTTAGACTCGCCACAAACCAAGCCCAACATACGTCATCAAGGAATGCGAGTTAGACGTCGCCAAGCCTTAAATTTCGCCCAGGTTGAGAACCTTTGGTAGCGAGGGAGTACCACGTGATCAAGTTCCATAAAACTAGAAGCGAGCAGTTTTTCTGCGTCAGATCTGTATACCATCTCGTGCCGTACGGCTGTATAAAGTCCGCGGACGAATTTTCAGGTGGGCCCACCGCCTAAAAAAGTGTAAAATGTGAATCAACAAAATTTAAACATTGATTAGATCAGATTAACAGTTTTTGTTTGTTTTAAACATGCATAGTCAGTGAAATAAAAATATATGGAGTAATCGACGTAGTGTGTGTGGGTGACAGGCTTGGCCATTCCTGGACTATGAACAGATAAGTAACCATAAAGGACGACCAAAATTATTCAACATTTTTCTTTTCTCAACAAAATTAATTTCAAACATAAAGTAAAAGAGGATAAACAAAATAATGAGCTCAATAAACGGGGGGGTGTAAAGATGTGTAGAGAGTGAGTGAGAGAGAGAGAGAGAGAGAGAGAGAGAGAGAGAGAGAGAGAGAGGAGAAGAGAGAGAGAGAGAGAGAGAGAGAGAGAGAGAGAGAGAGAGAATATGAAAATATAAAAGAAGTCAAAAATAATCTAGTAATTTCATTCATATTTCTTATTTGTGTTGATAATGTAAAGGCTATAAAATTTTAATCATAATTGATTTCGTTTCATGTGTTTGCATCTATATTTATCCTTGAAAAGTAGCTAAATGAAGGAAAAGAAGATTTTATTTGTATTATTATTATTATTATTGAAGAAATAAAAGTTAGTTCAATGCGAATGAAATTAGACTAATGACTGCAACTAATCCCATTCTGCTCCCTAGCTCGCCCAAACGAACTTTGGACCATGGTAAGTAGGTTGGTAACAAACAAAATGGCATCCGAATAAATAGACGCAAGCACAGCTGATTTTGTGTAAAAAGTAAAATAGTAAATATCTTTACAAAATAAATGGTAATAATAAAATAAAAATACATTATTGAAATGTTTAGAAGATACTTATTGACTGAATTGATTTTCCTACATTTCATATTTCAAACATTTACATAAATACTGTGTAATAAACTGTTTGTATATTTAAAAAATAGTTACTACAATACTGCATACACAGTTCAGAAAATAATAAAATAGTCTAAAGTTAAGATACTAACAAAATTTGTCAACTTTTTTTAACCCTGGGGGGGGGTCCGGTGGTCCCGTTCATTCGCCCCTGCTTACGTCACTGTGCTCTGTGTTCGGATTGAATGATAAGTGAAATACGTAAGTGAGGCATATGGCATAATGCTCAGTGGCAGTATTCGAAATTTAATACTTTTGTTTTGTGAAAATTGATTTGCTATAGTGTGTATATATTTTCGTCACGATTAGCAACCCTTCTACCTCTAAGATTAATGAAAGTGACAGTGATAATGACGGATACACTACTGGAAATGAACAAATTTTACGTAAGAAAACTGTTCCAAAACCGTTAAGGCAGCAAAAACCGATCTCGCTCCCAAAATGAAGCGTATATTTATTCATAAATATTGGAAGGAGTGGAAACAAAATCTAGAATTCTAATCCTGGCTAAAACTTAGCAGAAATGGAAAAATGTATTCCAGTGCAAAATTTGTGGGGAGGAAATAAACATATTAAAAATTGTAAATCTGTCAATGTCGTTAATTCAAAGATTTTCCGAATCACATAATAGGCCTATAGATAAACAAGTTAATGAGGGGGAGATAAGTATAGTCTCTTTTATATCGGAACATAGTGTAGTCATATGTCAAGTGATCATTTAGTTTGACTTATTAAAACAGTTTGTCCAGATTCTGAAATAAGTAAAAACCTTATCATATAATCATATTAAATGTACGGCAATAATAGAAAATGTGACAGCCAAAACAGAGTTTGTTGAATTACTTGGTGTTATGAGGAACAATAACTTTCGCATTTTGGTTGATAATTCAACTGATAGGTTTTCTAAATAACCACTTGGCAGTAGTTGTAAGGAAATGTCTGAATAATCATGATCTGTGGAATGATTTTTTAAATCTTGTGCCTGTTGTATATGGAACTGCCGATGGCCTTTATAAATTGTTTTTTAAAAAATAAATATAAAATCGCGTATACGTTGTAAGGGTACATTTAATTCAAATATTCTAACAATGGGCTTAAGTCATGAGTAGCCAATCAGAATCAATCAGTTACCATGACAACTGAACGTTATGTATGAATATTCCGTTAGAAACTGTTAATTCCATAGTGACACTCAAGAGGAATAGACGCCAAGCCGTAAATGGCCCAATTTTTATTTAAAACAGTCAAAAGTAACCAGATTTGTTAAAGTGAAGAACCAAACTACCTGATGAGGAACTAGAGTTAACTGCATGGAAGTAGTACCGTCAAGGTCACTCACTTTCACTGCTTCTCCCTGTCACCTCCACGCCCCTCGCCCAGCGTTGTTGCCGGCCAGTACAGTGTGTAGCGTTTTAGCAGTGTTACGAAAGCAAATTTCATACATCCACCTTATATTGCTCGTTTCAAATTTATTTATGCGTATCGCGTAAATGAATTTTTTTTATCAGGAATAATTAGTTGTGGGTAACATTACTCAGTTAAATTCTGGGCGCCAGTATTTGAGCTATAAAAATTTGTGTGAGTCGGCAACATATTTTTTTTTGTCGCGTAAATATCTACAGAATTTCTATCTTTGCGTTTCTTCTCTTTCTTTGCCTTCTTTTATTACGATTTGCAGTTCTCTGAACCTACGATTTATACTGCGCTGGTTTTTCTTATGTTGGAATCTAAAGCTTTTAGCAATACACACCCTAACTTTACGAAGTACCATTAGGTCAGTTATTTTGTGTTTTCCGTACAGTGAACTTACTTATTTAAAGTTTTACTGTTTTCTTCATGGGTGGTTATCCTACAGACTGACAGCTGTCTGAGAACGCTGACCTTGCCTACTGTTGTTGCTTTAATTTTTTCATACTCACGGTCTTTTCCCTTTTGTAAATGAATCTATTTTTGTTCTCTGCACGGTCGTTCCTAAGCCATATGGTTCGGAAGTTCTGTTAGGTATATGTACACATTTGGTATGCAAATTGCGTATACCCTGTCGGCATGTCTTTTCAGTAAATATTGGTGTCTGACACTTTTATGAATGCCTTTGTCATTTTACACTCCCCTCAAAAATGTGTATGTTTACTGGCCGCGCTACTACCTTTCTTCCGTTGCACAAAGTTAAATAGGACTGAGCAATTTCTGTAAACAAATTTGTCGCTGTTGTGGCAAAAGCCAATCCCATTTCAGTTACAGTACTGACTATTATTTATAATACTCATAAGGAATTCTATAGTTTATAAAATAAGGAAAATTTTAATTATAAAATTTGTAAGGACAATTCATAAAATATAGAATTATAAATTTAATTTCTATATTTAAAGATTTATAATAAATTAATATATGAATAAGGAATTTTAAATTTATTTCATGAGGATTTGTATTTGTTGTTTATAAAATTATCCTTATTTTCTTAAGACATCCAACTCGTTTCATGTTTATACATACGATTATTTGTATGCTACTTGTGCATGTAACGTCTTATAGTATAGTTCTAATTTTTTTACTTAATTATTAATAAGCAGTGCAGGAAATAAAAATTGAATATTTTTCAGAGTCACGAATAGTGCGGTGTCTCTTCAATAATTAAATGGGGCAAGCTTAAGACGCAGGATGCGTATGAAAATTCGTTGAAACAAACTATAGCTGACGCATCGCATTGAATGTTATGTATAAGTTACGGAAATTCATTGTTAATTAATTGTTAACAATGTATTAATTGCGATGTAATTATTATTAAGAATTATTGACAATGTATTCTAATGTATGTATTAGAAACTTTCTCCCTGTAAAATTTTACTTAAAAAAATACAGTAAAACGCAAGTTAACCTTACATTACACTATCTTACAAAACCAGAACAACTGTGTGATACTCGTAAGATTTTAAAATGTTTTTTACTTTAAATAACATTAAATTTTATCTATAAAATTTCTGCAGTAGGCATGTATGAACCTTCAAAATGTATCGTTTTTTCAGTCTTCTATTGTCATTGATTTTAGAATGTTCAACAGTTTAAAGCACAAAAATGATTTTAATGGAAGCCTTATTGATAACAACAAAGTAAATATTTAATTTAAAAATCACTTTGTTATATTCTTTACATTAAGTAGGCCTACTTACTAGTGTAGCATTTTTCGGAAGAAAGGGAAACTGTTGCTTAGTGGCAACGTTGTAAGTAACCGGTGTGACCTTGACGATACTACTTCCATGCAGTTAACTATAATACCTTCAACCTAGGCAACAGACCAGATTAATTAATTCCAAATTAATTAAATTCGATCAACTAACACGAAAAGGACGCAAGGCGTGATTAAGTCCCAAGATGATTGAAGATTGAAGACCGACAACCTATTGAAGACCGATGACCCAACCTAATTCAACTGTATGACAATACACATTAAATCAACTGATTGATAAGTATTGCTGAGTTAACCGAATTTAGGAAATAAATTCTCTTTAAATTTTCTCATAACACTTTGAACTCTCACTATAAACTGATGATATTATTTCTTTCAAAGATTAATTAATAAAAAATATTTATGAATACCAAGTAACTGAATTATAACCTATGTATTAAACGAATAACACTGGCACACACTTTTAACACCACAGAGTTGAATTTAATGTAAACCTCTTTCATAATTAATTACCACAATTGTAAGGTGGTGTACTTTATTGAAATATCTTGTTCTAAACTTTTTTGTTGTACTTAAAAGAATTCATTCGCAATTTTATTGTGTATAAATAAGAAGAGATGCCGTATCTCTTCTTATGGACGGCATCCATCATGGCGTCAGATTAACTTATGCTGCTACCCTGCTTTCTGCTGAGTGAACAATTAATTTATTGCCGAGGCTAAAAACTATTATATTAATCTCATTTATACAACCATTATTGAAAATTAATAAGCTATCAAGCCAAATAAATAAGTGTGAATCGTTACTAGTTGTCCTGTAATTATTTCAAGTGTATTATGTATGTTGTGTTCTGTAGCAGTGAACAGAATTAGCCAACAACATTTTATATTGGCAACACGTCCCCCCACACAAGCGAAATTCGAGTTCCCGCCAGTCGGCGAGTAATTTGAATCACTCATTACAGTACCGTAATCAACTGAGATAGAATCTTTTAATTGTTTTTCTGCAAAACAATTTGGCGCCTATCGGGAAGAAAAAACTAGTGAGTAAGGACAGGTAAGGACACACAGGCTACACGAAGTGTTTATAAAACAGTGACGCATTCAACGTGCGACTAAATAAACGCACCGACAGATCGAGATTTATTACGAAAGTGACACCAATGAAGGTTTTACTACAACGTCCAAACTAATAGGATTTGCAACTAATGGTACAACTACCATGATGGGCCCTAAACATTCACTGCAAACTATGTTAAAAGTGGATGTACCCAATATATTTATCTTAAATTGTGTTTTTATCTCTCTGGGTTTCTGATCTTCATATGCCGGTGAGAAACTACCAGAGTCTGCTGAGGAATATATACCTACTTTCAATATAGTCCAAAAAGACAAAACGAATTTCAGGCTTTCCAGAAATTTTCAGAAGTTAAATTCCATTAACCAGTGTTAAAGTTGATAAAGCTCTGCCTAACAAGATGGTTATCTTTTCTGGCATGTGTTGAAAGAGTTGTTGAAACAGTATCCAGTATTGCTATTATATTTTAAAGGTGAATACTTAATTGATGACAATGCAGAATCCATTTGTGAAAAGTTAACTCCTGTAAATAAATTATATAATCTTCTTTTTTTTTTGAAAATGTTCTCCCTATTTTAACATAATTAATTTAGAATTTCAATCAGGTATATCTATGAGTCAGTATCTCTGTATACTATATTTGAAACAGTCTATAGGACAATCTTAGTTTTTTACATTGATCCAAATTATTTTAGTAAGAGAGATGTGATCAAACCGCAGTACAGAAAACTTGCAAATTTTACAAAACTAGAAAATATTTGTGTAGATACTAAGTGCACTGTGATTTTTGAAAGTAAAAATCCAAATATCTCACAGAAAGAAATACAAAATTTTAGAGTAAATAGTTTAAACTTTTATGTTGAATGTGCACACCAAATTTACAACCAATTTCCTTTTAATAGTGATTATGTTCAATATGTAAAAAACCTATAATTTCTAGAAAGACTTTCAGTCATTGGCTTCAGGGGCAGCAGCCTTTGAGAGAAGTATTGAAATAAACACATACATCTAGACAGGGAATGGAGAGTTCTTAGAAATACAAATACTAATACTGGTACATATTGTAACGTTACATATTGTCACCATACCCAAGAACCCCAATTAAACATTAGCTGGGAAATAAACAACCTAGTGTAAGGAATTGTATAACAAGTATTAACTTCAGTTCAAGAATTAATTACTAAATAATGAATCAACGAACAATGAATAATATAGTAATGAAGACAACACAGAGAAGATACTATACAGATTAGGTAGGTGAGCAGACAAAAAACAGGTACGATAAAGATGAAAGGAGTAAGTTAAAAGGCATCATGAGAAAAAACCAAATAAGAATATAAGGCAAGGAAGAAATAAAATATCTCAACCACTCTATACCAAGATGAGAATAACCATAAGATAGATATAATAGAAAAAGAGAACTCCAGATTGAAGGACAAATGATACTATAAAACCACTAATATACCATCTTAAATGACTTGACTATGACTACAATTATGATTTAAAATAAAAATATACTTAATAATAATCAGGGGAGTGAAAATAAAACCTGAATTAGCATAAAATAATAATGTATAATAGACGACAATAAGATTGTCTCTTACCTGTAACTTGTGTAATTGATATAACTCAATGAATATCAGAAAAAAACTGAAAATAACCATTAAAATTGTGAATAGAATATAAGGTAAATTGAACAATAACTACTAGAACAATAAATAATAGGTAATACTATTAGTAAATAAGAATAAGTGAGTGAAAGGTATAGAAACCACACACCATGTAAATCTATTGTTGTAAATCAGAGTGGGGGGGGGTTCACATAACCTAACTCACTGAGAATTCTCACTTATAAATACAAGATTCAATACTAAAAATGTTATGAAATTATAGTATCTTATACTCTACTGAAACTAGATATTATAGAGACCATTCTATGACAAAGATTAATAATTACCAAAAATGTGATATGTGTTGTGATTAATGTAAATTAACAGACTGAAATGGGACAGCATAGAATTCTCACTAAATACACTCAAAAACCATAGAAATACTAGTAAAATGAGAAAGAAAATGATATCAATGTAAACAATGAGATGTAATATCACTATTGTTATGTAAACCAATAACGATTATCACTGAATTAATTCATAATAATATAAATAAGAGGTACATGACATGTTGGCACTAGGTGCAAGAGTCATTATTGAATTACCAGCAAACAAGGATATCCAGATGTAAACCAACTATTGTAAAACTTGATAGTAACTATGATGATTGTTTATGTAAAAGATAAGGACTTAATAATAAATATATGAATTAAAATAAGGATAATTAATACGACACCTAGTAGTACAGAACTTTAGGTGATTATAATGACTAAATCCAACAAAATAAGAGTAAATTAACAAAAACTGAGGTGACCAAAAGTTGGAAGGGTCATCTGAGAGTAATTATCACATGTTAGAAATTGTTCAGACTCAACTATTAAACTAGCATAAGTGAATCTAGTTCATAGTGCTATAGGCATACAGAAGCCTAGGCCTAACATATGTGTTTTGGGCACAATTGTATGTAAATACTGAATAATAAGTGTAAAAAAGGACTTGGCATGCATTATCTCTATGAGATATGATAACCAAATGTTAAGTTAAGTCAAATAGTGCGCATAAGTTTATTAAAATTTGTATTAATCATAAGTTCGAAAAGTGATCTTCGTTGATAATGAACAGAAAGATGTGCTGTGAGATATCAAAATGCTTATCTGAACAATTGCCAAGGCATGGTAAAGCTGTATTATAGCTCACAACTCGCATAATGAGTAATTATTAGTTTTAACGCATTTTCATTATTTTAGACAAAATATTTGGCGTCACTTTTTTAATCTCCAAACCAAAGACCCACGCTTTAAAGACAATTAAATAGTTTAGTAAAGAGGGGAGTATGCACACACAATGGAATGTCATCAATTTGGACCAATCAGATTACCTATATCGAGAGGTGTGAGGCGAATGTTTTAGGAACAGTGAGAACCAACACAGAAAAAAAATTGGTCATTTCTTCATTGTTAACAAAGCAAGACAGACGACAGCTCCATGCTAATTTAAATCAGTGGCGTAGCTAGGGGGGGCAAAGGGGGCCGCTGCCCGGGCGGCACGAGAAGGGGGGCGGCAAACTGGAAAAAATTAAACTGTACATTAAGGTAGTTCTTGAGAGTTTTCATTTCGTCTAAATTTGTCTGAAACTTTGCAAACTAAACAAAGCTATTTCACATGTACTGTTAAAATTTTGCTGCGATTGCCCGTTCGAAAGTTGTTGAACAGTCATAGATGTGAGCATGGCGCTGTCTGAAGCATAGAGGGGGCAAAGTATAGGCGCTCGTGTAAGTGGAAATGTCTACGCAGAAACATTCATAGAGGTCATTTCTATCCTTGTCTACTGACGCATGCGCGAGAGTGGAACTCGCGCGGATCAGCTGATTCAGCGTCAGTTCAGAAATGACCCCTACGTGATTCCATCTCTCTTTTCCAGCCGGACGGTTTCTCAGCCAGTTCACATCTCTATCTATATACCTCTATGGTCTGAAGTTAACGCAGTCTGGTACAGACGTGTATAGTAAGTAATAACCTCAATTCAATTCGCACTTATACTTATTTTTTGCATAAGCCGTAATTGAACGCATAAGCATAATTTACTTTTCGTTGTCAAAGTAACTTAAAAACTAATGCGATTTTCATAATATTGAGTTTAATATCTTAAAACCTTTTGTTTGGTAAGTCGTGCCTAAATATATATATAATAATTAGTTGAGGCATTGAACTTTATTCAAACTCAAATTCAGTTTCGAATTCAATAAAAAATAATTATAAAGAGTATTCATGGATAAGATAGGTAAAATGCTCTTAATTTTTGATTTTAAAATACACCTGATAAGATTTTCATTTGATCTTAAAAAGTGATGTACCCATGATCCATACCTCAAAATTTCCCCTCCCCCACCCATCTTTGAGTCAAATCACCTCGATTCTGGGCGCTGCGCATGCTCGTGAAGATGGCATTTATGCCCAAGAGGCATAAAAACGTATTTAATTTAATGTATATAAAGAACACCAAATATTTTAAATAAAAAGTATATTTTTGATTAGATTCGCCTTAGTATATGATATACTAATAACGTAGGACAAAAGATTAAAATTGTAGTAATTTTCTTACGGAATGATCAGTTTATCTGAAATTAAGATATTTATTACGTTATACTGTGGCCGTTGCTGGTGTAAATAGCAAAAAATTAGAAACAATGCAACAAACCAAAACTACTCGTGAACAACACTACATTCATGATTTTTTTTATAAAAAGAAAAAAAAGAATTGGGAAAAGCACCATTTAGCCCATGGAACGGGGGGAGGGGTAATTTTGAGGTATTTTGTTTATCACACGTCAACGTTTCAACTGTATTCGCCCGTTAACAAATTAACTATAGTTGCAGTGTTCGCAGGTCATTGTCTAATTTTTTGCGGGTTTCCAGGTACTAAAACACCTACAGAATGAAACGAATCAAGCCAAGTGGTGCTCAATTTCGAAAGACAAAGATTAAAAAAATTCAGTCTGCTGAGAGTTCAAAAAATTTAATGAAAGCTTTTATTGAGAGAAGCTCGAGTTTGAAAAATCAAGGGAGTCATGAAGTCGACCCACCAAATCGTGGATCAAGCTCTTCGACTGATGAAGGACACAGCAAAGACGATAATAGTGGAGAAAACAACGAGGGGGGAAAAGTCAGCGACTCCAATAATGTAAATAACTTAATTGAAACTTCTGCTACTATGTCTGAATTAAACATCATTCCAGAAACATTACTTGAATTTCAAAAAAATTCTGAAGAAGAAAATCCATTACGAGCCAACGAACATGACGATAAAAGACTACCAATAACACAGAGTGACAACTTTAGTATCACTAAATAATGTGCTGCACATTATGTTCTGCAAGATATTGGACGGTGGCCTGAAAACATTGCAAAACAGTTTTGAGACCTAGTCGTAAGTCAAGGCACCAGCCAACTGCAAAACAAAGACAGTGTTTTTCCTTCCGATACTACTGGAAGATCCATGAATAAGTGTTGGTTTGAGAAACTCCTTAAAAATGGAAGGAAGATTAATTGGTCATGGTTATGCTATTCTCCATGTAAAAACGCACTGTTTTGTGTTTGCTGCACATTATTTCAACAAAAGAACTACCAGAGCCAGAGCAGTTTTAGTAGTGTCAGTGGTTTTTCGACTTGGCGTAAGCTGAATCCTCGCATCCAGGATCATGAGACTAGTGCTGCACATCGCTCAGCATTTATGGAATGGAAAGAATTAGAGCGTTCACTGAATAAAGGAGCAGCCATTGATAGCCATCTTCAGCGACAAGTTTGTGAAGCTGCTAAGATTTGGAAAGAAATCTTGGAAAGAGTAATTGCTGCAGTGCAAACATTAGCTCAGCAGAACCTAGCTCTAAGAGGACACAGAGAATCAATTACTGATAGTGCCAATCCTGGGAATTTTCTCGCACTTATCAAGTACCTTGCTAAATTCGATATTGTAATGAGGACTCACCTGGATTCAGTTTCAGGAAATCCAGGAAAATTATCTTACCTCTCCCCGGATATACAAAATGAAATTATTTCCATCTTGGGTGAACAAGTGCGGAAAACCATAATTGCCGCATGTAAAAAGGCCAAGTATTACAGTATAATGTTTGACACAACGCCAGACCAATCACATGAAGAGCAAATGTCTCAGATCATTAGATTTGTTGACATTGATGAACAGTCAGTTGAGGTAAGGGAATCATTTATAGATTTTATACCCGTACATGATAAGACTGCTGCTGGTATAACGGAAGTAATAACATCCAAACTAGAGGAAGATGGCTTAGACCTGAAAGACTGTAGAGGTCAGTCATTTGACAACCAGGCAACGATGGCTGGAATTCATATAGGGGTTCAAAAAAGGATCTTAGAACTAAATCCATTAGCAATATTTGTTCCCTGCGACAACCACAGCCTTAATTTGGTAGGAGTGCACGCTGCCCACGTCAACCCTCGAGCAATCACATTTTTTGGGATCTTGGAGAAACTTATTACATTCTTCTCTTGTTCTACACACAGGTGGAGTGTTTTGAAAGAACATGTAAATATTACAATAAAAAGACATGCAGAAACTAGATGGAGTTCAAAAGTAGATGCTGTTAAAGCAGTATCTTCTCAGCTAAACGAAATTATTGCTTGTCTTGAAAAACTCAGAGACACCCCTTCAGAAACAGTTGAAACACGGGAAGATGCCGCAATACTCATCAATGGATTGGAGACATTTGACTTCATATTTTTGCTGTATTTTTGGGTAGAAATTCTCCCTGCAATAAACCACTCTCAGAAAGTATTGCAGATTGAAGGAGTAAGCTTTCACAGTGCACTGTTACTGCTGCAAACTCTTGAAGATCAGTTAGGAGATTGGAGAATGAATCTTTGTGACATAGTCATTGAGAAATCTGTGAAGAAATGTGAGGAATGGGGCGTGGAAACAGATAAAAGGCCACGGAAAAAACGTAAAATGCCTGGAGAGCATGCTGATGATGTTGTATTAAACAGCCGACAAGAGATAAAACGTTGTCTAATTGAAATTATAGACAAATTGTCAGCAGAGATGAGAGACAGAGTCACACATCTTTCGGAGCTAGAAAAATGATTTGGTTATCTTTGCGAGATTGAAAATCACCTCAAGAAGGGAATCAGCGAAGAAATTATCTGAACACTGTAAAATACTTGCAGAAAATTATCTACATGACATTGATTTTGAAGAGCTACTAAGAGACACTAAAGATGTTTTACTGTTGTTGAAAAGAGCAACCAATAATGGCGAAAAACTAAACTTGAAACCAAAAGGTCTGTTGACTTATATTAATTCGATGGGTGCAGAATCATACAAGTCCCTAGCGACTGCCCTTCAAATACTTCTTACAATTCCAGTGTCAGTAGCCTCGCTTGAGTGCTCATTTAGCAAGGTTAAGTTAATAAAAAATTACTTAAGGTCTACAATGACGGAGAATAGACTTACCAATTTAGCAGTTCTATCAATAGAACACGAAACTGCATCGTCACTTGACTACAGCAAAGTTATTTCCGATTTTGTAGCAGCAAAAGCAAGAAAAGTCAAGTTTTAAATTGTTTTCATCTGTAAATAATGCTATGTACTTTTTAGTTGCTATGTACTTTTTTCAACTTTTAAGACTACGATTGGAGTATTTTTGAAAAGTAACATGTAAATAAAAATGCTCAGTTAAACACAATCTTTTCTTTTCTGTTATCCTTCATGTGTAACATCATTCATGTTAATGTTGATGTCATCCTTCATGTTAAAAAAGTTTAACCTCCAAACGGGTAGAAAGGCAACCTAGCTAAATTCTAACTTCCGAACTGACAAAAAGGTGACCTAGCAAAAGTTTAACCTCCAAACGAGGAAGAAGGCAACCTAGCGAAAGTCTAACCTCCAAACGGGCAGAAAGGCGGGCTAGGAAAAATGCTAACTCCTTTCTGCCCGCTCAAAGGTAGAAATTTCGTTGGCTCATCTTTGTGTCTGTTTGGAGTTTGGAGGTTAGACTCTCACTAGGTCACCTTTCTACCCGTTGAAATACATATTATTCTTTATTTACTGTTTAAATAAAGTACATAAAGTACAGTGATAAGTAAAAAAATAGACCGCCAATTTTTTTTTTTTTTTTTTTTTGCTTGTCGGCGAGTGGCAACTGAAATGTGTAGGGGGGGGGCGGCAAACTGACAGGCTGCCCCGGGCGGCGAAAGTACTAGCTACGCCACTGATTTAAGTAGAGAGAATACCCATCAAGCAGTGTGGAATTCGAATGTAAATACGGGTCGATCTAACCAAAGTTACTCAAAGTATTATAAAGTATTAATTAAATAAAGCAACAAAGTTTAGTGAAGGTGTAAACGTGAAAAAACAATTGCATAGTGTATAATTGCACATATATTGCATAAATATAATGTTAGAGTTAGCAAGTAAAGGTGTAATTATTCCAATGATATTTTTAGTAGCCAATGGCTTACCTTTTAGGATGTTAATCGGCTGTGATATGTTAAGGAAATACTCAGCTATTATTGAGATGAGCAGAGCTAAAGTATCTCTGAACTCAAATTGTATAGAATGAACGGTGGAGTTAATCAGAAGCGAAAGTGCCCCTTCGAACCGGACTATCTTTAATGTTACGGAATATAAAGACTATAGGAATTACACGCCAATTGAAGAAATATATTATAAAAATGACAATGACCACTTGTGGAATGAGAAGTTAGAAGAAATACATAAATTCAAAAGAGAGAAGAGGAACGCTCAACTAACAGGAGAACAGGTAGAGAAGTTAATCAAAATATATAATAAGTACCGACACGTATTTTCAGATACACCAGGTAAAGTTAAAAACCACCAATGTGAGATCAAATTTAGAGAACCTGTGAATTTTAACAGGAAATCATACCCCATTGCATACTCATTAAAGGAGGCGGTAAGAGCGGAAATTAATAGACTAATAAGCTAAGACATCATTGAACACAGCCATTCCCCTTATACCAGCCCTATTGTAGCCATTCCAAAGAAGAACGGGAAGGTAAGAATTTGTTTGGATGCATGAGAAATAAATAAGACAATCATTAATGACCGAACATCTCCGGGAGAAATAGAGGAGATACTTAAGAAGTTCCACGGTACTAGATTTATTAGCACTTGGTATACAGTCTGCGGATATTGGCAGGTGAAGTTACACCCAAATAGTATATAGTATTATAGTATATAGTAATAGAATGAAGTATATGGCATTCATCTTCGAAGGGCGGACCTACCAATTTAAGCGACTACCCTTTGGACTTGTCAACTCCGTAACAGTATTTGTTAAGTGTATGGATCAGATTCTAGGCCAAGAGGCACTCCAGTTCACTACTGTCTATGTGGATGACTTACTTATTACATCAGTCAATTGGAAAGATCATTGCCATAGAATTGAACATGTATTGAGAAAACTATCCGAAAATAACATAACATTAAAACTCGAAAAATCAAAATTCATCGCTGATGAAGTTCAGTTCCTAGGTTTGAATTTATCTGAATACGGTATAACTCCATCTCAAGACAAAATAGAACCAATTCAACAGTTTCCAACACCCAAAAACAAGAAACAATTACAATCGTTCCTGGGTATCTGTAATTACTATCGCAAATTTCAGAGGAACTATTCGGAGCTGACATCAACATTTTCTCATCAACTATCATCAAAAGAAAAATGGACGTGGGGACCAGAACAAGACATAACACTTCAATTAATTAAAACCAAGTTTCTAGAATCAGTCATGCTACACCACCCTAATTTCAATAAACCATTTTACTTGAATTGTGATGCTAGTGACGTAAGCTTAGGATCTATATTGTACCAAGAGGATGACGAAGAGAATCACCTTGTAATTAGCTTCGCCAGTAGAGTGCTGAATAGCAGCGAACGCAACTACAATGTAACAGAGAAAGAGTTTCTGAGCGTAGTATTTGCATGTAACAAATTCAGAACATATATTTTAGGCTACTCCATAACGGTCAGAACTGATCACAAGTCAATATCCTTCTTGAAAAACTGCAAGTTAAACCACGGAAGATTGACAAGATGGATACTAGCACTGCAGGAATATAACATCAGTTGGGAGTACATCCAAGGTAAGAAGAATGTTGCAGCAGATACCTTATCCAGATTCAATGTGAAAGATCAGACATTTGAGGGAGAAAAGGAGACCATGGTAAAATTATACCACATAATCAAAAGTAGGTCTGGCCTAGCCGATATTATAAAAGAAATGGGACAACAACAGAAGCAGGACCATAAACTAATTAAAATTCAACAAAGACTGACTGAACAAGCTAACCGTATAACACCATTCTATTGCATACACCAGGACGTACTATTTGTCAAGACAAGGTACAGTTACAATACGTGGAAAATAGTTATACCACGGGCCATAGAAAGGGACATAATTCTCGATTACCACATTCGATATGGTCACATGGGAGCATTGAAGGTGGTAAAGGCACTTGAGGAACATGTGTACATGAAGGACATCAATAGAAGAGTACGAAGTTATATTAAACATTGCCACAGTTGTCAACTCGGTAAGTGCAACAATGATAAAAAGGAGGGGATCATGATACCCATCACATCCTCTAGTAAATTAGAAAAGGTCTTTGTAGACACATGCGGTCCATTCCCACGTAGTGGAGGGAGACATCAGTACAAGTTCATAATAATCATATTTGACCACTACACCAAATTCACTAAATTGTATCCAATAAACCATGGAACCACACAGAAAATTTTAGGGGTAATCATTCAACATTATATACCTGAGGTAGGAACACCAAAATCGATAATCACCGACCATGGGACACAATTCAAAGGAAGAAGATGGAAGGAAACTCAAATGGATAACGGGGTAAAGACTTACAAAATTTCAGTGTACCATCCAAGCAGCAACCCTGCGGAAAGAGTATTAAGGGAAGTAGGGAGAATCCTATGAACATATTGCTCCAATCAACAGCGAAGATGGACGGAGTACTTACCAGCTGCAGAAGACTTTATCAACTTATCTCATCACCAATCCATAGAGACCACGCCATACACAGCAATGTTCGAAAAACTACCACCCAGAGAGATTGCTGAGTTAAAATTTTCCTAATGACGATGAATGCAAATTTGATAGTATAAGATTTTATAACAAAATAATGGAACGGACAGAGAAAAGAAGGAGGAAGTACCAGAAACTTCAACCCAAGACAATACAATACCAAGTCGGGGACAAAATACTATTAAAGAACAGAGAACTACACAGTACAATGGAAGGAATTGCAAGAAACCGTTATTACTCTATACCGGACAATATTCTATTACAAAAAATAATAATAATAACACTTACGAGATCATGGACCCAGTTACTCAGAGAACGAAGGGGACCTACAACCAATCATCTTTGAAGAAATACTTTTAAACATGAAAGTAATATGAATGATAATTTCATCAATCCCGAGAAGGCATTTTCTTAAATGATCAATCTTAGTGAGGGGGCAATATGTAACGTTACATATCGTCACCATACCCAAGAACCCCAATTAAACATTAGCTGGCAAATAAACAACCAAGTGTAAGGAATTGTATAACAAGTATTAACTTCAGTTCAAGAATTAATTACTAAATAATGAATCAACAAACAATGAATAATATAGTAATGAAGACAACACAGAGAAGATACTATACAGATTAGGTAGGTGAGCAGACAAAAAACAGGTACGATAAATATGAAAGGAATAAGTTAAAAGGCATCATGAGAAAAAACCAAATAAGAATATAAGGCAAGGAAGAAATAAAATATCTCAACCACTCTATTCCAAGATGAGAATAACCATAAGATAAATAGAATAGAAAAAGAGAACTCCAGATTGAAGGACAAATGATACTATAAAACCACTAACAGACCATCTTAAATGACTTGACTATGACTACAATTATGATTTAAAATAAAAACGTACTTAATAATGATCAGGAGAGTGAAAATAAAACCTGTATTAGCTTAAAATAATAATGTATAACAGACAACAATAAGATTGTCTCTTATCTGTAACTTGTGTAATTGATATAACTCAATGAATATCAGAAAAAAACTGAAAAATAAATAAAGAAGAACTTAACACCATAAAATACATAACTCTAAAAAATGGATACAACCAGGATCTAATAAACAAATTACATAGGCAAATCTAAAACAAAAACAACAAACCACAAAACAAAAACAACACACAACAATACAAACACATCACACTCACATACTATAACTATAACACACACAGAATTGCCAACACATTCAGAAAATACAACTACAAAATAGCATACAGAACCAACAACACCATCAACGGCACAAACAAAAACACTGACATATACAACAAAACAGGAGTTTATAAATTAACATCTAATGATTGTAACAAGTTCTACATAGGCCAGACAGGAAGATCTTTTTCATCCAGATTTTCTGAACACACCAAAGCACTCACCAGTATTAACATACAATCCACATTTGCTACACATATCCAGACAGAAAACCACAGTTACACCAATATACAAAACAACATAAAAATTTTACACTTCCTACCCAAAAGTCGCAAAATCAACACCACAGAACAATTTGAAATATACAAACACAACAAAACCCAACCCAACAACATACTAAATGACCAATTACAATTTAAATCAAACACACTATTTGACACAGTAATAAACAACACATAACAACAATTCAAAACTCCTGCGCCAATACCCACCTCCAACCTCCAACCACACACAACCTGTTTACAAAAAACCATTAGAAATTACCGACAGATTGCACATTCTGTATCCACGACTCACTCACAAAGGAGGACACCACTCCGAAACAGCTGTCTGAGTGAAAAACAAAGTAAATTTAGTTTACAAGTGAACGTTCTATTAAAACTAATAAAATCATAAGTGCTGTAAACAAAGTAGTGATGAACATACAAAACAAGATAAATAACCATTAAAATTGTGAATAGAATATAAGGTAAATTGAACAATAACTACTAGAACAATAAATAATAGGTAATACTATTAGTAAATAAGAATAAGTGAGTGAAAGGTATAGAAACCACACACCATGTAAATCTATTGTTGTAAATCAGAGTGGGGGGGGTTCACATAACCTAACTCACTGAGAATTCTCACTTATAAATACAAGATTCAATACTAAAAATGTTATGAAATTATAGTATCTTATACTCTACTGAAACTAGATATTATAGAGACCATTCTATGACAAAGATTAATAATTACCAAAAATGTGATATGTGTTGTGATTAATGTAAATTAACAGACTGAAATGTGACAGCATAGAATTCTCACTAAATACACTCAAAAACCATAGAAATACTAGTAAAATGAGAAAGAAAATGATATCAATGTAAACAATGAGATGTAATATCACTATTGTTATGTAAACCAATAATGATTATCACTGAATTAATTCATAATAATATAAATAAGAGGTACATGACATGTTGGCACTAGGTGCAAGAGTCATTATTGAATTACCAGCAAACAAGGATATCCAGATGTAAACCAACTATTGTAAAACTTGATAGTAACTATGATGATTGTTTATGTAAAAGATAAGGACTTAATAATAAATATATGAATTAAAATAAGGATAATTAATACGACACCTAGTAGTACAGAACTTTAGGTGATTATAATAACTAAATCCAACAAAATAAGAGTAAATTAACAAAAACTGAGGTGACCAAAAGTTGGAAGGGTCATCTGAGAGTAATTATCACATGTTAGAAATTGTTCAGACTCAACTATTAAACTAGCATAAGTGAATCTAGTTCATAGTGCTATAGGCATACAGAAGCCTAGGCCTAACATATGTGTTTTGGGCACAATTGTATGTAAATACTGAATAATAAGTGTAAAAAAGGACTTGGCATGCATTATCTCTATGAGATATGATAACCAAATGTTAAGTTAAGTCAAATAGTGCGCATAAGTTTATTAAAATTTGTATTAATCATAAGTTCGAAAAGTGATCTTCGTTGATAATGAACAGAAAGATGTGCTGTGAGATATCAAAATGCTTATCTGAACAATTGCCAAGGCATGGTAAAGCTGTATTATAGCTCACAACTCGCATAATGAGTAATTATTAGTTTTAACGCATTTTCATTATTTTAGACAAAATATTTGGCGTCACTTTTTTAATCTCCAAACCAAAGACCCACGCTTTAAAGACAATTAAATAGTTTAGTAAAGAGGGGAGTATGCACACACAATGGAATGTCATCAATTTGGTCCAATCAGATTACCTATATCGAGAGGTGTCGATAATGAACAGAAAGATGTGCTGTGAGATATCAAAATGCTTATCTGAACAATTGCCAAGGCATGGTAAAGCTGTATTATAGCTCACAACTCGCATAATGAGTAATTATTAGTTTTAACGCATTTTCATTATTTTAGACAAAATATTTGGCGTCACTTTTTTAATCTCCAAACCAAAGACCCACGCTTTAAAGACAATTAAATAGTTTAGTAAAGAGGGGAGTATGCACACACAATGGAATGTCATCAATTTGGTCCAATCAGATTACCTATATCGAGAGGTGTGAGGCGAATGTTTTAGGAACAGTGAGAACCAACACAGAAAAAAAATTGGTCATTTCTTCATTGTTAACAAAGCAAGACAGACGACAGCTCCGTGCTAATTTAAATCAGTGGCGTAGCTAGGGGGGGCGAAGGGGGCCGGTGCCCCGGGCGGCACGAGAAGGGGGGCGGCAAACTGGAAAAAATTAAACTGTACATTAAGGTAGTTCTTGAGAGTTTTCATTTCGTCTAAATTTGTCTGAAACTTTGCAAACTAAACAAAGCTATTTCACATGTACTGTTAAAATTTTGCTGCGATTGCCCGTTCGAAAGTTGTTGAACAGTCATAGATGTGAGCGTGGCGCTGTCTGAAGCATAGAGGGGGCAAAGTATAGGCGCTCGTGTAAGTGGAAATGTCCACGCAGAAACATTCAAAGAGGTCATTTCTATCCTTGTCTACTGACCAATCAGATTACCTATATCGAGAGGTGTGAGGCGAATGTTTTAGGAACAGCGAGAACCAACACAGAAAAAAAATTGGTCATTTCTTCACTGTTAACAAAGCAAGACAGACGACAGCTCCGCGCTAATTTAAATCGAGAGAATACCCATCATGCAGTGCGGAATTCGAATGTAAATACGGGTTGATCTAACCAAAGTTACTTAAAGTGTTATAAAGTATTAATTAAATAAAGCAACAAAGTTTAGTGAAGGTGTAAACGTGAAAAAACGATTGCATAGTATATAATAATTTGTGTGAATTAAGGGAAGTATGGTGACAATTAATTATACTTATAAGAATTATCAACTTATACAATAAACATATCGAACCTAATGAATAGTATGAACACTAAAAGGGCTTTGAACCTGATTACCATTGTAAAATTATGTATTATTAAAAAGATTTATTCATAAATCAAGATTAAGTGGGTATAATCTCAGACACACCAGGCCTAACCTAGAATGTTGACACCAGTCATTTTTTGAATTTATGTAATTTATGAACTCAATGAAGGCTTTGAACCTTATTACCTATATAAAGTTATTTATTGTTAAAAGATTTATTCACAAATCAAGGTTAATTGAACATAACCTCAGACACACCTGGTCTAACCTAAAATTTGCTTTATTAATGTAATCTCTCTCCTACTACTCAATTGTTATAGTAGTATAACTCTTCTAGTTGCGTATTTTTCAGTAAAAAGGACTTATTTTAGATTCAAAACACTTAACCAAATTTTGACTAATACGGTTTCTGAAAACAGAATGACCACCCTAAGAAAAGAGTTTTATAAAATTAATTGTTATTGTAAATGAACGACAACCAATTTCATTGTTAGATAAGATAATTCTACAAGAATTATTAAGGAATAAACTGACTTTTAACCAGATAAAGGAGATCATGCAATTATTTCTTTACACAATATGAATTCAGGCTATATGAACAGCAGACATCAGTTGGTAACACTCACCAGCGGCAATGAATTTATTTAAATGTTTTAGCTTGTCTTCTCGACTCTGGCTTGTTGACATGATAGTTAACAAGGGAGATCGTCATTCAAAGTAAGTACTGAAGTATAATAAACCTCATTCTATTGACTACTCAACTTATAATTCTGAACCAACATAGAGAGACGGTCGAATGGGACGAGGTCATCCGAAGAAGACAACGTCAGTTACAATTAACACATGCCAATGGTAGAATTTCATCAATTCGTCTAATTAAAATAAATCAAATCAACCAGCAATAATAACAAAATAAAATTTAATAACAATTAAACCACAATTCCTACTTTAGTAATAATTTAATCATCACAAGAGAGAAGATAATAATGAAAATAAATCGAATCGAATAAACTCGTTATAAAATTGATGCAACCAACGTGTGACTTTTAACCAAAACAAAACGGTAGCAACCGGTACAACACAGAAAATCAGAGAAAATCGACAAGTCGCGTTAATTGTTTTTGAGAATTAAACTATTGGAACTTTGTTAAATATAGTGTAATGTGTAAATATTAACTCAAGCCTATAATGGATCAAGTGAATGAAAAGGATTTTAAAAAGTATTGAGGCTGATCTCAGCAGGTGAGAAAAATTTCTTTTATTGTGCTTAAATAAGTTTTTTTATATTTACATTATTATATTAACAGTATTTAAACATTTAGAATACACTCAGACTCTATAAAACGTGACTTTGCATAAGCACACATATTTGTGGCAGTGGGGATTTTGATGGCAAAGTGGTGAAATTTTGGGTAGCCGCGTGGGGACAAGAAGACTGATTAACCTGGCAACACTGTTTATAAGTAAACATCCCATAAACATGTGCGCTATACTGATACAGTCTTCTAATTAATTGAAATAAAATATGTACAAACTTTATTGCAATCATTGTGTAGTGATATCAATAATTGGCCTACACCTTCAATGCAAATGCACAATATCAAATATTATTAAATATCAATACTTAAATTGACATTATTATTGCATTTACTGGTGAGAAGGGCTTAAAAAGCCATAACAATATAATATAAATACAGACAATACAGTAATACAGATGTTGAACGTCATTGAAGACAAAATAGGAATATTACTAAAAAGACAAAATAGGAATATTACTAAAAAGACAAAATAAAATCCAGATTAATAAATATTTATTAAGGTCATTACATGTGAAAATTCTGCAGGATAATTTGTTTTTCTCCTTAGTCTTTTATTTGAAATACAAATAAATATTTATAAAGTTCGTTACATACAACAAATTTTGTAGGCCAGTTTGATTTACTCCTTAATCAAAATAGACTTTTATATTGAAATGTATTATAGGGCACATTGTACTAGACATGAGCAAAGTAGTTCATCCAAACGAACTTATTATAGATAGGTCGTTTACTTCAGTGAACTATCACAATAACTAGGTAACTAGTTCAATCTGTCGGACCTCTGTGTATCTTTGGCTAGGGAGGGATGACCACCTCATGCACGTGAGATAACATCAAAGCACATGAAGATTAGCTGAAAGATAACCAATACCCTTTTTTGGTGTTTCAATAAAACAGACGCATTAAAATATTATTTAAATACAAAAGAAATTTTGAAAATAATTTTGTTCGTGTCACCTTCGGCCAGAATCGTGAAACCCGTCTCTCATTTAAGAATTATATAAATAACACTCATCTGAAATAACAAAAATAATTAATTATTTTCAATTATTTAATAAATTTTAAAGCAACTTCCTGCAATCCTACCATATGATATTCTCTGCTATTTTATTTTTATCATATTTATGTCTAACTTTGTTGAAATAACAAAAATCAGACAATAAAAAAAATTTGTCAAGCAGTTTATTCTCTCACCCCCTTCCAATTCATTGGGATTGAATTCAGTGTGTAAGACAGACTGATAGACATTTATTTTTACAAATCCTTGTCTTAAAAGAGAATAAAAGTATTATATATAAATTAATTATTTCACGTATAACAAAATAATTAAAAACAAAAATTTTGAGTTTTTATACTATAAAAAAAATAAACTGAAGTCAAGAACAGTAAAATAATTAACAATGGACCGACAGCGGGCAGAAGCACTCAGTTCTAACACTTGTTACTCATTCATGAACAGCCTAATGCATGCAAACAACCTACTACAAAAGAACAACCTATTGCAAGTGAATGACTGAATTAACATCGAACAATGGCCGAACAATAGTCTAATAAGTCAATAGAAGTGTGGCTAACGCAAACTACGAACAAACTACTGTTCTGCGGTGCAAATGACTGTAGCCAGTAGTTCACTTGATGGAGTAGTTCTTTTTTGCTAGATCGTTCGCAAACAACCCACCACTACTTTGACATGTCACTGCATTTTCATTTCACTGTGCATTTGTTACCAGGCTTCAGTTTTATTCGCATTTATCATGTTTCTAATGTGACTTTGTTTCTAATATATCTTTGTCATTTGCACTCAACAGGGGTTTATATTTTAACCTGAATAAACATTAATTTGATGTGAAAGATGTTTGTCTGCTTGAGCAACATTCCGAAACACAATAAAGATATTTTTAATTATTTGACTGCCTTACAAGGTCTGCCTTCTTCTTTAGTCTGTGAGTAAGTTGATTTTAAAATCAACTGTCAGTTTCTCATTTAAGATACTAAATGTGCAACTAAAGGTGAAAATAAATTTTAATTATGCCGAGAACTTACTGAAAATGCATAAAGTCCCTACCTGATGATTTCAGTATCCTTGGTTAAGAAGTGCATTTTTTTTATTCTTATACTACTGAAAATTAGATTGACTGAAATATGTTTCATGCTGCAGTATCTGAAAGTAAGTTAATTTATGATTAGTTGATTCATGGTATAACCCATGATTAACTAATTAGGAAACATTCATTTGTGGCTTATGATATAAGTTTTTGAATGATTAAGAAAAAAGTTGAAAAAGTGTACAGTGTTGTACTACTCTATCTGCTAGCAATAAGCAATGCTTAGTTAAATGATGACCACAGTTTTATTAATAACATTTGCTTTCAGGAGTCTCGTAGAGTTCTACTTTTATGAGAAGAAAAGTTTTCTTTACAAGTCTGATTGTCACTAGTCTGTCTACAACAGTGATAGTGCTGTAATTGTAACTTTGTCATTGTAGACTCCATAAGGCCAACAGAAAATATTGTCTTATATGCTGTAAACAATTTTTTACTTCATAGATGTATCAGAAAGATATTTTTTAAATTAGCTGATTAAAACACGTTACTTAAACAAATTAATTTCTTTTTCATGAAAGTTTTTATTTTTCAACTCTTCTCCTTCTTTGGCTTTGTCCTCTCTCCTCAAAAGAATTAGTTGTTCACAACTTCTACAGTGAAATACAATAAAAAATAAAAAAAAAACTTCTACAGGTTTTCATTTTCTCTGCTATCATTAGTTTTATGTATGTTGCCTATCCAATGACTGACCTTACTGTTCTTAACTTACAGATTGGATAGATGTGTATCAATTGGGCAGTACTGCATTTATAAATTGGGAAATCCATAAACTTTCCAAGAGGTGCATAACACTGGGAGGGGAGGGGCACCAAGTGTGGGGATCATTGGTTTGGTACTCTGACAGGCTCACATTTTGTTAATGAGAATCAATGTTTATTTAAAATCAAAACTGTACTGTTATAATCAAACATGTACTTGGGACAAAAAACCGTTTAGAAGTAAAATTAATACTGATAACAGCCAAAAATAATTCTATGGAACTTACAAACCAGTGAACTGACTGCTACAGTTTAAACTTGATTCTTGACAAATTTATATACTGACTAAAGTTATATTATTAAAACTATTACCTGCAAGAATGTGCCACAAAGAAGCTTTTCAGCTAAAAAAAAAAAGAATACAGAAAAATAAACTTGTTAATGAAGTGGGACAAATTTTTGCCTAATGTTAAGCCTAAAAAAAAACTGCTGCAACAAAAAATGAAGCTCAAGACTTTGATAAAAGAGTTTACTTGTTTAAAGCTAAGAAAGACTTCAATATTTTAACAAGAAATAAAGGTAAACTCAATCACATGTTCTCCTTTTTTAAATAACAAACATGGAGTATTGTTATATACAAATAATCCATAAGCTTTAAAATTTCAAGTGTTCAGAATGTGATCAGGAAGGAATACAAGAAACTGAAGATCCAAAATGACGGGTAATGGCTCTTCATTGGAGAGTTAGGAGAGAGATCATTCCCAAACCGTACTGACACAACATATTTTTATTGGGGGAGGGTACAGTTTGCTGAGAGCACCACAATCAAATATAGGAAATACAGGTCTCTGAGTTTAGGTAGATATTTTGCAGTAATATAGGCAGAAATCTAGTCATATTAATATGTATTCAGAGAATGTATTTATGGACTTGCAGAAATGTGATTGAATTTACTTTGATAGTAAGTCATAATGTGACTTATTTACTTCAATTATAAGTAGTTCATTTTAGTGTCGTGTGAGGCAATTAAAAAGCTAAAATTATGCTTCATTTTTTGAAATGTTTGATACTACAGTTTGCAGGCAGACATTGTTACACAGATGTATATAGATTACATTATACTTATGTAAGTTTATCGAAATGAGTTATTTATATTGTTCAATAAAATAATACTTACTACTTCAAAAATGCTGGTAAAGTTAAGTAGGTGTAAATAAATATATACTAAACTGAATGCAGCTTAAAGGATACTTTCTCCTTTGAAAGTTGCCAGTCAGGCATTAGTTATATAATAAAACTGTATTCAAAACAACTTTCTACTGTTAAGTGAAACAGTGGTCTACAAAGATAAGAACAGTCTGAGTTTGTCGTTCTGTTGTAGTGTAGTGTGTTTCGTTTTGGTGTTGTGTAACAAATAATAATTATGCTCTTTCCAAGTTTATCGTATATCATATTGTTAATATTAAGTGTTAACAGTGTACAGATTCCATTTGTTAAAGTTGAACAAGGATTATTAACTGGAACATCCTTTGAAACAGAATCAAAGAAAATAATATATGCTTTTAAAGGTATTCCATACGCCAGGCCACCTGTTGCAGAACTGAGGTTCAGGGAACCACAACCTGCAATGCACTGGCACAGTGAATGGTCTGCAAATGTATCAGGTTCTAAATGTTTACAGTACAGATATTTTAATATCAGCCCTGATCCTATTGAAGGAAGTGAGGACTGTCTATATCTTAATGTATATACACCTAATTTATTCAAAAATGTTACTGGGTTATTACCTGTTATAGTTTTTATTCATGGTGGAGCTTTTATGAATGGAGATGGATCTGAAGTGAAACCTAATTACCTTATGGATCAAGGAGATTTAGTTTTTGTTACTTTCAATTATAGGCTAGGACCTCTAGGATTCTTAAGCACTGAAGACAGTATTGTGCCTGGGAATAATGGACTGAAGGACCAAGTTGCAGCTTTGGAATGGATAAACAAAAATATAGTTTACTTTGGGGGGAATCCTAAACAAGTGACTCTGGCAGGTATGTCAGCAGGAGGTGCTAGTGTCCACTTACACTACTTATCATCAAAGTCAGTAGGGTTATTTCAGCATGGTATATCTATTAGTGGTACAGCATTATGCCCTTGGGTACAATCTAAAGCACCAAAACACAAAGCAAAACTTCTTGCACATACCCTCGGATGTACTACAAACAACTCTCTTGATATGATAAACTGCATGAGAAAACTTCCTGGAAAAGATATTGTTCAGCAAGTCAAAAAACTGTTTATGCCATGGCTTTATACTCCATTTTCTCCATTTAGTCCAACTGTTGAGGTACAAGGGCACGATCCTTTCCTCTCAGATAACCCGTTTACATTAATACAAGACGGAAAGGTACAAGATTTACCATGGATAACCAGTGTCACAGTGGATGAAGGTTTATATCCAGGTGCATATTTTGTTCTCAGTAAACCACTGTTGGAAGAGCTAGATATTAAATGGAATGAAATAGTACCTCACTTATTGGATTACAATTTTACGGTACCAGAACATAAACTGAATGAAGTCAGCACAAATATACGAAGGTATTATTTAGGTAACCATCCAGTTTCCATTGAATCTTATAAAAATATAATTGAAATGATCAGTGACAGACTATTCATTGTTGATGCAGAAAGAGCTGCCAAGCTTCAAGCATCTGTGATGACTTCACCAGTGTACTTTTATAGGTTTGCATACAAAGGTAAATGCAGTTTATCTAACAAACTATGTAAATGTAGTGAAAACCTGGGAGTCAGTCATGGTGATGACTTAACATATATTTTTGGTTGTTTCTTTGCTGGTCCAGATGCTATTAACACTGATGAGCATATGTTACACAGAATGACAAACTTATGGTTGAGTTTTGCAAATTATGGAAAGCCATCTTTAGGTTCAGATTTAAATATTAACTGGACTACTGTACAACCAAATTCAAAACTCAATTATTTGTTTATCAAATCAAGCAATGATATTAAAATGGAATCATCAGATTTAATGTCACTAAGTTTTTGGAATTCTGTTTTCGCTGAAACATCTAGTTTAACGTCACTGTATAACAGAGATGAGCTCTAACTGGTAAATGTCAAAATAATTTAGGAACATAATTCTTTAAAGTACATTAAATAATATTTTTGTATTTTATAAAATATGTATCTTGTATATTATTTTTAATATTAATACACTAAAACTTTTTAATTTATATTTTCATAATTATGGAGTAATATTATAGAATTATGTAATAAGATTAACAATTATCTTATATCTAATCTGATTGAAATTGAGTGTTGGCACAATGTCTATTATGTTTATAGAGAGTAAATATATTATTTAGTATATAGTACATATTTACATTACGTATTCATATGTAAATTGTTCAATAGAACACAAATGTCTATAATCTGAAGCATGTAGGTTTATTTGTTAAATTACGTTTGTATTGTGACTATTATTTCTTGTTTTCCACTGTAAACAACATAATGTTTATATACAGAGTATGATTTGGTCTCTCTCATATTCACGCTGACCAAATGATATTGATAATAAATAATATAGATCCCCAAACCCAAAATATATAGGATTTCTATCTTTCCCAACAGGAAACATATTCACAGGTGGCACAGAAATTTGTAATAGGAAGCAAATGAAAATAACATGTATTTATTTTTCAAGTGAATGGCCAGTATTTATCTGGATTTGATATGTCTTTGAATCACAGCTGTGGACAAATATTAACCGCTGTAGAATTTCCTTTTACAATACAATAACATGTGGGGAGTTCAAATGAATTCATTTAAATCCAATACATTTCTCTAATAATTGATATTCTTCATTTTTAGGTTTTTGAAATTTTTGGAATCTAGCTGAATTCATTTATTTTATTTAGAATGTTCATAAACATGACAGCAATATTGTAAAACTACTGGTAATTAAATAAAAATTACATTTTTATTTCAGTGATTTCATTGTATCATTAATAGCAGTTTCATCTCTTAAAAGATGATTTATATTATGATACGTCTAGTTATAATTAGCAGTTGTTATTCATTTATTCATTATTATTTTTTTATTTTTTAATGTGGAAGGTACATGGGGTTGAATGAGCTGGAAAAGGCTAACTTTTTAATCCGTAAGCTGAAAAGGCTTATTAAAATGATCACTAGTAAATTACAAATAGGATTAGTAAACTTCCTAACAAACACTTTATATATTTTTGCATTTACATATGTATATTTTACATTTTCTGATTAATTAAAATAACTAAACATTAGTTCTATATTTCATATCACATTTGTTATACACAAAGCTCCTTGTTTTGTAGTTTATTCTGTGGCATGTGTTAAGGTTAGAGGTCATTTTTAAACTCATAACATTACACTGTTCCTCTCGCTTTATGTGTGAAATAATTTATTTCAATTTATAATATGAAATTTGTTATTGTCATCCAATGGTTAAGTAACTAAGTATATAAAAATGCAGATAAAAATGAAGATACAATGTAATTTTCTTATATATATATGTGGTTATAATTTGGAGTGTTTATTAATCCAAAAAAATTTAATACATAAATATACATGAAATTGAAGAACAACTTAAATAAGTTTATTGTAAAGTTAACAAAGTTCAATGTGAGTTCTGCATTCTTTATCAGTAATCATTTTCCTGCCATGCAGACTTGGGATTAATCGTTAAAAAATTGGTCAACTTTTTAACTTAATTGTTAAATTATAAAAAGTTAACTTGTCATTAAATTTTTTGCTAATGATTAAAAAATTAAAATGAGTTAATTTTTAGGCAGCCCAAGAGGAAGACAAGTCAAAATCATTTTTGAAGTCAATGTTGAAGAAAGTTTGTTCCAAGTAATCCTAATCCCTTGACAGACAATGCACTGGGTTTACCATTAGGTCTCCTTGGGAAAGTCAAACTGGTAGGGGTACTTTTCCTGTCTTCTGTTTAATTATGTGCATGACTTTATCCCAGACAATTTGATAACAACGCTTGTTTGTTAACTTCCGTTGTGACCAAGCCCTCTAGCACCCTGTGCTGACAAGTACTGCAGAATTGAAGCTTGCGAATTCTGCCAGTTGCGAGGGAAGTAAAAGCGTGAATTCAAACTGTCCATACGAACAAATGCATTTTAAAAGGTATGCATTTTAAAAGTTATCTGGCATCAGATTGTAACCCATGCAGTCCCATACACACACCATTAAGAAGTGACCGGCCGAAAAGTCATTCATTAACGGGTTAACAAGAGATAGCCTGCTTCAGGAAGCTCCGATAAAGTTAACAGGCCTTAAAATTGTGGTAGATAAACTTAATTCCTGGGGATAATAATGGGGGGGGCTGAAGCATAGTGCTAGACACACTGCCTTCCTTGTATGCTGTACGGCTCACATAAGGCAGCCTACCCTGTCTACTCCTAAGCTACTTTGGTGGTACACATGGGAGCCATTATTATTAGATAAACTTAATATTTTGTTTGGTGTCGCTTTGATATACGTTCCTAATTACTTAATAAATAAAATATATACACAAAGATTTGCTCTGTTTCTGTGTTAAGAAAATTTAGTATGAACGTTCAGTATTGTTTGCAAAATAAAAATGCAAACACAAAGCCTACTATATATTATATAAAAATAGGCTACATAAAAACTTTTTTAAGCATTTTTCAAAATTTGTTGTAATATTTTTAAACATAAAAAAATACTTGTCAGAACAAACAGAAACTACAAAAACCAAACGAAAAGTAAAATAGTTTTAATTACAGAAATTAATTACAAAATGGACAAACAAATAATAATGCACAGAAAAGGGAAGAAAATTAACAAAGGTTCGTGAAATGGGAAATTAGAAAGTCACTTTATACTGATAATTAGTAATTACAGGCCTATACCTGACAGTTTCTTATATACCTACCATCGGAAGCAGCACTGACAGTCATCATAGCAGAATAGACATGTAAACCGAACCAAATGGGGTCGTAAAGGGGAGTTTACGAACCAGGACCAAATGGGTGTTAGTGACATGGCCATTAAGATAACGAGTGTTAACATAGGGCTATCATATTTCCAACTCCAGAAACGAGAAACTTTTACTTGAAAGCCCTAGCCCTGTGCACATTTACTAACTGTTTTATGATAGTATAACAGCAACATGGAAATCCTACGTGTACACACAAAAGGCTGAAACTAGACCCTCTTGAACAACTAGAAATATACAAACGCATAAAAACAACATCCTAAATGAACAGACACAATTTAAATCACACATAGTATTTGAACAAATTACACACACACACAACAGGGATCTTTTGAACTACGGTGCCATCACCAAAAGCAGGATGGACAGCGCTCCCACCAGCAGCCTCTGATGATGCTCTAATGAGTGAAAGCTAGTTTAGTCCGTAAGGTACATATTTATCATTTTTATCAATAATAATTTGTGTTCGGAGTCAAACAATATTATAGTTAATTAATAACAACAGACACGTCATGGACAAAATCCAGAAATTTTGTATTTAAATTCTTTGGTTTAATAAATGTTCTATGTTAAATATTCCGTATTCACAGATACCCTGTAGTTCATGCTGTGTAGTTTATATTCAAAGTGAACCATAAGCCCTTTTAGTAATTATAAACAAATGGATTTTGTCAAGCAAACTGTGACCCTCTTTGTACTATGTAAGAAAAATATTTAGACTCAATAGTTTATTAACTTTGTGTTATTTAGCAACAAGATTTGAGTTTTAGAGCATGTGATATGGGAAACTAATGTGAAAAATAACAAAGGCATTTTATAAAAGCAAAATATCAAAAAAAAGGTTAAGACAATTTAATTTCCACTGAAATCAGTGTGCCTTCATAATTCAGTTGACCCTCTGAGTTCATCTAATTCAGGTTTTTTATTTGTACAGGGTCCGTCACGGGAACCGCATGTTTTTGTATTGGGTAGTACGGCCGAGCAGTTGGCATCAGTTAGTGTGGGTTGGCCTTGATTTGTTCGTTAGAGTGGGAAGTTTAGTTGCCGCCATGTCGTGGAACGTGGAGCATCGTACGTTCGCTCTCCGGCGGTTTTTCGTAAACAATGAGTCAGTGATGCAGACACAACGTGACTTTCGCACCCATTTTAATATTCCGGTCCGCTGACCTGTTCCAGACCGCAACACCATTTTGAGATGGTTTGAAAACTTCAACACAACTGGCTCCGTAATGAAGAAAAAACCACCTGGCCCTGTCAACACAGCCCGTACGCCCGAAAACATCGAGCGAGTTAGGACGTCTGCGATACAGAGCCCTAAACGGTCGGTTCGCAAGCGTGCTGCGAGTTTAGGGATTAACGAGTCAACAGTGCGAAGGATTCTGCACAAAGATCTTCATTATCACCCATACAAAATTCAGGTATGTCAGCAACTTAGTGTAGGTGATTATGAACAGTGTCATGTCTTTTGTGAAACCATGCTTGAAACCATGGTCAATAATGAAAACATGATTTTTCTCATGAGTGATGAAGCCCATTTTCATTTAAATGGGTTCGTTAACAAACAAAACTGTAGATATTGGTGTAATGAAAATCCTCAGATGTTACATGAGTCCCCTCTTCACAGCCCAAAAGTAACAATATGGTGTGCAGTTGGGGAGAAGGGCATTATTGGCCCGTACTTTTTTGAGGAAAACAACATTACTTTGTGACTGTTAATTCAGAGCGCTACATTACGATGCTCCAAACCTTCTTCTTCCCAGAACTTCGATGTCGCAGATGGGCAATGAGGAGAGTATGGTTTCAACAGGATGGTGCAACTGCACACACAGCTCGTAATTCAATGGCTGTCTTACGGGATCAGTTTCCAGGCCATCTTATCTCCAGATATGGCAATCTTCGCTGGCCTCCTCGCTCCCCCGATCTAAGCTTATGTGACTTCTTTTTGTGGGGATATCTCAAGTCCCGAGTATATGTTAACAAGCCACGCTGCCTTGAAGATCTGAAGACGACAATCCAGGAGGAAATCGTTCGTATTCTACGTCAGATGTTAATTAACGCTACTCGGAGTTTTCGGGACCGGCTACAATCATGCATAAACATAAATGGCCAACGTCTGAGCGACGTGATCTTCAAAACATAAATGAACAATGAAATTCCCAACATACTCTATGTATTGTCATAAATAAAAATATTTTTTAAGCCAAACTGTCTAAGTACATCTTATTTGAAAACCATGCGATTCCCGAGATGGACCCTGTATAATGATGAAAGTATTTATTTTCACCACAGACATATCTTGAAAAAAAATAACTTTGTTGATAAAACACTAAAACTCAAATCAAACACCATTTTTTCTCATATAGCATGTATTATAATACACTATTTACATTTCCTATATAACACATAAGTGGAGTCATCTGTTGTTCACAACCGATTGTGGGAATTTTAATAAGATGCTTAAGTGAAATTGTTTTGAGTCATGTAAAATGCTACCCAAAAGTTTCTGAAATTTAAATACTTGCTTCAGTTAGAGGTAGCACATCACTATATTGCAAGTTGTTACCTCCAGTTTAGTTATTGTTGTTTGGATAAGTCTGTTTGGTAACACTATATTTATAATGTTTCATAATGACTGAAGACTGGATTGAAAGAGCATGTGTTGTATTAAATTCTGATAAAGTTGAAGAAAATGGTAGTGGGAATTCACCACGTGATGAAAGTAAACAGCTTTTGTTGACAATGTATGAGCGGTTCAAGTACTTTAAAAATAGCAGAAAATCAGTTGATGGTGACTGTTCTGGATAGCTTTCCATTGCATCACCATTACCATTTTATTACAGATAAACAAACCATAATGTTAATGAAACATTATGATTACCACATTTTCATACTATGAAAAATACCTCTATGTATTAAATATCTGCCAGTGAATCTAAAAAAATGAACTTGGAATCTGACACATTTCAACAAAATTTGTACCGCATGTACCCACATCACAGACAATCAGAAGCAACATTCAGTCCACACCAAAATAATGTTTGCAAATTGTTAGTGATACTCAGACAAGAAACTCAAGAAATTATTATCATACCATGTTTTAACACATCGTATTTAGGCTACTGGCCTTATATAAAAAAAAACACAAATATGAATGGCCTGGGTCCTATTCATAATACATCAAGTCTTGTGAACAACATAAAAAAAGTGCAACTTATGACAGATAACAACAGAAGTATTTGCTACATTATGTAATAATAATTTAGAGCATAATTTATTAGAAACACAATAATTATACAAAATTTATTTGTTGTCTAAACAAAATAAACTAGCCCATAATGCTTTAGCACAAGAAGAAGTAGCTAAAAAAATTATCATTAAAAATGATAAGAGCATGAAGGAAAGAAGTGAAATCATAATTCAGGTTGAGCATTTAATATGGAAATTAATATAAAGAAAATAAAACCTATAATTTGAAAATTTGCCACAATTTGAATAAAATTTTGATTTTTTCAATAATATTAATAGTAATTTGCAGTACTATCACATAAAACATGTCTTAAGCTGAGTCTTGATGTTGCTTACACTTACTTGTACCTGGCCACTTCTTACTTTTCCTAATTTGGTCAACTCTTGTGCCAGTGCTATTAGATTTGCAAAGGGTACGGTGTCTTACCGCTCATTTTCTTTCCTGCAACTTCATTGTAATATGCTGATAGTCTCTAAACAGATTGGATGGCTCCTCTCTAATTGCGTAAATGATGATTATTGAGAATACTGCCAAGGTGTAAGGATGCGTAAGCTGCACTCTGGTACTTGAGGCCCACTAGCAAGAAAATCAGCACTGAGCTAAGGAATCGTGGTTTCTGTTGGTATCTCTGGTACCAATAAACAACAATGACAAGCAATTTTGTTTCTTCTTTCCCAAACTGATTTCACTTATTTGTGAAATTTCCAATTGTTCGCTTCTAAGTGTGGATGGAACCAAATTGAAGAAAGTTGAACTGAGCAATTGACCTTTTGTGTCTATTTGAAATTATTACACAGTAATATTCTTGTATAAAATTAGTAACTTAGTTTTTTTAATAACATTTTGCTTGCAGAAGGAACTTTGAAATCATTTGAGAAGAAACTTTGAAATGACACTGTTCTGGTTGAGATATAGTCCAAGAAGTTCCTTGCACTGTACATCTTTTCTGATCAGTAAAAAGTTGCTGTTTAATTTTACAAAAAAATCTAATTATGTGTTTCTCTTGTTCAATACTGAATAATTTAAAATTGGATGAAAGTCCCGAGTGAAGGAGACTTTTCAATATGACACTGTGCATTGACGTAATGTGTTGCCACTTTGTTTTTTGCAGTTTGTTGAAAGTTTATGGCAAATATGGAATTTTTTAGAGATTTTCCATGCATTATGGCAAATATGGAATTTTTTAGAGATTTTCCATGCATAAAATAAACACTACCTCTAATGAATAACACTTATTTATTGTCTTCAGTAATTTGTCTGTATATTATTTCATTTCTTACATGGTGCCTATATATTTGACAAGATCTCAGACAATCCATTTCAACTGTTGCAAATTTTTCTTTATTCCTTTTTGTCATTTGCCAATCAATATTCTGATGCATATGTTGTAACTGGCTGCACACTTGTTTTGTAAAAATTAATTTTAACATTCACTCAAATTCTTTATGACTAACATTTTCCACTTTAAAAATCTCAGTACCTCCCATGGTGCTACAGTATGAAATTGGGCCTTAGCTTCCTCTATGTTGTTCCACTTTAGTGTTGGTAACGAAGTACTTCCTTCGTCTCACTCCCAACATCTCACTTGCATCCACGGCGACATCTTCCCATCTTTTCCTTTACTGGCATTTTGGTCTTTTGTCTTCATATTTCCTGTAATGACTCTTTTTAATATTCTTCTGTTGTCCACTCTCACAACATGGCCAGCCCATGACAGTTTTATGTACATTGCTACTGTTAGTTTGTTAAAGTATATCTTATGGTTATATCATATCTTGTATTCCCAACTTCTATATGTCATTGGGGACTATGATTCATCTCAGTAATTTCTTCTCAACTCTATAGTGGTGATATTCAGCTGGTTTATATGTGAATTCTTGTGAAGCTGCTGTTAAATTTTTGTTGGTTCACTAAACTGGCAGTTTTGTTGCAGAAATCATATTCAGATTCCTGCCACTGTTCTAATTATGTTTACATAGTTAACAGTGTGCTTGTATCATATATCAAGATGTTTTAGTACAACGCATTTTACCACACTTTTAACGTTACATAGGTTATGTTTATGTTTTGCTATGTATACAAAATGGAAAGAGGCTGTGGTGAACTGGCACATTGATTCTGTTTGTTTCTTGTTTGGTTTTGTGCTGGCGCTAGTTTCTCATTTCGTTTGTGTTTCATGCATGTAGTTTTTAAAATATGAAGAGAGCAGATTATATTAGGATATTTTTGAAAAGCAAATAAAAAGTCTTCTATTCACAGTAGTTGATGATGATGTGAATGATAAACTCAAGGTAATGCTACTAGAAAGTAATTCTGCAGCAAGTTCACTGAATGTAGAATAAGACCTGCACTGCCTGGGAGTAGGGCAGTGGTGCAGACAAGATGAGTGGAGGCAAGTGGTGTTGAAGGCTTGGGCTCTGTGGGCTGTAGTGCCAAGCATCATCATCATCATCATCATCAAATTCAGCAACATCAACTGTATCTAGTTCTATTATTTATACTGAGGCTCCTACTGAATCTAAGTAAGTATTCGGACTTGGTCACTATACAAGTTCTTCAAATTAAAAGAACCATGGCTCATTGATAAGATTATGATCACATTGGGTGCATAACCTGTGGAAAGACTCATTCAATGAGTGCTGAACAACAAAAATACTTGCATCTCTCCCAGGAGTGGTAAAATTGTCTCGTGAAACCTATTTGATAAAAAAATACTACTCGCAAACTTACTCAAGGGAAAAAAGCACAATTCCTCTGATGGCCATTCTAAGGGATGTCCTATTTTTCAGGCTGCAAAGGAAAATTGTTGAACTCTTAAAAAGTAAATATCATTAAAAAATTAACAGCATTTTATTACAAAGCATCCAAACATAATTTAAAATAAATGGTCAACAGCTACCGAAAGCAGTCATGGATTGGATACCTGCAGGAAATAAAAAGAGAAGGCCATACAAAACATGGACTGAAGAGAATTCACAGCTACAAACACACACACAATACAAAATTTTATAAATTGGAATGACATATGAAAGTGAAATTTTGTTAAATAAGAATGACAATTTACAGCATGTTATTAGGAACACAATAACTGTTCACTGTGAGCTAATTAATCTGAACTTGATAAGGGCTCCATTCCTTTGAGATCTGAGTCAGCTGTTTCACTTGTGCTGTCTAAGTCAGCACCAGGATACTAATCTGTCAACCACTGTATCCACCATGCCTTCTATCTCCCACATTTTCTCTTCTCTAATAACATGCTTCACACAGGCCCCCACTTTTCAACAGTCACTTCAAGGAATGCTGAGTTCACTAGTTGTTGCATTATTTGAAGTTTGAACGAATTGTTGTTTCTTGCGACATAACCCTTGACCTGGCTCCATACCATCTCTATAGGATTTGAATAACAATGATACGGTGGCAACTTCATACAGTATGCCTGGCTTTCTCTGCTAAATCATCAATAACAAATCTTTCATATTGTTTTTTACATGAATTTACCAACTCGTTAAGAAGTTCAGACTTACCTAAAGCTTTGTCAAAATGTATATTTTTCATCTGAAGCCACGTTACATTACCTTTTAACAATAAGCACCATCGTTATTTTGCCACTTTTTAAAGCCTTTCCAGGTTTATGCTTAACAAAATTTGAAGGATTATTCATATCCATAATTAACAAAGAACTGTCACAAGCAAACATGTCACTGTTGAAAGCATTATACAAGCTAGAATAAGGTTCCATTAGCATATAAACAATACACACTATGCATGTGCAGACGAGAATTTAAAAGCTTTCATATTTATTCTTTGTTTACATTCAAATATTATTTAAGATTAAAATGGAATAATATCTGTGCACTTTACAAAAGAATATTTTGATATTTATTTTTAAGTCAGACGGTAATTTAAAAGGAACTATATTAGTGGAGGCAAATGTATGTTGGGGACAGCAGTCAATCAAAGCGCTTGTCATGTTAAATCTACACATGGGTATGTTTACTTTGCTTCTACGGTTAGTCTGAACAAAGTACAACCAACCAAGCGGCCATTTTAAGTCTTTCAATTCTGTATAAATAATAAGTAGTTTTATATTATCTGATTTTATAATAATTATTATAGCCAGTTCACATTAAGCCAATTAAGCTCATTTTATTTTATAAATATTACAATTGTCAAGACCTGAATAGTAATTCAACTTCATTATAGGAGTAGCCTACAAAATGTTTTGTATTTACGGGTCACTCCTTATATTCACCTCTCGTATTCGGGGTGAATGGGTACTTCTTTAATCACCACTTGGACTCCCCCCTCACACACACACCCTCCTCATCCTCCTCCTCTCCCCAACAATACAAAGACATTACATTTACCTATCACAATGTTAGATATTAGAGAACTGGTTGCTAATTTGTTTGGATATCTCCACTGCAACTATAGTCAAATATCTCCTGGTATATAGCAGTGATTTTGAAACATAAATGTCAACTGTTTCAGACTTAAAATATTGTAAACACAATACAGCAAATTGTATTACACAGTAGCTAGCATCATGTTAATGATAGTACATATTAATTACAATCAAAAACAAGAATTGGTACTGCACTTACAAATATACAAAATAATTTTATTTTCTATAAATCAACCAAGTTAACTTGGTTATACAAAACTGTTTAAATAAAATAACAGTTATACAAAAATATACATGAGGCAATGATAAATCAACAGATTAATTTACTTTGTAAAATTATATCATATTTCATTAAGAAATATAAATAAATGTTAAGTGACTATAAACTTACTATATATTAGATTTTTGTATAATATTAACTTCGTATGTTTGAATATATATGTATATCTAATTATTATGTATTTATATAATTATTATTTTTGTGTATGTATACCACAATAATTATATAAACAAAATTAACATTACACAAAAATTAAATATGAAAAGTACTTCTAAAAACTAGTTATCACAATATTTTTCACAAGGATTCAGCAATTTATTTTTATAAAAACAGATAGCTATTATTCATTAATATTGTACAATATTAATCTTATATTACACTATACACTTCAAGTAATATACAGTATATAGAAAAATAATTATATTTTATTTTATTATAAAATTATTATTAGCTTTTTAAAACTATTTACAGACTTTATTGACTACAACAATTATACTAAAGGCAGGCGCTGTTTTGTAATTAACAAAACTTAACACACACACTTATATCTTGTAATATACAAATAAGAAAATATGATTAAAATATGGTTTTCATAAAAAGTAAAACCACAATATTATAGGTAACAATACTGTCAGTTATTACAAAAAATATAAAAATTAAACTTGTGGTTGTCAGGGCCAAAAGATTGATATACAAGTAAAACTTTCTCTTTCTCAATACATTGTCTATATAAAATCAAATTATAATTACTTCTGCAAGTAGAATGTGTAATTTTTTATCATCGTATTTATACATGGCAGAATACAGAATTAATCTGTATCAGACTTTTCTATATGAATTGAATTTTGAATAAAAAAAAAACAAGCACACTTTACTTGCAGAAGTAATTACAATTTGATTACTTGCGTGTGTGTGTATATATATATATAAATTAATCCTGCCAGAAAAGAATCCTGCAAGAAAATTCATTAGTTATTTCCAAAGAAAAAGATGTGTGTGTGTGTGTGTGTGTGTGTGTGTGTGGACTTTTATGTACTGTAGTATACAGATTAACATGTTCAAATCATAAAAATAGATGTAAGCAAATACTGAATGGATTGAACATTCTCATTAAAAAATTATAAATATTACAACTCAACATTTAATACACTATACAATGTTGTTTTATTAATGTGACTGACAGTAGTACTTATAATGATATAAATAAAACTAGCAATAAACACTTTTATTATTAAAACAATTTCAAACAGTTATTACTAGATTCTTGGTACACAATTAAAATCTAGTTTACTGTAATAGATTATAAAAGTATTTTCAATTAGCTTAACGTAGTTAGATAACAATGATTAAAACTTTATAAATATTTAGTTGTTGCTGCAATTTCTAGTATCCTACTGTGAAATTCATTTAACTTCTTTTAAGTTTCACAGTAGCTTAGGTAATTTTCTGAAGTTTGTTATTTACATAAGTTGTATTGTTATTCTACAGTTATAAGCTGACCTAAACTGATGATTCTTACATTGAATGTATTCTTTATAGTTAAACAAACTTAATTTGCTTTGAAAAGACAACATACCAGGGTTGCCACTGTCAGGGAATACCACAAAAAGCTATGGGATTTAAATTTATACGGAAAACCTGGGAAAGTGGGGGAATTCAATGAAATTTAAAATTGATTTTAATCATTTACTTCACAATGACTAACTTATATTCACATTTCATGTATCTCAATATCATAATTTTAATGTTCAACAAACCATTAAACATACGTAACCATTAACCAAATGTAATGTAATAACATAGGCCTACTTATCGGGAATTTGACATACACAATATGCATAATACTGACCCACTTTAGAAAGGGAGAATTATTTATTTATTATATTTACAGAAATAGGTTTACAATTTGTCAATAAAAAATGCAATGATAACATGTACTGTACACGGTGCATCAAATTGCCTATAACAGTTGACTACAGTAATAAAGTATTACAAAATGAAGAATTGACATTTGTTTATGGGCAGCCAAATAAATTTTAATCGCCTAACCAAATACCTTTACAGTTTTTAACTTGTGTTTGTTTTACTTTGTTTTTGTTGCAATACAAACAGTAGAGACTTTAGACCATGGGATATAACCATGGGAAAAATTTGAATAGAAAACTCCCAATGAATAACTGTACTCTAATTTAATTTAAATCAAAAAACAATTATACACTTTAATAATTAATAATGAAACTGCTCTGGCTTTAGCAACTTTCACTTTTTTTATGGCAGACAGAACTAAGGAAATCTCTTATTATTTTAATGTCAAGGAATCTTTACATAAGAGAGAACAATAATTAATTTCATTATTACATAATCATTAAATTATTTTAATGAATATATGCTTAATATATTAAAACAATAAATTTACATTAATAATATGTATATATATAACAAATTTTTATATTAAAAAAAATATAAATTTAAAAAAATTCCAATAAAATCATTACATTAATTTTGTATGGAAGCAGTGTTCTTAATTAAAAAGCTGTTACAAAACAAAAATAATTTGGATTGTTTCTATTCTTTCTTTCCACATAGGTGTAATGTTCCCTAAAAACAAGAAATTTAATTCAGATTAGTTACATCCTCTTTCGAGAGGATTTTCAGACAATAAATAATATATGGCTAATAATTTGAGTGACATTTTTAATTACAAAAAACTGTTTATGATGGTTATATAATGAAAGGTTAGTATAACGATGGAACCCTCTCGAAAAGGTGAGAGCGTCCTCCTACATGTTTTCCCCTCCGAGTTCTTTATGCATATTATGAAACACTAGTCTGCAACATTGGCAGGCTATCTACATATATAGCGACAGCTGCTGCTTAGAAGTCAGTTTACATTGGACGATTTATCAAGTGCAGATATCAAGTGGTGTGACTATTGTGTTATAATTAGTGTGGAACTCTGTTAGCCGACATTATTATTTCGTGTGAACGAATTTAATATGAATTATTGTTAAGAGTTGATTACAAATTGTTATTTGTGATTAATTAAAGCAGTAATTAGTGACTTCATTGGTGTCTGTATTTTGTTCCACTATACCATACGACGATCAATGAGACCGTCTTAATAATAGGAAAAATTAAACACTGATGTATATTTTATTCAGCTGTCAAAATTTCTGTGCTTGATTGTATGAGAGTACTCTAAAGCTCATGAAATTAATACAAATAAGAAACTGGAAAAAACTAATCCAAAATGGAACTACACGAGTTGTAAAAGTATTTGAAAACATTTAAAAAGAAATTTAAATGGAATTTATGTAACACTTAATATAATTTAATGCTAATTCAATATTCATATTTCACGAATGAAAATGACAATAAATTATGTTTTAGTTATTTTAGTTGTTATATATATAAACTTTCACAATATGAACTTACTTTCATTTATCACTTTCCCAAACGTTTTGAGGTGATGTTCCTCTTCCTCAGTGGAACATCACCTCGAAACGTTTGGGAAAGTGATAAATGAAAGTAAGTTCATATTGTGAAAGTTTATATATATATATATATATATATATATATATATATATATATAACAATATTTATATATATATATATATATATATATATAACAATATTTATAAAGTGAACAAAGAGGATGAATCAACAAGATAATTATTTTAGTTATACTTAGAAACAAACTGAGATCTCACTTAATGTATTTTTTTCTATATTCTTCACAGGTTACATATTTATCTGTAATACAATATTGTTTTTAATTTTTATTATTTTTAATTAGAGATTTGATGTATGTTATGGTTATACTGAACATTAATTACTGAAGTAAAAACTAAACAGTATATTACTACGCTCATAAGATTTTGTTAAGAGTTTGCTTCCTTGGACAATTATGCACTCTTCTTTGGATCAGATCATGTTTAATTTTTTCCTTTAATAAACAATAGTGAAGTGAACTGAAATTTTGTTTATCTAAATTTGTTGACAATATGTTAAGAGATCTGTTCATTATAGGAACTCAAACAACCTTTTAATGAATTTCAAACTGTTAAGGATATCATTGGTGTTTCAAATTTTACTCTATAGAGTCCAGTTATTTAAGTTTTTGTTTGGCTTTATATTTACTTTTTTTTTAAATAAATTAATTGGAAATTACCACGCAAAATTGTGTACTGACTCAATCAAATTATGAAGACACTTAAAACAAATTTTTATAAATTGAAATAATTCATATTTTATATATTCGTCACTCTCCTACAAGAGGTGTAGCCAACATTTACTGCAAACATTTACTTTATTTCACAATGCAAATAATAGACACTACTATTACAAAACAAGCCAAATCATAAACCGCGAAGCTTTGCAAATTAGGAATCTATAGGGAAAGGCAAATGATGTCACACTTTCTCCCTTTGGAAGCCTATTTAAAATAGCAACCTTTAATTCAATGGTTAAAAATTTCTGGCACTTTTACGAATTAAAGAAGATACCATAATAAAAGTTTAAGTTGAAACAGCCAAGAAAAAAATATAAATAAACTAAAACTACAATTACTAACAAGATAAAATATGAACTACGCTTAAAGTAAGATAGGAATTTCAACTACTGAACACTAAAATTATTTCATGCAATGTGAAATAATGTACAGTGCAACTGACCAAGCAGAATTAAGCTAAATAAAATGAATAGGAAATTCAGTGCAGAGTAGCCTACTGGAGAAACAACAGAAATGTTTTTGTAGCTACCAACTCATCAAAAGACTACTGGTAATTATTATTGTATGATACATTTTGCCAACATCCACAAAGGCAACATCCGCAACACATATCTGTAATTCCTTTCACAATCATTCATGCAACTGGAGACTGCTCTGGTTTCAGAATAAGCAAGACAATTATCTTGACTGAGTAACAAACAAAAACATTGAATTATTTAGTTTTCACTCAACGTACTCTAAGAGAATACTGGTACAGTTCTAATTTTAAGTAAAAATTAAATAATAATTTATTTTGTATCTTCACTTCACGTCTGCTGAGGAGTTTGGATTTTTGACGGTTCGGATTACCGACATTTGGTTTTTCAACATCTCACTGTATTTTATTTGTAATTTATGCCTTCTTGTTTATTAAATATACCCTTGATTTATTTCTCTCGGACAATCACCATGACACAGTACTGTACATAACTGTTGGCCTCAAAACAATCTTTAATATCTCTATTGTGACATTCATAGGAATTTCCCTCTTCTTTAACAAAGTACTTGTTTCATATATTTTATATTATTTTTGCTTTCTCCAGCATTTCATCTAGATCTTTGTCCACTCTTCCCTTATTAATATCTTACTGACTTTAGGTGTTTCCACTCTCTTAATTTTCTTCACATATGCATTTTGACTAATTTATATTAGAATTTGGTTTAGAAATTATTTTAAACTTAAAATTATTTTAGAAAATTTAGGATAAACGTTACGATCATTAAAAATTACTCATAATAATTTTTTTCTTATATTAAATGGAGTTAATCTACTGTGTCCAGTGTAAGTGGAAGATGCCTTCTTAAGATGAACATGTATTGGAAACCAAGCGAGGTTGTAACAGACTATCAAGAATTTGGCTTCGATAATAAAACAACAGTAGTTTAATCAAACAAACTCTGACGAATACCTACTCCAAAGTGAAATTCTGAGGTGAAATTTCTAGACAGTTCGAAATTAAGACAGCCAGACAAGGAGATGGACTATTGCTTTTAAACTGCGTTCTGGGAAAAGTAACAAGAGAACAGAGAAAATCATTGGAGGAAAATCACATCAGCCAGGGAATTAGACTACAGTATAGCAGAGATAACATGTCAATAGATTGCCTAAAAAAAAAACACATTCATGACAAACATTAACACAATATCAAAGAAAATGAAAACTCGATATGGGTTAATCTATGGAATGGACAAATTCAAGTATCTCAGAGAAGTTATTAAACAAAATGTTTCAGAGAAAGAAGCCATTAAAGCATGTGTTAATAAGATGAAATTTGCTTACCATTTAACCAAGGATACATATAACAAGAAATCAATATCCATTAATGCCAGACTTAGACATTATTCAACAGTAATTTGTCCGGAAGCACTTTATGCAGCTGAGTGTCTGACTCTAAACAAGAAAATGATGATGGAAGAACTTAATAAAGGAAGGAAACTTTAGTCACAGGAAGGAAAATATTAAGAAAAATCTTGGGACCAATAAAAGATGGAGAACAATACAGAAAGATGCCACAATAATTAGATGTACATACACATTAAGAAAATCTCAGACATAATTAGAAAAATAAGAATTACTTTCTACCAACATATTCAAAGAATGAATCCTGACAGAATAACACAGAAACTTTTTAACTATTTCAGAAAGCTCAACAATATGTCCAATACATGGTTCAAAGAAACAGAAAAAGACATAGAAGAACTCCAGATTACTCAAGAAGACATTGAAGAAACTTACCACTCAAAAAAAATTAAAAAATGGCCAAGGTTTTCAGGGAAACCCCAAGAAGAGGACAGGTGCCATCTGGACTGACAAAAGGAGGGAGAGACATCTAACAAGAATGAAGGAGATATGGAAGAGGAGGAAGAGAGAGGAAAAGAAGGGAAGAACCAGTTGAACCAAACGTAGCCCATAGTGGCTAAAAAAAAAAAAAAAAAAAAATATCTTGTGCAACTACTGAACTAATTATGTAACATCATAACAGTAAGTTGCTCTAAGATTTACTGTAACTCTTACCAAAAACTACCTTATACTGAATTGCTTGCTTGTATAAAAATTCAAACGTTTTTGGGAAGATTTGCATGCTTCTTTGGTAAGTATGGATGTAATATTACATGCAAAATGTTTATGATATCTTAAAATGTGTGTGTGTGTGTGTGTGTGTGTGTAGCAACAGTACACAGAATATGAAGTTCTTTTAAGTGGAATACTAATGCTATATAACATTTTCTGATGGCCATAGACATGTTTTAAATTGATTTTGTTCTTTCTCTGTAAAGTAGTCATAAGTTTTGAACCAAGCTATGTTTAAAAAAGTATGTTATGTCAAAATGTTCACAATTTTATTCTCTTTTATGTCATGTGAAATATTTGTGTGTAAGTGCACGGGTGCGCGTGTGAGTTACATTTTGTTTAATAACTTCGAGGAAAATTAACATTTCGTTCTGAAACTTGGAAAGAATATTCTCATGGTTATAAGCTACATTTTCCATATACTCAATTCTCCACACCTATAATTTTTATGTTTTTTTTTAATGAATTCAAATCTTCTTTTATTCTCGTTATCTTCAAGAAAGTAATAAAATTTACAGATTAGATCTAAACAGGCCTTTGCAGAATCGGACAGAGTTTAAGCCTGATTTCAGTCTATCTGTGTTCTCATCTGTGACGTTGCTAAAGTTTCAACCAATCAGAGGGTCCAAAATTTATTCAGTTTGGTCCTCTGTCGGGAACACTTTGCACAGTTTCTTATAAGGACTCGTTACAGAAAGATGTACTCGCTGCCACGAGTTTTTCGTGACAACACAGGTCGTTTTCATTTAAACTTAGAAGTTGGCTCACGGTTCGAGGTCTTCGAAACCAATACCATTTACAGAACTCAAATAATAAAAAATAGATCATTCTAGTGCTTTTCGCGTATAGTGGAAGATATCCACTAGGTACAAAATATCTACAGAGATATTTTGAGTTACGCGAGAACACTTCAAGAATCCGGAGTTGGTGTAAGATCAATACACCCAGATCTATTTTACCCAGTTTTAAAATCCCTGAGATTAATTAAATTTAAATTGTAAACAATAACAGTTCATATCGCAGTGTGCGTGGGTGCAACAACGTGAATTGTCAGCATTAGTGATCTTTGAACGGTCTACGGGCAGAGTTGTAGCAGTCACCAGTCGAACTACGTGCGCAGAGCGTAGAGTGTCTACGCAAACAGTGGATTTCAACACATCAAGTAACATAATTGTAAAGCAGGCCAATAGACTCAATTTTGAAAGACAAATTATTTTTAAATAAACAATTTTATAATATAAATTAATAAGACAATAGTAAATTTTAATGATTTAATTTAATAAATTTTCCTACCTCCAGATATAGACTCTGTGTACTAATTTCTATATTACCTATATATTTCTATATACATTTCTATATATATATGTTGTAGCAGGTTTTTGGGTACATCCGTATATGTAATGCTTATATTGCCGACATTTCGTTCCGTAATCACGGAACATTTTCAAGGCGTACTAATGTTGATTTTACTATGCTGTGCCAGGGGAGCGGTCAACGACAGAAACAAATATACAAAACTAGCCAGAACTTGGAAATTCCTAACTGACAGTTCACAAATTAACAAACAACATATGGCCACAATACACTCACCCCCACGCCCTAACCCTCCCATAGCAAAAATCACAAGGGAAGCAAGATATAAAACGCGCAGCATAGTAAAATCAACACCAGTACACCTTGAGTACACATTGAAAATGTTCCGGGATTACGGAATGAAATGTTGGCAATATAAGCATTACATACACGGATGTACTAAAAAATCCTGCTAAAACATATATTTACTGTGAAAGCCTTTGCCCGAGCATATATATATGAATATGTATATATATCCTGGATCTGAAAAGGGAAAGTATTTGGCAACCCTGATACAATATATAAGGTGCTACCCAAACATTAAGAGAATTTGAAGAGCATGCATGAACCAATTATAATATAACCTTCAGCTACTAGATATGGCAGTGTGTTTTGTGAATCAGAGTGCTAAACATTTTTATTAATTTCAGTAACAACTGAAATTTTAGGTTTCAGTAACTTATTCTTTTAGGTTGTGTTTTAGTGTCTGGCAATTTCTTTTTGACTGATATGACTGATTTTAAAGTACAAAATGTGTTCAAACTGTTGCAGAAAACTACTTATACAAAAGGACGTCTATGATCCCATGAGCAAGGACAAATGAAAATTCTTTGTGGTGCAAACACTTCAAAGATGCTCATGATGATTCGCTTTCCAGATTATTGTAGAATACTGGAAAACAGCAAATTTTCATGAGATTATCCTTACAGATTATACGTGAAATTTCTATTATCTTTGTCAGGTAGTAGCAGTATCATATAGGATTATTCAACATATTTCATTGAGCAGTTTGAACACAATAAATATTTTTGAAACACCCGTACAATGATTGCTGAATAACAACCAGAGGGACTATTGTGTTTCTATCTGCAAGGGTCTCAGATGACACCAAATTCATCTTCAAAACCACAATGAGTGATGAAACATGTTCATGCTTATGACCATGAGAATTAACAACAAAAATCACTGTGGAAGCACACTAGAAAAAAAAGCACATCACTTGGTAAACATTTTTTTGTTTGACTTGTAAGCACTTCCTAGTTCCCGATCAAACCATCAGAGGTCTACTATGATTATACTATGAAGTTTTGAAGCAGATAGGGGAAAGTCTTTGTTCAATAATTCCTGACTTCCAAAAACATTCCTGTAATTCCTTCCCATATTCACTTGACCTTGCCTCTGCGATTAGATGAAATTGCGGCTGAAAGCAGATTACTGGCATAGCTAAGGAGATCCAAGCAGAATCGGCAGATGCATGGAATCATGAAAAAGTGGATCGTGGATCACCATATACATGCTTAGCCAAGGAAACTACTTTAAAGCACAGATGGGAAAACTTTAGGAGCTGTGCTAATAAAATATTTTTTAGTCATATTCCATAATATTTTGGGTAGCATCTTATATATGCGTACGGATTAATAATGAAATGCACTCTGAACATATACAACACTTCAGGATCAGAAATAATAAAATTTGATTCTGACTGCTTACAGTACAACTAACTACATATTGAATTTCCCCTTGTAGAATACAACTTTAGCAAATTAAAAAATAATATTAATATTATCATCAACAAGAGTTAAAACATAACACAGATAAGTAAGCTCATAATACATTATCTGGTAACAGTAACTATTTAATATGGTGCATATCTATTATGATGCTCCAACCTAGGATATGGCTGGCAACCATGTGGACTGTTCACCCATTCTCTGTAAGATAAATTAGTATCATTCCAGAAGTATTCTTCAATACGATGTTCTGCTAACAAATCTTCATCTGAACGCCATGGTGGAAACTGCACATTATCTAAACAAATAAAAATAACACAAATGATGGAGAATGCCAGTGGTTTCTTAAATTACAGGCTTTTTGCATTTTTTAAAGGTTCTGTCAGTAGCATAATCACTGAGCTTGAAATACAGATGACATTCACTCTCAGTTGCCCATTCACACTCTAAACACAATTTGAACAAAAATATTCTTAGTACATCCTGTTGTGGAATTAAGCGACAATTTCATTATGGGAAGAGGTTTATAGATATGTTGAATAAGACTGTATAAATATTTATTCAAGAAACTCTTTATCTTCGGAGCCCCATCCCTTCCACTTTAGAAGCAGAAAGTGTCTAAGAAAGAAAACAATGGACAGATCAGTTGATAAATTAGCCTCTCAAAAAGCAGTTGATTGTTTAACTTAATTTTGTATTTATTGGCTAAACTGAAAACACATAACAATGGCAATAACTTTTAATGTATGAGTGTGTATTATTAAAGGTTATATGATTTATTAAATTTAAAATCCTTGATTTCTACTTTCCAACTCTCTGGCAACAATATTTATACAACTGGCTTACCAATACATTTTACTTCCATAAATTAAAAAATGTGTTAGTATTTCAACAATAATTATTAGAAGTACAAAAACTTAATACATCATTCATAAAAAACATTGTACACATATTATAATCATATACAACAAAGGTATATGAGAACAATTGATGGTTTTTGGCAGCCTACAAAGAAATCAGCCTGTGTAAATCCAAAATAATTTATTACAAATGAAAGGAAGTTTTTATATTGAAAATACTGGTGCTAATGTAACTATGTAACTTACTACAAAATAAGGATCAAAATGTGCCTGGTAAAATCTAAAATTCTTGAATAAAAATCCCTAAGATTTTGTTAGATGCCACTCCTCAGTACTTTGTTTACTAGGCCTACTGTAATGCACTTGGAGTAGTTGATAATCTGATCAACTGTATAACTTGTAACATTATCTACTTTTGGAAAGAATACCTAAAATTCAGTGACATCTATGTAAGCCAAGTGCACTTATAGTAAATAAATACAAGGTCTACATCTGTACAATGTAAATGATAAATGAATGGAAAAACTGATAATCCAACAGTTCATGTTCTGAATTAACAAATTTGGAATATATCATTAATAATGTAGTAGGAAACTGCATACATTTCATAAAGTCTGTGCATCAGTATTACAGAAAAACAAACTTGTGAAAAAATAATACAAAAACATTGCACAATGTGAATTTTACTACTTCACAGCAACAGTGCACATGTCAAAAGGTGAATCATACTTGTCATTTCTGATCAGTTTGATCTGCTATATATCTACAAGTTTTGCTCAGTTCTAATGTGATGTAAGCAAATTTGTTTAAAAGCAAAACCCCAACTAATACAGTAGACATACTTTTAATTAAATGCTTAGAAAATTCAAGTAGACACTTCCTACCACAAAGCTAATACATTTTTGCATGAACTGAAAAAATATTTTTCCTAATAAACATGTTTTGGGATATTTTGCTTTACCCTTCTGTACCCTACCTCACACTGCTTTACAACAGCTGTCTGGCAATTCAAGCGGATGTTACCAACCCAGACTTAGCGTCCACTGCCTAACACTTACTGCTTCAAAACGTACTTTCTCATTTGACTTTTAGATAACAGTAAAATCAGAAACATAATATATGGTCACTAGTCTTAACAGTCTATGGTTGAGATTTAAATCTTGCTGACCTGCTGCAATAAATTACTCAATTAACTATAATAACTCTTACAGTATATTTTTTTAAAATAATGTATGGAAGACCTGTCATTTTTAACAATGTTTCTAGGTTATTTGTAAGTAAATTTACCTTGCCATGGATTTGGTATTTGGGGTTGCCGATTTGCAATCCTCAGTACATCATTTCGTCCATGTCTCTTTTTATTTTGTAGCCTTTTTGGTCTCTGCTTCTTTCTAGATGAAAACTGTGATGGTGTTTTCAGCAGTGGCGCCTTTGTGTGATTGTTGTTGATTTTATCTTGACAGTCTATCGTTTTAGCTTTGTCTAACAGTAAGCTTTTCACTCTATTTGGTAATGGCTGACTCCAACTGAGTGCTAAATGCAAAAGAAAAGATTATCATGCTGCATGCCCAGGAAAGACTTCTTTGTCTACACATAAGGTAGCTTCAACACAAGCTTCCAAAATATATTTATTAAAAAATTGTATATTACACCAATTTACAATAAACTTCCTTCGAAGAAGTTTTCTTTGACAAATACTCGTTTGTTAAAGTTCAAAACGTTTTTAGAAACCTATCAAAGTCTATCAATATATATTCCCTTGTTCAGTGTTTGGCCTTCTTGAGTTCACGGCAGAAAATACTGGGAATTGAGAAAATTCTAATACTTTTATTTGCTCTTATGTAAACAAAATTTTTGTTTCCAAGCACCTATGCTACTGGTTTCCAATGTATTAAGACATACAAATTTATCTACAAATTATCTAAAAAACACCATGTTTCTATGTATGTGCAAATGACAGCGGGAATACTGTGACAACTGCTATCAAATTTGACAATTTATGTATGCTGCTGACATACGGATTTTTTAAACTGCAACCTTGATATATGCATAGTACACAACAAATTGCTGTTGCAACGATTAGGGAGGAAACAAGAATGCTATGTAGGCCATTTTGTACTGTCAAGGATATTACCAAATTATGAATTGTGGTACCAAATTACCACAATTTCCCTGCCAAAATTACTGTTTCAAACATTATATATGCTGATTCTGAAAATTTTATGAAGTTTCGTATAATACATTTTCTACCTTGCTTTTAAAAATCTGTCATTCTGAATAGAAATTAGTCCTCTAATAACAGCATAGCTCTTCTTTGAAAGTGTCAGTTGTTTTGAAAATATTTTACTTGTCTACAGACATTAGACATTTAATAAGACATAGTGATTAAAACTTGAAACAGAAATATGCCATATCCTCTCTTGCCAATCTCATACTGTATTGGCGAATGAACCCCCCTCCCTACTGATTTTTATGGTTACTGAATCTAACTTTTAGTGGAAATAGGTATTATACTCAATTAAGCAAAACTGACATATCTATACAATTTTCTGCAGTTGCTAGATCAATTCTTATTCTGCATTATTAGATACAAACTATCTAGCAAAATAATGTTAATGAGAAATTTTAGAGAAACTGATATATATGTGTTCCAGGTGGATGTCTTTGCAAAGTGTCATCAATTTTGAATCCTACTTAAAAAAGTACATTTACACATATTTTTATCATCTGATATGTTTAATACTATCTCAGATGAGATTTTTATTTGCAATGCTTACAAATTGCCATATAAGTTCATGATTTCTACATATCAGAATGAAACTTACATTTCCTTAAATAGAAATTCTGTTTCTCTTGCTGTATACATAGATATTAAAATCGATTTCCTATTTTAAAAAGCTGTACACATATTATTTAGCAATTTTATTAATGACAATTAAATATTAATATCATGAACTGGTTAGGTATTTTATATTACCTTCAAGTTTCTACAATAATTTGTGTCTGCATGATCTCAAAGAGTGTACATTTGCCATTAAGCATGGTCTCACGTAAACAGTTTCACATTTCTTACATCTTTTCCTTGTTTAAAATTGAATACATCTGCTTAATCTATTCAGCTGATCTTATTTAATTGAACTTCAGCTTTAAGCCCCCCCCCCATAAAGTGATTCAAAAAATAAATTATATATATTGTACTGCTGTAATTTCAATGGTACATAAACCCTGACAAAATAAGAAAATTTGTAACAACTATAAATGTTTATTTTAAGAAAGCAATACGACTGTCAAACAGCAAATTCAACGAGCATGTTCCCATTATTTCTGTTCTTATGTAGTGAATACTATCCAGCTGCCTACTTTACATATTCTATCATTTATGAGTTCATATGTCACTGCTTACTGCTTTTTAGACCAAATAAGACGTTTTAGATGTAAAATGTGCTTTGGCTACTCGCATTACTCAGTACCAAAACAACTTTTTCAAAATGTCTTCTATTGGGTGTGTGCGCCTTTTGAGAATTAAATATGCTAATATGCATTAAAAAGCTCAAAATGATATATCTATTTTCATTAAGGTATTTGAATTTGGTGACATCGAGCTCAAGTTAGAATAAACATACTCTTTCAATATATCTTTAAACTTTCAGTTGTTAATTAACTATACTAAATTGTTATGTTCTGCCTTATTTCTTTACAATCCAACAATCTGTAAACTTTGAACATGATATTTCAATATGGATGCAATGCACTCTGATCCTGATCCAAGAAATATGCATTGTGTTTTCCTGAACTGCAGTGACTATAGAATAGTAGACTATTACAGACTGGTAACAAGGAAGTTTTTATGCATTAAACATTTCTCTTGCTGACTTATACCAAAAAATATAAAATTAAAAATTTGTTGTTGTCAAGTTATATACATCAAGTTACCACATTTTTGTCTAGAACTTGTGAAACCTTTCCTCGTGCAGACAATTAAAAGACTGTCTTCTCTAATAAAAAACAAAAATCTCTTTGCTAAAAATCTTACAAAGCAAAAACTGTATTCTTAAAGTACAATATTCTGGACAAGTTAGACAAACATTACATGTTTATACAAAAAGATGATACAAACGTTAGTGCAAAATTTGTCTGATAACAGAGTAAACTGTGTAACGCGATGGTTCCATTAAAATAAATATTAAAACTCATACATGTTGAAGAATAGACATATGCTAAAGTGCATAACCTAACCAAGTTACTAAAGCCAAGTTGAAGTACAAAATAATAGCAAAATACTAAGTTTATTTTGTAAGTTATATGTCTTAATATGTTTGGTTAAGAGTATAAACTGATATATAATAATCAAGGAAAGTATGTAATAGGACAAAGTGGGGAGGTTTCTTTTATTAATTTCTGTATTAACATTGACATAGCGAATTCCCATGACAGTTTGAACAAAGAACTAAAGCAGAACTTTTTAAACGTACATTAGTCTGGAACGGTGTGCGCAGTACAAAATTGAGAATTGTCACGTACAGAATGTGAATCCACATGCACGGGCGCCACCTGCGCCAAACAAGTAGAAAGGACGCTCAGACGTTGTAACAAAAAATGGCGTGAGACGACAAATTTGCACCGCGGGTCTTTGAAGACGAAGAAAATGGTGAACCACGGCCTGTGGTATCACCATAGAATATTTTCGACGGTCAAAAGAACCAATGAACCGTCGAAACGTCACAGTAAGGAGCTTAGACGTCATCGTATTTCCGCCAACATCTAGTGGACAAGGCCAAAGAAAAATCCTCGCCAGCCATAGTAGCGAGGCGTCACTTTGTACCCGGTGTCAGTACCGGCCGGTCGTGTGTGTACGTCATCTGAGTAATTCGGACCAAATTATAAGTAAAATGTGTTGAAACTAAACAAAAAACTAAATGTGATCAAGAAACAATCGTAATGAATAGCGGACGGCTAAATTTATAAAATGAACAAGCTATAGTGAAAACAGTGCGTGACACGCGGTCGCATAACAATGTGGAATCGACGCAAGGATGAGTATCCAGCATTACTTTATAAAGGCCTAAATATAATTATCTCTAAAGAGAATAACGACTTTCAAAATTAAACTCACTTTGACTAAAATCTAGAAATGGGGTAACTGGAATGTGAGTGTGTGTGTAATTACAAAGAATTGGTTCGTCTTACGATTATAGAATATATAATTTAGTAATTAAGATTTTATAAACTGTAGTTTGCTTGTACTGGTGGGAGTTGCGAGATGCAAAAGTTATGTAGCCATAACGCAAAGAGTGTAACAATAGATTCAGTAAAAAGAGAGAATGTCATGTTAAAGAAAATAAAATAATATTTTATTTTAATTTTATGAATATGTATTTGTTTATTTGTATTTGCCTATTATTCTCTGTCAAGTACACTAAACGCTATCCTGGTTAACCTTGCAACACGTAAAGTCAATTATTACGTAATAAATACAATACAGTTTTAGTTGGAGTCCAAACTAATGGACAAATTTAAATATCTAATTACTGAACATACTTCAGTCGACGCCCGAACAGGGACAAATTTAATTATTAAATACCCAATAATACTTCAGTTGGCGCCCGAAAACAGTGACGTAAATTAAATTGAAATTTGTAAATTTACAACTTAGTAAAAAATGGGAGAGAAAAATACAAATACAAACTTGTATAAGAATGCAGCTGTGGAATCCACGTTGGATGACACACAATATGATGTAATAACCACAAATAACGTAACACAAAATGAAAATGTTAATGAGAGTGTAGGCGAAATAGTAAATGTAATTGAAACGGTAGAAGCAGAGAGTAGTAGAAGTAATAATGTAGATATACTTAGTCAATTAGCACTGATTATGGAAATGATGAATAATAAGTTTGACCAACAAAATAAGAATAATGATAATTTGAACACGAGTTTGAATGAATTTAAAACTGAATTAAGTCAGAGATAAATGAAATAAATAGTAGACTTGACAAACAAGATGAGAAATTGGGAGACATAAATAACGAATTTGTGAACATAAAAATGAGTAATTTAAATATGAATAACCAATTTAAAAGTATAAGTGAGAGTTTTAATGGAGTGAGTGAGAAATTCGTGGAAATAAATAATAAACTAGACAAACAGAGTGAGATTATTGCTGGAATGAAAGGTGAGATAACTATAAATATAAATAAAATACAAGACGAAATAAACGAAAGTAGAAAGAGAAAAGAGGGGGTAGAAAATGGTACAGTTACAGGTGAGTGTAATGAGAATAAAAATAACAAAGGTACAGATAATAAGGTAAGTGATGAGTTTAAAACTAGTGGTAATTATGGTGATATAATTAAAAATGTGGTGTTAGAAGGTAAAGTGAATAATAATAGTGGCGATGAAGTTTTAGTAGAGAGAGCGAGAGAGAGAGAGAGAGAGAGAGAGAGAGAGAGAGAGAGAGAGAGAGAGAGAGAGAGAGAGAGAGAGAGAGGGGAGAGAGAGAGAGAGAGAGAGAGAGAGAGAGAGAGAGAGAGAGAGAGAGAGAGAGAGAGAGAGAGAGAGAATATGATGAAAATTTGTAAATAAATTTGTATCAGTGTTAAACGTATTGAGTTAACATTATGTTGATATTCTGGTAGTGCATCAGCTGATATGCTGTTAACATGTATATTGTATTTTGTGTGACTGATGTTTACAGCTATGAGGGAGTTGATAACAACAATAATATTTTATTTTGATGAATAATTGCCATAGGTGAATTTCATGATGAAATAAAATAAAGCAAGATGTAATTAAATGAAGTGAACTTTTGTGAATAATATAATGAAGTAACTTAGTGTTTTGATTAACGTAGTTAAAATGTATGTGAGAGGATTTTATTAATGTAGAATCATTTTGAATAATGTAATTAAAGTTAAATTGTTTAGACTGGAGTTGGAATTAAATTAATTTAAAAGGTGAATTTTAGTAATGAAGTTAAATTCATTTTGATTGGAAATTTTATTGGAATTGTAAAATACATGGTAATTGATTAAAACGTAAAGACTAAAATATTTATTTAAATTGAAAATTGAAGGAAATGTTTGTGTTGATGTGTTTAGGAATGTTTATGCTGAGTTAGTGTTTGTAAAACAAGTTATGTATTCAACTGATGATGTAAACAGGGAAAGATAACAAACCTGTGTTATATGTTTAATTGTAGATTCCTCGTTTAAGTGCGGTAAGACCTCACCGGATCATGACCATGAAAGTAGTTAATTATAGCAAATAATTGTTATAACCGGCTTATGGTTTGTTTTTGTTTTGTTAACGCGGTGGGTGGTTTGTTAAATTTAGTTGGGGGGTTATTTTTAGGGGACTCTACCAATTTTTGGAACAGGGCTATTTTCACCCATATAGGGGTGGTAGTCCATTACGGGTGTATTCATCATTGTTAGTAGGTATGTAATACTGAATTTTATTGTAACGCGGAAGCAAGGATGGGGGTGGAATAAAAGAAAAAATGTCCACCCCTTCTGCATCAGTCCTTGTGGAAGCAACTGGGCGCTACAGTCCAGGAGGGGTAATAGAGTGTGTGGAAGGGTGCTGGCCATGTTACAAGCCAGGGCAGTGATGTGATGTCAGTGCGTGTGAATGGGCAGACATCGGCTTGTCCGTGAGGTCATTTGCACAATTGTAACAGGGTATCAGGGGCTAAAGGGAAAAAGGGGGGTTGGGGGGTAGAAGAAAAAAAAGGAGAGAGAGGAGTTAAAGGAGGAGAGTTGAACTAACCATACGAGGTTAGTCATTAAATGATTATTGTGGTCATATTGATGATCACCGGATACTGATAATAAGGCAGTATCGTTGTAGTCCCAGGTGGTATTGACATTGATTCTCGCTGTAATTGCTGTTCTGTAGTACTCTTGATGTATATTATATTAACTTGACAGACATGATTGATTGTATGATCATGACGTGGAGAATTGAAATATAAAATGTTTTTTGAGGTGTAATAATAATGTATGTTAAATTAAGTTGTTTTTTATTTTATGTATATGGTATGTGATGTAACCTGTGTTTACAAGTTTGTTTAATTTTGATGTTTTTACTATGTTTTTTAATTTTAGGGATTTTATTATGTCTAATATGTAAATATAGATATTTCAATGAATTTATGTAAGGGTAGCCGGTTTGAAAATTATTTGATTTAAAGACTGTAATAAATACTAAATGAATTTTGAGATGAAATTAACTCAATGTGAGAGGTTTTTAAATAATTGTAAAGGATTTAATGAAAATGAAAGTTTTAAATAACATAATTAAATTAAATTTAAATGATTTAATTAATTAAGAGGGATTTGAAGATTTTAATAATTATTGTTGAAATTTTATTTTTAATTTGAAAAAAAAATCTGATTAAAATATTTTAATGGAAAATTATATTTGAAGAAAAGATGAAATTACAAGTTAATAAATGAATTAGAGCAATTTTGAAGTAAATGTGGAAATTGTAAAATCTTTCGAAGTTTCAGACTTGACAGGTCAAGAAAGGGTGTAGATGTCAAGAGTTAATGCAGATGTCCCTGTATGGGCATACTCAGTTTACATTGCTGTTAAAAGTATATATAGATATAATCAACTGTTTTGTGTACTAGAATTAAAAACAAGAACCAATGCTTTGCCTAAGGCGAACCAATACAATTAAGGGGAAACGCATCAGTGGAGGATATTGTAATGGGTCTAAATTTACATAAATACTATTTTTTAAATTTTATAAATAACTTAACAAGTGAAGATGAGGCCCCCATAAGGTGAGGCGATTGCCAGTGAGAGTTTCACAACCATATATGGTTAGGAAGCATAACGAGAGTCTATTTATAGCCAGTGATTAACACCGCTAGTATTCTGTTGACGAAATTAGTTCGTGGCAAGTTGAAAAGATGATACTAAGCCCAACGGAACTTTCCAATACTGAGGACGAGACGTATGGCGGGGAGTGGGATGAACTGGTTTCCAAGACGCCACCGAACGGAAATTTTAACACTGAACACTAGTCGACGATCATCCTTTGCGCTGTGCAGCAGCAATCGCGGGCGCCCGCATAAACCGCATATCAAAAAATGTGAATTTTAATATATTTAAAAATAAAAAAGTGTTGGGATACAATGTTCATTTATATCAGTTACTATTGGGAATAAATTGACAGTTCGGCCATAAAATGTAAAAGTGAAAACAACAAAGCAGTGCAAGCACATGTGATGAAACCCTACGCACCATTAAAGGAAAGTAAATATTTCGACAATAATTAAATACTGGCTTTTCACAAAATTTTACAAGTAGAGCTCAACAAAACTTAAAAGTATGGAAGTGTGTATGATTGTGTGAGTGAAGAATAAGAATATAGGCCTAATAAGAAGTGTTGAGTTTGCATAATTTTTAATATACGTATTCGTATTTTGATGTAATAGTTATTGGTGATCAGTTTTACGCCTTAAGGCGGAATAAGTGTTTTCATGACCTGTTTCATGCTGTCAAAAGAAAATAAATAATGTAATATTTTTCTTTATATACGCATTTTGTTAATTGTATTTGCCTATTGTTCTCTGCCGAAGTACACTAAACGACCTCCTGGGTCAACCTTTACACATAAAATCAATATTAAATTAATAATTAATTACTGAACATACTTCAACTGGCTTCTGAACAGGGACATTGTAAATTAAAGTTGAAAATTTACAATTTAGTCTAAATGGCAGAGAAGAATGCAAATGCAAATTTGTGTGAGAATATAGAGGTGGGGTCCATCTTGGACGTTACACAAGATGATTTAGTAACAACAAATGAAAATTTTAATGAGAGCGTAGGCGAAATAGCAAATGTAATGGAAACAGTAGTAGCTGGGAGTAGTAAGAATGATAATGTAGATATACTTAGTCAATTAGCATTGATTATGGAAGTGATGAATAATAAATTTGACCAACAAAATAAGAATAATGATAATTTGAATACGAGTGTGAATGAATTTAAAACTGAAATGAAGTCAGAGATAAATGAAATAAATAATAAACTTGACAAATAAGACGAGAAATTAGGAGACATGAATAACGAATTTGTGAATATAAGAAGCGAAATAGAAATAAGTAAATTAAGTATGAATATTAATATTCTAAATTGGTGAACTTATAAATTAACCGGGGGGTAAGACAGGGGAATCTACATAGCTATGGAACAGCGGCTATCATCGAAGGTGGTGGTAGTGCCATGATAAGGGTGTGTGAATCATTATAGTAGGATTACTGGTGTCATCAGACATCAGTAATGCCGAATTTTTATATAACGCTGAAGCAAGAACGGGGCCTATTGATTTTGGTGAAGATCGGTTAAGGGAAAGGGGTAGTTTACCTGCAACGTTTTATGTTTTAACAAGGGTAATGTTTTCTATGACGAACGATAACTGCCGTAAATTCACAGAGAATCAAATAATTTTTTGCATACGTTCCTGAATTGTAAAGAACTGAAGGCCTATTGACTTTGGTGAAGATCGGTTAAGAGAAAGGGGTAGTTTACCTGCAACATTTTATGTTGTAACAAGAGAAATTTTTTCATGACGAACGATAACTGCCGTAAATTCAAACAGAATCAAATAATTTTTTACTTATGTGCCTGAGTTGTAGAAGACTCAAGGCCTATTGATTTTGGTGAAGATCGGTTACGGGGAAAGGGTAGTTTACCTGAAACATTTTTTGTTGTAACAAGAGTAAAGTACTTAATTTTGATAAATAAAGTATCCTGATAAGAAGATCATAATAATCCACTGTAGTAACGTAGATGAAATATCTATAAATGAAGAGGCTAGTTGAACAGGGTGGAGGTAATTTTCTATAAATTGTTAAGTTATTTCTCTACCACATTTTAAATTTATAGTAAATTTCATTTCTTACCTTGTGTAGCCAGGAATCCGTCACATGAACCTGTGAATGTTAAGCATGACTTAGGGTTCACGTATTTCAATAACTACTCTCATTATCTACATTAATCATCTCGGTTTATTTTAAACTTCAACATTTCTTTTACTTTTCTTTCAACTTTAATTTATTTATTATTCATTGATAAATACTACTGTTTATTTTCATTACTTTGCTGCAGAAATTATCAAAACATTTAGGCTATTGTTACATAACACATATTTTCATTGCTAGCTTCACACTCTAACATGAGTAAATAATCAACTTAACTAATTAATCTATAAAGAAAAACAACCCAGCTTGCTCGCTCACTCTTTCATACATGATTTAAATTATTCCCTTTTTTAAAAAAACTAGAGCTCTTTAGATTAAAATTTTGGTTGATAATAACTTTACGTGGTCGTCGGCGTCTCCTCTAACACGTGCCGCACTCCGAACGGTTTACTGTATGTTCACCATATTACTCACTGTACTTGAGAATTTACTTGTTTATTTAATGTTGTTTTGATGTTTGCACTTTAAATTACTTTGAAAGATACCGTTTTACCACACTCTGAAGGCTTAAAAGTGTTTTCGGCCCGCGTGCCTATTTTGTCCATCCGGCCGGATGTAGATTTTTTAGTCGACTGGGGCAGCAAACTGCCGGGGTGACGCTCTTCGTCCTTTGTATGTAAATCACCACGTGGCCGCTAACCGGATGTCTTTTCCATAACGCGTTCTCTCATTGGCTTAAAAGGCACCACGTCACACGATAATTAGTTATATGTTTGGGTTCCTTCCGTTATCGACTTTGAGTTGGAGAGTACAGAAAGCAGCACACGCGCGCGCTCACATTCACATTCCAACGCTTTATCGCTCTCGTACCTGGTGCCGTCTGGCACAAAGTTGAATACAGGGTGTTACATAAATTAAGTTTTCGTGACCATAAATGGTGCCCAAACAGATTAGCCCCAAATAATTATTAAATTAAAAAAAGACCCTTCTCTTAATTTGCCCCGTTACAATACCCCCCCCAATGAGAGGTTTTCTGCCGGAACAGAAAACTCTCATTGCTAAACCCTAAGAGGATCAGTGAGGATATGGTGCCAACAACCCCCCCTTTAATTCTTAACACGTCATGGGTAAATTACCCCCCTAGCTCGGTGACTATGGCTGCACCTGAACGAGATTACTGGACTTCTCTGTGCGAGATCCCAACACCATAAAATCGGACAGGTACTCACCATAATACCACCTAACCCTTTCTCATTTCACAAAAAAAAATCAAAACTGGCCTTCCAGATCCTCAACCGATATGTCTCCCCTTGCATACATACTGGGTTGCCTTTAGCAAGTACTGGGTGCGTACACGTATTCATTACTATATTATACACAATCTCCATATCTAAAAATCATAAAATATTTTATGCTTTAAACTTCATTTCTTTTCTCAACTTTTGTCGACTTAAAATAAAATAAATCAAACAAATCAAATTTAAATCATTTAACTTTTGTTCACCTAGAGAAATTAATTTAAGTCCAATATCAAAGATTCATATTACCATTAATCTGATCATCTCTTTCTATTTACTCTCAAAATTTCAAAATCTTTTAAATGAATTTACAACTCTTCTTAACTAGCTGCTAACAATCATAATAAACAAAATAAAATGAACACCTTATTTTATCCTAAATTCCCTTATCATTACATTTGTTTACCGCATATCATATGAACCATATAACTCATTTAATACATTAGCAATATATCAACAATATATTTTGAACATCAAAACACAATCTGTACTTCAAGCAAAAAAAATAAAACAGAATTTTTTTTTTCAAACAAGTTTTAATTTCCAAAAAGAATTATTTTGTTAACAAAATTTATTATTTAATCATTTCAGTATATTGATTAACAAAAAAAACCTACAAATCAATTTTAACGAACATCCTAAATATCTAACACCAGTCATCAGCTGATCTCTCTGGGTCAGGTGAATGACCTTACCCTAGATACACTTCAAAATTATACAATGTAAAATACATGGCACATGTTTATAATTCTTACACCCTAACATAGTACAACATAATAAAACATAATAAACAAAATACAATAAACACCTTCTCGCCTCAAATTAATCTTTTGCAAAATCAGTAAAGTCATTTATAAAATTATTATACAGAGCATAACATATTTAAATCAATTACTCCTGAACAAACTATCTACTACAATAGTATCTCTTGAATCAAAATAAAATCATTTAATTAGCTTATTAGCTCATTCAGTTTATGTCAGTTTAAGATTTCAATTCGTTACTCCCCTGAGTAACCTCCTTACCACACACTATGACCCCCCACTTGACTGTGGCGCCCAGTGGCTTCCACAAGAACGGAAGCTTTTTGGGGTAGATGCTGCCTACCCCGTTCTTGCTTCAGCGTTATATAAAAATTCGGCATTACTGATGTCTGAGGACACCAGTAATCCTACTATAATGATTCACACACCCTTATCACGGCACTACCACCACCTTCGATGATAGCCGCTGTTCCATAGCTATGTAGATTCCCCTGTCTTACCCCCCGGTTAATTTATAAGTTCACCAATTTAGAATATTAAGCCAAATCCACGGTCAGGGTTCGGTGAAGCCGTGACCGCCCGAAAGTTGGGGAAACTACTAAAAAAGACATACAATTCGTTTACACTCACACTGCTACTACAATTCACAGAAGGTAAACCATTATATGTTTGGATATATTATCATTTAATTTACCACCTCTGAGACTCATATAACATTTATTATTCACCTTCATGTTACATCACATTTCATTTATTATTACATTTTAACTATAAATTTTCTTTTATTTAACATTTTGGTCATTAATGGGTTTGGGTGATTCTCTCAAAGTGACACCAATCTCTCAAAATATTTACCTCCACTAATTCTCTAACTTCCATTTAAACTATTCTCCAATTATATACCCTCTTTGTACCTAGGATGTGTGTACCCGACATACCAGCTCATTCCCTTATCGGTTCCTGACCCTTTCAGGTAACCCGTAACCCTCTTTAAATCGTTCACCTCCCGCCATAACGCCTGTCGTTGATGACTCCTTACCATACCACCCTCTTTACAAAATTTCCCCACTATCTATTTATTACCCCAAAACATCACTTTCTTTACTCTACATATAATCACTCACTCCACTGTGTCCCTACTACTACCTTCTGTGTTACTTTTACTCCCAAAATTCTCATTCTCTCTAACACCCATTAAGTTGATTCAAATGCCTTATTGAAATAATTATTACCACCCAAACATTTTACAACATTTTACATTAATTACTGCTTCAAATTAATTTCATCGTTTAATTCAAACCTTTGAAACTCATTTAACCTTTATTATTCAAACATAAAACATTTTATTTGATTTAAACTGCATTATAAACTTCATACTTACAGTACATCACTCAAAACACATGATTCCTGTTATTGACACAAAATTATAAACAATTCATTGCCATCAATATCATGTACAACCATATGTACCTTCTGAAACATTATAACAATCATATGATTCCACAACTAAATACATTTTACATTTATTCATTTACTGTTTATTATCAAGTTCAAATCTCATAAAAATAATTTAAATTCATCATCAAAATCTCTTTACATAACATGTGTAAATTAGTGTTATTACATAACATTAATAAAAAATATTTAAGCATCTCAAATTATTTTACTTCAATCAGTTATTTAAAACACAAGTTATTTTAATTACCTTCTTCCAAAACAATTACAGTTCATTTATTTCTAACTCTCATTATTTATTTAGTCTGCCAAAATATTATTATTATATCAATTTCTACTACATACACATTGTTTACATACAATACCTTTTACAACACAAACACAATTAATTTCACTATAAATTTATTTACAATTCTTCGTCATTAATTTTTTCTGTTTACCACACCTCATTTCATAAGTTAGCTAGATCATTACCATAAACTAAAATATTTAAAATGTCCATTCACTGATTTTTTATTTAACCCCCATCATCATATAATAGTCTGATGTATTTATAACACAACTCATTCTTATCGACATACATTACATTATAATTATTACTGTAATGACTACTTTCGTTAATTACGAGGGGTAACCCAAAAATAAGGTCTCCATATTTTTTAAAAATAGAAAAAAAAATTATTATCAAAACTTTTTACATAGTTGTGAAGCATAAGAACACACTATTTTTCAACATAATCGCCGTTACGTTCAATGCATTTTTCGAGCCGCTGTGGCAGTTTTAGTATGCCAGTGTCATAAAAACTCACCGCCATGTCATTGAGATAGCGTTTGACCTCTTCTTTCACCTCGTCATCGTCGTCGAATCGCATTCCACCCAAATGTTCTTTCAAATGTGTAAACAAATGATAGTCACAAGGTGCCAAGTCCGAACTATAGGGGGGTGGGTGGGTGATTATGTCCCATCCAAATTGGTTCAGAAGATCGGCGGTTGCGCGGGCGACATGAGGGCGAGCATTGTCGTGAAGAATGGACACACCCTTGGTGAGCATTCCTCTTCTCCGGTTCTGAAACGCCCGTTTGAGTTTTTTGAGTGTCTCACAATATGCGTCTGCATTTATTGTGGTCCCAGTAGGCATGAAATCGATCAACAATACACCTTTCCGATCCCAAAACACAGTCGCCATGATCTTGCCGGCAGACTGTGTTTGTTTGAATTTTCGCCGCCTTGGCGAAGTTGGATGCCGCCACTCAAGTGATTGTCGTTTGGATTCAGGTGTGAAGTGGTGAACCCAATGTTTCGTCACCTGTGACAATGGAATTCAAAAAGTCGTCTCTTTCGTCTGCATAGCGCTCAAGAAATTCGCGGGCAGCTTCGACGCATTGCCGTTTGTGGTCTTCTGTGAGCATTCGCGGAACCCACTGTGCGCACACCTTCCGATATTTCAACTTTTCAGTCACAATCCTCTGAATGGTGGATTTCGAAACGTCAGGAAGGAAACAAGAGAGCTCGTGGATAGTGATCCTCCGATCTTCACGCACGACTTCGTCAAGTTTCCTGATCATCTCGTCTGACACTGACGGTCTCCCGCTTCTTTCGTCATCATGAATTTCTGTACGACCAGCTTTAAACTCTCTACACCACTTGCGGACGTTTTTGACATCCATACACCCCGCACCATACACTTCAATCAACTGTCTATGGATTTCAATAGGCTGAACACCTTTTGCGTTAAGAAATCGAATGACTTCGCGAATCCGCACTTGGTGGGAACAGCGATTGGGAGCTCCATTCTTAACGGCTGCCAAGCCAAGACTAATCGACCGAGTGAGCTCAGCGACCGCTTGTTTGAAAGAGGGGAGATGGCCGCACACAGCAGTGCTGCCAACTGCCGCCCAAAATATTTCCCTGCGGCTCTAGTCCTTTGGAGACCTTACTTTTGGGTTACCACTCGTATATTGACACAGTAATTAACTACATATTTGTCTCCCATTATTTCATAAAGCCCGTCTACATTTCACAAGGTAAGTATTTTATATCGTCTATTTCCTTCAATTCTAACCTCTCTTTCAACTCTTTATAATTCCTACTTAACGTAAATAACTCTATTTCCTCAGCTACACACAACTCTCTCTCTAAATATCTCTCACCATAACGCCATATCATTTTGTCTCTCTCACTCCATGCAGAGGGTACTGCTATATTAAAACACCTTTTAGTTCCTCCAGGAACAACACAAAAATCAAAGGACAATTATTCGTAGAACATTTATCTACCCAATACATTCGTGAAGACCTTTCTTCACCCCCCCACAACACCACGGGAAAATTTTACCCTCTGCCACCCCTCTACCTGTACACTCTCTTCATACTCTCTCTCTAACTGATACACATTTGTTTCTACCCCTTTACAACCCATTACTCCCTCACTCTCACTAACTATCTCTACCTCATCACTATCTATTTTCATTATATCACCTTTAAATAGCTCGTTTTCCACTATCTTATCACTACTACTTATTAATTCATTATTAGAATTATCGTTATCACTCATCTAGTTAATTATTTCTTCACTAATTTTCATCATCCTACTACCACTGTCACTTACCTTTTTATTCATTATCTGATTTATTTTACTGTCTAACCTTTTATTCATCTCGTTAATCTTCTCCTTGCAATTGTTGCTTATTGATTCTAATATCTCCTCTCTAATACCATCACAACATGTGTTAATTTCATTGATATGTTTGTTAAGCTCAAAATTCTGTTGTTTAATTTTGTTTCTAATTTCGTTAAAATTGCTATTTATTTCATTGAATCAGCTATTCTGAACATCGAATTTAATATTTTGTTCCTCAAATCTTATGTTAATATCCCTTCTTAATTCACTAAAATTGCTATCTTGTTTTTCTAAACTGTTATACATCATATTATACAACCGTGTTAACATATTATCGTCATCGGATTTCTTATTTTGATTAATTGAGACAGGTGTTGAATGAATTTCAATTCACTCATTATTTTTAACTCGTCTACATTACTTTCACTTGTTTGAATTCCTGAGTCGCTTCTGTTAGCCGACTCAGTTGACATATTTTCTTTACTTTCATACACCGATTTACTTTCAGCCTCATCGCCGACAATTACGTTAATTTCACATATATCATTTTCGTTCTTTCCTGCCATTTTTATAAATTTATTGATTTTCGTTTAAATAATTCTCTTAACTTAGGTATAAAACATCTTACACTTAACCTAACAGTGATGTACTATTTTATGTATGCTACGTAATTTGTACATATTATTGCTTAACCTCCAAATCACGCTTACATTCACATGTAGGTGCGGTTTATGCAAAATTAAATTAATAAACTTGTCCGAGTTCGAGGCGCCATTTGCTAAGTTATTTCTCTACCACATTTTAAATTTATAGTAAACTAGCTGTATACCCGTGCTTTGCTACGGTTTTTACTGATAAACACATTGGTTCGGTGTTTTTTTTTTTAACCCTGGGTAACCAAGCACATTGTATAAATGTAATATTTACAAATTTTTAAAAGCATAAATGGGTGCTAATACTAAGTCTACTGAAATCGTTTTGTGAAACGAAATACGGCACTTATAAAACTTCCTTGTAGACAACGTTCTTTGTTTGACCCTGTGGCTGAAGGATAGTTAAACTCTCAGAAGAGCTAGCTCGTGAGCAAGCAACATACAACTGGCCATGGGAGAAGCAGTCTTCCCTCAGATCAACACCGGCCATTTTCAAAGACTGCCCTTGTGATTTATTTATTGTCATAGCAAAGCAGAGCTTGACAGGGAACTGGAGTCTTTTAAACTGAAAATGGTAATCCGATGGAATTAAGGGAATGCGTGGAATGAAGACTGCTTCCCCCTGACCACATCCAGTGAATATTGTTTCTTCTATGACGTTGTGCGACGATTTAATCTGCAGCCTAGTACCGTTACAAAGCTTAGGCGGTACCAGGTTTCGTAGCAGCATTATTGGAGCTCCAACTTTAAGGCAAAGATTGTGCGGTGGAATGCCTGGAGGATTAAGCGTGTGCAAGAACTCTACTGGGTAATGGACCGCATCTTCTACTTCCACCACAGAGTCCACGGATTGGTACTGGACAATCTCAGTTGGCAGTTTTTCCAATAATGTGTTACTGATATTTGCAGCAGTGTCATTCTTTGGAGTAAGGATAGCTCTTTCTTTCAGCCAAGATACATCTTTCAAGTAAAAATTAGTTAAATCTGGGTAAATTTTTTCAGCCAACGTTGTCAAGTCGCATACAATTTCACATAAGTCTTTTGTAATATTGACTTTGCCATTTTCTTCAGGTAGATTTCCATTACCGATCTGTAAAAGTAAACTTGAAAACTCGTCTGCAGGACAGAACTCTTTAGACAGGCTTTAACTTCATCTGCTCGAGTTCCCCTAGGTACAACAGGTAACGTCTGTCTGAAGTCTCCGGCCATTAGAAGTGTGACTCCACCCATCAGGTTTTTATTGCTTCTAATGTCCTGCAGAGTTCTATCCAAAGCTTCAATTACTCCCTTGTGAGCCATGGTGCACTCGTCCCAAATGATCAACTTACAATCCTTAAGTACCTTCGCTGTGTCGCTTTGTTTTGATATGTTGCAAAATGGGGTCTCAGAGTGGTTTAAGTTGAGAGGCAGTTTGAAGGCAGAATGAGCTGTCCTCCCTCCATCCAACAACGTTGCTGCTATACCTGACGAAGCCACAGATATAGCAATTTTCCTATCTTGTCTTACCGTGGCTAATATTAAATTAATGAAAAACGTTTTCCCTGTACCACCTGATGCGTCAAGGAAAAATAGTCATCCAGCCTCTGATTCAATGCTCGCAATTACTTCATTGTAGACATTTTTCTGCTCGTCGTTCAGTTTAGGCACGTTTTCAGCAACCAATTCAGATAGATGGACCGTGTTGTAAGAGAGTTCTTTCAGGTACTCGCGGTTGACTGCAGAATTGTTGGGCTCTTGACTTGGAGAAGGAAGACCGAGTTGTTGGAGGGATTGAAGAGACTAAGTTTTCTAATGAATGTAGGCATTTGTTGTAAATGATGTTGTTCCGTAGTTCAAGCTCTAAGCCCTGACATTCATACTCCATCTGTCTCTTGAAGTCCTCTGACATACTGTCTCGGTGTTTCTCCCACAGCACTAAGGGATCCGCTGCTTGACAAAACACCAAAATGACAGCGAACAGTTGTCTGATTTTCTGTGGTGACTCCGACAGAGCAGCTTCCTCCAAGTTGATGTCCCAATGATTGTCATCTTGAAGTAAACCCAACGCTCTGCAGGCAGACTGATAAGTGGAGTGAACTATGCCAGATACCCTCTTAAGATCATTAAAACTCGTAGGCCCTTTAACTTCATGAAGGAGAAGACATATGTAGTAACATTCTGCATTGTTAGGGTGTACAGTATAAACCCGACCGAGCACTTGATCTTTTTTCACTCCTGGATGTCCGGGAACGGCTTTGCCTTGTTTCCGCTGACTAAACTTATTGTTTTTCCAGGTGTAGTAAGCAGGGACTTCACTGTAGATTATGGTTCTGGCAAAATTGTCTGATTTGCATAGTTCAAAGAATGCCAGTAGAGTGGTTTTGGGTGGATTCTGAACTTTGTCTTGAACGTTTCCGGGATTAAAATAAATTCTCTGGCCATTTTCAAGGTGTACAGCCAAATGCATTACGGGAGGATATCTTTCATGGATTGGGAAGCAAAATATATGCCATGCCGCTTCGGAACTACTTATGTAACGGCCTGCTTCATATTTGGACACTTCGTCCCACTCATTTTCCAACACAAAAGCTGCTTGATCACTGCCCTTGTTCACGTATTTGCAAATATAGTTTATCGATTTGACAGAGTTACACAACTCGACATTGATATGTGCCAAAAAGGTACGTGACAGAACAGGATTGTACGGTACCACCCACCGACTGTCTAGGTCTACTCCACTGATGTTGACTGTAAAACCACCATCAGCAGGAGACCTTCGACGGTACTGGGGGTAGCCATCGTCAGCAGTTTGGGTTTCTTTAGATAAGGGACATGGATATCTTTTGGAGCATGAGCCGTTAACCATGCAGGGCAAGTTCCTGTTTAAGCTTCCGCAAGGGCCATGAATCATTGTGGACTTAATAATTTCATGAAGTTCAGGGTCTGTTTCAGGGTCAGGTACCTCTGCGCTTATGACACTGTCAGTTTGGTCGGCCATGATACTGTCCTGCAGCCATAGCAAGATGTGTGCGTGAGGCAAGCCACGCTTCTGCCACTCCATAGTATACATGTAACACCTACTTTGACCGAAAATGGAACCTTTAGTTAAAAGATGAATAAGTTTTTTAACTTTCAAATGAAACACTCAAGCTATGATGTCAAGTCTGTCTTGAGGCTTTTGTCTGTCTCTTAAGGCAGCTCCAATTTCAGACCATTTCGGGTTACATGTAAATGTGATAAACAAATCAGGACGACCATAGTGACCAACATATACCATGGCGTCCTGAGTTCTCTCGTGCATATAGCGGTGCCCACCAGTAAAACTGGATGGTAACACGACCCTCTTTCCCATATCTGAAACGTTAGCATCCCCCTTACACATGGCGTCTTTAAGATGAACATAGTTTTCCGCTCGCAGCTTACTCTGGTTGAATCTTATAAAGTTAAGCCTTTCTGTCTCTATCCTGGCATACATATCAACCAACTGGTTGAAAAGACTATGATACAGCAATAGGTAACTTTCTTCACCTTGTCTTTCCATTATTCTGTAAGCGTAGAAGTCTGAAGCGGAAACTGTTTTCTTGACAGATGCTTTAGATATTGGATCATATTGTGGCCGTCTTCTCCACGGCAGAACATAAGAGGGTACTGGAGAGCGTCGTATGCACGATGAGTTTCGCTGATCCGTACCAACGTTGTGTCTCTGCTGTGAAGAATTATGTCTCTCTTTTCAAACTCCTGTCCCACAATAACCAAAGCTACCTCGCTTGTTGCTGGCGCGTTATAACGACCCCTATGTTCAACTGCAGGCTTCCTGTTTGCATGAATAACAACTTTGAACTCCTGCCCCTCCGGAACATTTTCCATTGCGTTTTAAAATCTCGTATGTAGGGATTGTTATCATGCAGACTTTTTGAAGTTGGCCAACTAACCAAGGCTTAACCACAGTAAAGAGGTTGGATTTGATTTCTGTTTCTTTTTCATCGTTTCCAACAAAATAAATTTGTAGAAAAGAGGGGTCTTGCTGGGGAGAAGGTAACAAACTTCCTATTCTATGGTAAACCTGCCCTTGGACCTTAAAAGTTGGCATGAAATTTCCTTCGTGCACCTCTTTAGCTCCAAATGAAGTCATTTGAAAACATCCGTTATACTTTCTGGTATTTGATAAAAAATGCTGAGACTGACGGTGACTGTAAGTAAGAAGACTATGGAGCGGCTCAGGAAGCTGTTGAGTAGAAGGAAGACGAACCTTGCCATTGCTGCAGCATAAGCCAGGGCTCTGTTCTTTCCACTTTTTCGCATGGCACCACTTGCATTCAATGTGGTGACCAATAGAAACAACCTTGTCATTATTGTAGTCTGTACTACGGTCATATTTAAATCCTGATAAAGACTTTGTTTTCCATGGGATCAGTTGTCTCTTCTCAGTGTACCTTCAAACAGCTTCCTGATTAACTTCCGGATGTTTCTTTGAGTATCTAGAAACTGAACCCCTGTTAACGTCAGGGTTTGCCTTGTTGCATCTTTTAACAGCCTCTCTATGAACTTCAGGATTTTTGCTATTGTATTTTCTTACGGACTCCCTATTTTTGTGTCTTTTGATTCTGTCATTAACTCTTGAACGTCGATTTTTTCTTCTTTTCTTCCCAACACTCGAATCAACTGTAGCACTGATCTCTGAGGAAGACGAAATTAGGTCAGTACGGGGCGTCACACAATGGTTCTGGATATCACGTTTAGCAAATAAATAAGTGGTATATCATCCTCGGATTGGTCTTGGGCAGTTTGCTTGACAACGAATTTTTGTAGGCTCTCAGTACCAAAAGAGGTGCAGATGGGACGGTTAACAACAGTAAGTGGTATATCATCGTCGGATTGGTCTTGGGCAGTTTGCTCGACGATTTTTTCTAGGCTCTCAGTACCAAGCGAGGTGCAGATGGGACAGTTAACAACAGTTGATGTATGAGGAGGAATGTATTGAGGACTAAGAGGTTCAAAGTGGGCATTCATCATGGGTCCAGAACACTTGAATCACAATATGGGCTTTCCCTCCTCATACTCATCAGGCTGTACAATCACCTCACCATCACGATACACCACCAGATGGTAAGGGTATATTTCGGCAGCAGCCTGAATTTCACAGTGGGTGGCATATGTGGTGTACAGAGACATGTGAGCACGGTATTCAGCCAAACGTCTATAAATGTTACCACACGCCATCATTGTATGCTCCTCAAACCGTTGCCAGTTGTTACAAATGTACTGTACAACGCTTGTTCGCACTTGAGACGTATGGGAGACAGTACCGTACATGAGGTAAGACAGGGAGTAAAAGAAGCACGACATCTGCACCCACAGGCACAATACGGTGAGGTACCATGATCCCATCAACTTCAATTTGTTCCATCATGTATTAGGGATATAGAATTTATATAAAAAGCAGAAAAGAAAGCCTATTTAAAAAAACTAAAACAAAATTATTCTCTTCTTAACAAAAACTGTAAGAGCAACAACGGCGGTAGAACAAAAACCTATTGAATAAAGTGGAACCTACACTGCAAAAATAAGAAAAATATTCAAACTTAACAAATAAACTAAAAAATACGATAGAAACTAATAAAACAAATGTAAAAATTAGAAAAGAAAGCCTATTTAAAACAAACTAAAACAAAATTATTCTCTTCTTAACAAAAACTGTAAGAGCAACAATGGCGGTAGAACAAAAACCTATTTAATAAAGTGGAATCTACACTGCAAAAATAAGAAAAATAGTCAAACTTGCAAACTTGACAAATAAACTAAAAAATAAGATACAAACTAATAAAAAATCAAGAATATCCAATGCTCAAACTAAAACTAGCAAAATAATCGTCTTAAACAAAGTAGCAGGAGTGTGCAGTGGCAGTGGCAGAGACTGAACTGAACTGAACAAAGCAGCATTCTGGCCTGTTATCAGTGGCCTTTAGACTGAACCCCATGACGCAAGTGTGTCTGAGTTGTGTCCAGACCAGACTACACATAACAACTCTTTATGGACTACATTGCAACGTAAACAAATATGTTACGTAAATTGTGTGATAGTACTTCTGGGAACACGTTCTTATCGCAGGAATGCATAAAATTCATGTGTTCATAAGTAATTAATATTTATTTAAGACAATAGTTAATATATCGTATAATATTGTTTTCTACCGACAAATGTTTTCTATATATTTATTACGCTCCTTTTACAACTTTGAATCAATTTATTCGGAAATATTTTCTTTGTAGGCCCTGTTGTTCTTGAGATACAGTGATGACTAAGTGAGTAAGTGGTATTTAGCAAATATATTATAGACTTCTTTAGGGTAGTTTTAATTAAAATTATTTAAGATTGACCTTTGTGTTCTTTAAAAGAGGGTTAAGTTAACTTGTAGAACAAATTTCATGTTTCTATCTCATCTAGAAGCTGCCTAACAGTTGTCACGTTTTAACTGTCATGCATTTCTTATGAGAATATTCGGTCACTTTGACCCCTCCAAAACCCCCCTTAAATTTTGAATTTTGTCAAACCCTGTCTTATTGCACATCTACAGTATCTAGTGAATATCTATGTAAAGTTTCATCTTTCTAGGCCTTGTCATTGTTGAGATACAGTGATAAGTCAGTGAGTGGGCTTTGGCAAATATATTATAGATTTCATTTCTTACCTTGTATAGCCAGGAATCCGTCACACAAACCTGTGAATGTTAAGCGTGACTTACGGTTCACGTATTTCAATAACTACTCTCATTATCTACATTAATCATCTCGGTTTATTTTAAACTTCTTAACATTTCTTTTACTTTTCTTTCAACTTTAATTTCTTTATTATTCATTGATAAATACTACTGTTTATTTTCATTACTTTGCTTCAGAAATTATCAAAACATTTAGGCTATTGTTACATAACACATATTTTCATTGCTAGCGTCACACTCTAATGTGAGTAAATAATCAACTTAACTAATTAATCTATAAAGAAAAACAACCCAGCTTGCTCGCTCACTCTCTCATACATGATTTAAACTATTCCCTTTTTTAAAAAAACTAGAGCTCTTTAGATTAAAATTTTGGTTGATAATAACTTTACGTGGTCGTCGGCGTCTCCTCTAACACGTGCCGCACTCCGAACGGTTTATTGTATGTTCACCATATTACTCACTGTACTTGAGAATTTACTTGTTTATTTAATGTTGTTTTGGTGTTTGCACTTTAAATTACTTTGACGCTCTTCATCCTTTGTATGTAAATCACCACGTGGCCGCTAACCGGATGTCTTTTCCATAACTCATTCTCTCATTGGCTTAAAAGGCACCACGTCACACGATAATTAGTTATATTTTTGGGTTCCTTCCGTTATCGACTTTAGAGTTGGAGAGTACAGAAAGCGGCACACGCGCGCGCTCACATCCACATTCCAACGCTTTATCGCTCTCGTACCTGGTGCCGTCTGGCACAAAGTTGAATACAGAGTGTTACATAAATTCAGTTTTCGTGACCATAAATGGTGCCCAAACAGATTAGCCCCAAATAATTATTAAATTAAAAAAAAAATAGACCCTTCTCTTAATTTGCCCCGTTACAAAATGAAAATAATAGTTGAAGGGGGAGGGGATAATTTTTTATGTGTACTACGTTATCGGCAACAAAGAAGTATTTTGTTGTTAAAATTCCTTACTGGGCTGTTTGGCCGTAGTCCAATGTTTCCTGCAAAACCAGACGTTTCGGCAGTGCCATCGACTTCTAACATCAGTGAAAATCGACTGCGATAACGTGAAGCGGTATATGTTAGTGACCACAGTACTGTGGTTAAGGTGTAACGGGGTAAATATTAGGGTTTTTTATTTTTATAAAAAATGGGGTTTTATTTTATTGAATATCAACAATTCATTTCCATCTGTGTGGCCAGTCCCCGGTTGAATCTAAAGCGTAGTTTCTAACAAAGGAACTGTGGTGAAACAATTGGAAAGGAATGTGCGGGTGACACAATTCGTAGAACTTTGCGGCTGTGTGACACCTGTGCCCAAACACACTACACCAGCATGTGCGCAGACCCACGCCAAGAAGCAAACACAATATGGCTTGAGACAATATTCTTTTGCCACATGGTCCGAGTTGACGGAAACGAAAAATTAAGTCCAACCCACATTGGTGACGTCGACCAGTGCTCACTGAATATCGTCAACGGCGAAAACACAAAAAACACGTGTGTTGGATGTGTCACCGCAATGACTAAAAAGTACGAGGCATTGCTTTCCGTCTTCTACAACCAGAAAATCTAGTAGAGAGGGGACTGATAGACGCTTCCCAGTTCCTCACCGACTTCAACCTGCGCAGGTTGCCCGGCAACCAGGGCTTAAAAAGTAACTTTCTAACATCAAACAATAGTGAGTGAAATTTTGTCAAAATCCCATAGTGAGTACAGTTTTCGAAAAATGAACTAAAGAATCATTTTCGGACATACCAGAAAAAATTGTGAGCGATTCAACGCGAAGTCGGGATGACTCCACGTGGCTGGCCGGGGTATATATATATATATATATATCAATGTTAATTAAAATGGGGTTTTAAATTAAAGGGATTTTAAAATTGAATGTGTGTGTGTGCGAGCAGACTGGGCTGTCTGGTATACATAAGGTAAGATGTTTAGTGTAATTATACAGGTAACTTAATCATGTCGCAAAGTGTGATGCATATATTTTTTATTTTACTTTTGGAGAATTAATTGTTTGAGATAATTGGCAAGAACTAATTATATATTAAAAAAATGTTTTTTAATCTATTCAAAAAATGCGAGTTGCGTAAGTTATTCACTCAACCTTAAATCATGCTTGCATCCTAGACGTTCGTATGACGTAACTCTGGGCAGAGAAAAGATTTTTAAGGTAAGTGAAAAAGTGTAATAATTTTATTTGTTTATTTGTATTAGTAATTGATTAGATAATTACAATTGGCGCCCGAACAGGGACGAATTTGATTAATTAAATAATTAAAATTCCATACCTACAAACAGATGCAAGCGTGATTTGGGGGTTGAGTTAGGAATACGCAAAAAATACGTAGAAGTACGTAATATACACATTGTCTATATAGGATTGAAATTGTATTATGATAAATTAAATTAATTAAAGTAAATTAACAAATATAAATTATAAAGAATAAGAGATGGCCACTAACGAAAATGAAGTTGATGTAATTGTAGGCGATAAAGCCAAATGTAAAGTAATGAACGAAAGTAATGAAAATATGTCAACTGAATCGGCTGATAAAAGCGATTCAGGTATCCAAACAGAGTCACTGTTAACGAGTATTAATAATGAAGTCAGCTTCACTGACAAAAATGTGGCAGCACAATCTACTCCAACGGCGACAAGAGTCAAAGAGTTGTCAATGGACGATATATTTACTTTAATGAAAACAATGTCTGAGAGTTTGAGTAGTGATATCAATAAAATGAATAGTAGGATCGATGTAAAATTTGAAGTACAGAATAACAAATTTGACGCTATAAATAGTCGTTTTGACATGCAAAATAATAATTTCAATGATAAATTTGATGAATTGAAAAAGCAGAATGATGAATTAAAAAATGATATTAAAGAGATTAATAGACGTTGTGAAAATACCAATGAAGAATTTACCAATAAAATTAACCAATTAGATACCAAGCTAGATAATTCAATAAAGAATATAGATGTTAAATTTAATGAGATAGACAGTCAGATATAAGACAGAGTTGATAAACAAATAAATGAGAATAATGAGACGTTAATAAATTCAATGAATGAGTATAATAATGAAATAGAATATAAAATAAATAAATGTAATACCGAAACTGAATGTAAGCTTAATAGTGTAGTAATGACAATTGAAAAAATGAGTCAGAATATCGATGAACACAAAAATAATGTAGACCTTAAGGTCAATGAAATTGAAAATACCTGTAAGACAGAAATACAAGCATTAAATGAATCAATTAATGTAATATCAAAAAATAGCATACAGTCTGAATGTAGTAATGATAAAAAATTATATTCAATTGAACAGAGCATTAGTAGCGTGAAAGATGAGTTAAGTTTAGTAATAAACCAAAAATTAACCAATGTTACTGAACGTATATTAATTACAAGAGATGTCAATAATGAAATTGAACTCGAAACTTTTTGTAGTGAGAACCGGAGAGTGCATCCAATGCAATTTTTGAATCGAGTACGGGAATTTGACAGATTTAATGGTAGTAGTTGGGAGGTTAAGCTTATAAAAATTTTGAAATGCTTTAAGGGTAATTCGGAAATATGGGCGGAGACACATCGAAATGAATGGGACAGGTATGAAAATTTTGAAACAGCCTTTCGGAATAAATACTGGTCGGAAGAGGAGCAGGAGATACTGCGAAGTCAAATAATGGGAACAGGGAGCTTTGGGAGAAACAACCGTAATATTACCGTCTATACGATGAGGCTGTTTAATGAAGCAAAGTACTTAGAACCACCGTTGCCATTCCAGTCGTTTGTACGCCACATCAGCAAACATCTACCGAGAGAGGTACAGATCACGTTAATGACAAGAGAGGTAAGTGACATAAATGAGTTAGAAACAATATTGGATGTTTTTCAGAATATTAAGGACCAGGAAGACAGCAGACGTATACAACAGCCTAATGTGCACAATGGAGGGAATTATGCACCAAGAGGAGGACCAAACGGGGAACCACACATAGTGGTTGAGAACCAAACAGACGATATCCGATGTGGAAATGTGATGGGTGTCTGGTGGAAAATTATGCTGACCGTAATGTTTGTTATAGATGTAGGAAGGCGAGACTCGGTCATCAGCCAAGGATGCAGCAAAGATTCAACAACACACAGCAGAGAAACGGGGAAGGACGAGCAGAGAATACAAGAAACGAAGGAGGAAATCAGCACACCGGAAGAGTGTATACGCCCAGAAATACAGATGAGAGGACGGGAAACTAATGATGACAATGGATGAGGAGACCCGGCCATTGTCGAGGGATAACTGCGGGGTCCATGAAAGTAAATACAGGAATCACACAATTCACACGGACATGGCTATTGAATTGATGGAAGAAGAGGAGGTGGGGGCGATGAGACCAGAAGTATGGTTGACTGAGGTAAAACTGGAAATAGAAGGTAAGCCAGTCTTGACACTTATAGACACAGGTAGCAAAATATCCGTAATAGCGGAACATGTACTAAATAAATTAAAAGAGATTAACAAAAATATTCCATCTTTGCCAGTTGCGGGGGTAACCATTGTAGGCATTACGGGTGTTAGAAGTAAACGAGTTACAACACAAGTCCAGTTGAATATGTTAATAAATGGGGAAAGTTATGAGAATACATTTTTAGTTGTAAGAGGCTTAAATTTAGAAGTAATTTTGGGTAATGATTTTCTAATCAGGAATAATGCGGTCATCAATTTTAGAAAGAGAATTTTAGAATTGAACAATGAGGGTAAACGAATAACAGTTAATTTTGAACGGGTTTTAGATACAGTAAAGATTTCGGGTATAAGGGTTATACCAAATAGGGCCATAGATAGGGATGTGGAATTTAGTATGAATATGTGTAGAGAGAGAGTGATTGATGAGAGTGAGGAGCGAATATGGGCGGATAGAGCGGTTAAATTTTGTGGTGAGGGTGGCGCAATGGGGAGTTCTCAACGTAAGGCGTTGTTGCGGGTAGTCGAGAATTATAGGGGAGTGTTTGCCGGGGAACCAGGAAGGGCAAAAGGTTATGAGTGTGAACTAAAGGTGAGGGAGCATGCGCCATATGTACAACGTAGTTATCCGGTACCATATTCTAAAAGGGGGGCAGTACAGTTAGAATTGGATAGAATGTTAGCGGGTGGTATTATAGAGAGGTCGGTATCAACTTATTCCAACCCTCTGGTGGTAGTTATAAAGAAAGACGGGAGAGTTAGGTTGTGTCTTGATGCGAGAAAAATAAACCAAATTATTATTCCTGATAGAGAGTCCCCTGAGGCGATTGAGGAAATTTTTCAGAAGTTCAGTGGGGTGAAATATATGACGTCGTTAGACCTGACGGCAGGTTACTGGCAGGTACCGCTAGCACAAAATAGTCGCAAGTATACTGCATTTTTATTTAACGGAAAAAATTATCAGTTTACTCGCTTGCCGTTTGGATTGAACACCAGTGTAGCTAGTTTTATCAAGTGTCTTGATGAAATTTTGCAACCTCATAATTTAGATTTTTTGACTATATATGTGGATGACATTCTGATAGCTTCCAGAACATTTGAGGAGCATGTAGAACATTTAGAGTATGTGTTGGAGAAATTATACCAGGGAGGTTTAACTGTGAATTGGGATAAATCCAAATTTTTGCAGACCGAAATACATTTTCTAGGCTTCATCATAATGCCTACAGGAATACGGGCTAATCCGGACAAAGTAGAATCCATCCTGACATTCCCGGAGCCAAAGAACATAAAGCAATTACAAAGTTTTCTTGGTCTGTGTAATTTTTACAGGAAGTTCCAGCGAAACTACGCTCAGACGACGGCAAGACTTAGCGCCGTGCTACAGAAGAACAAACAATTGAAATGGGGGGAAAATGAAAGAGAAGCGTTTTGCGAAATCAAGAATAAGTTTGCCGACATGATTTTAATGAACCACCCAAATTTCAATGATAATTTTTATTTACAGACAGACGCTAGCAATATAGCACTCGGAGCCGAACTGTATCAAGAGGACGAGGCGAGAGAACACCATACAATTGCTTTTTCCAGCCGGACGTTGTTAGCATCAGAACGCAATTACACAACCACCGAAAAGGAGCTCCTCAGTCTAGTATTTGCAGTAAAAAAGTTCCGGACATATCTGCTGGGCAGTAAAACTATCATCAGGACGGACCATAAAGCGCTGTCGTTCCTGAACACTTGCAAGCTCACACACAGCCGGATAACCAGGTGGGTGTTAGCTCTCCAAGAGTACAATTTTTCTTGGGAGTACATTAAGGGGGCAGAGAACAGGGTGCCAGACACACTATCACGAGTAGACACAGATAGAAATAGAACGGGTAGAGATATTAAAGAAATAGAAATTTATAGACTGTCCAGGGAAGATAAACTTTTTGGGGAAGAGTTGAAAGATATAAATATAATGCAGAGAGCCGATACTAAATTAAATAAGATAATAACTAGTGTAGAATGAGAATTAGATGAATTTGGGTATAAACAATATTTTCAAGTGTTTAAGGGTAGTTTGTTTAAAAAAGTAGAGGGGAGAGAAAGGGATTGGAGGTTAGTTATACCTGAAGGATTGATAGAAAAAATAGTGTGGGACTGTCACTATAGATACGGACATTTTGGGGCAAAGAAGTGTGTGAGTGTATTAAGGGAATCTTGTCTATTTAGAAATATGGAAAAACGTGTTCGAAAAATACTTAGAGTTTGCGAGCTATGTCAGAAATCCAAAGTTGTGAATTATAGGGTAGAAGGGGAATTAAATTACATTACGGTAGAGAAACCATTTGATTTAGTAGCGGTGGATTTGTACGGCCCATTGCCAAAGGGTAGGGGTGGTGTTATGTATATTTTCGTTGTACTTGATACTTTCTCAAAATATGTCAGATTGTATAGTGTGAAGAGAGCGACGAGTAAGGTGTTGAGTGAGAAGATAACACGAGACTACATGATCAATGTTGGGAAGCCAAAGGTAATCCTGTATGACCACGGACCACCGTTCATCAGTGGAAAATGGCGCCAGACTCTCGGATGGGAAGGTATCATCCCTAAACACACCGCAGTATATCATCCGCAGTCCAACCAGGCGGAGCGAGTCATGAGGGAATTGGGCAGAATTTTCCGAGCATACTGCCACGCCAAACACAGCGAGTGGCCACTATATGTTCAGAAGATTGAAGACTGGCTAAACTGCACCACCCACGAGTCGACGGGGTTCACACCTTATGAGTTAATACGAGGGACACGTCCACAGAGGATTTTGGAGCAACTATTTGAGTATCCACCAGAAACCAATATTATTGATCGTGATGTAAAACTTAGGCTGGCGAATGAGAATTTATTAACGAAGGGGGAGAAGCGAAAACGGAGGCATGATATGAAAGGTAAGTGGATGCAGTACGAGATTGGACAGCTGGTATTAGTACGGCGACATGATTTATCGAGTGCTCAGGATAAGGAGATCAAGAAGTTTTTCTTACTCTACGAGCGGCCGTACGAGGTAATAGAAGTTAAAATGAAGAATTCATATGTGTTACAGAACAGAGAGACGAGGGAGATAGTGGGGACGCACAATGCTACAAATTTGAAATTGTATTGGTCATCATAGGAATTTTAACAATGTTTATTATTAATATTAATGTGTGGATGAAATTTAATTTGATTTTATATGTTTACAGAAGGGATCCTCCCCCATTTTCGGGCGGTCACGACCTTACCAATCCTGGCCGTGGTTTTCGGAAACTGGAGGCGGGCCATGGTTGGCAGATCTTCCTTCGGGTGGTGAAACGATGAAACGATGGTCCGGCTCCACCAAAATGGGTAGAAATTTGAAAATTAACACCACAGTTGAACGGGGAGGGGGACCCCTAAAGGTACGTGACAAATTATTTCTTTATACACTCATGGTACAGCGGTCAGGTGTACCTGTCACGTACCTGCACTGTCTCAGAGTGTTTGTAGATAATGGAGGCCATGTATATATATGTATACAAGGCAGTGCATACAAATTAAAATTTTAGTATCAGTGGCGAAACCAAATTTAGCTACTGACTTCAGTTCCAGTGTAATCTGAAACTTGAGTTTTGTGGCTCATGGGGTTGGAGTGAGGCAGACGGCGGGTTGGAATAAATGGGAGAATAAAAGGAATAGATCTGTTGATAAAGGAGTTAAAAAGGAGACGTGAATTCACGTAGTGTGTCTGCCTGGTTCCAAGTCCATGCGCTGCAGAACCCCATTTTCGGCGATCACAGACTTACCATTAATGATAAGAAGAATTAGCCTCCTAAGTGTAAAAAATTTTACTGTTGTATAGTTCGGATTGTTTATGCATTTAACTTAATATCAGTAGCTGTATTTTATTTAGTGTAAAGAAATGACCAAGTATAATTGTAAAGTTTGTAGTACCAGTGAAAGTTGGGACATGAAGAAGTGTGTAAAATAAATTAGAACTTGTTTTCATACAAGAAGTGTGGGTAATTTTGGGGGGGTAGAGTGGTGTTTATAGAAGTGATATAATAATGGAATGTAGGGACTGCTATTGTAGAAAGATTTAGTTTAGTTATTAGTGTGCTATCGCTGTGGTGGCATGTGCCACAGTAGTTAGCGGAAAGTGTTGGGGGTAATAGAGAGTGTTACCTCCATCGGAGGCCAAAATGGCGAAAAATGCATGGCACACCCTTTTATACAACTTTATATTGTATACTGATAGATTTTCTGTGCCGTGCAGATAAATGATGATGATAACATGCCTGAAAGTAGAGTTGATTTCCCCGACTTTTCGGGCGATTACTGCCTTACCAGCACTAATCGTGGTTTTGGCTAGCGGTCAGCTATGGCCATAAATTAAGACCCTTGACCATAGCTGGCTTGAAATTGGTTGATATTAGAAATTAATGGGGGGTGAAACTAGGGGAAATCCCGGAAACTATGGAACAGCGGCTGCCACTCTGTTCGAGGAGGAACAGCAAGGCCAGGTGGTAGACCCGCATTAAGGGTGTGTAATTATGTAACAAAAGATATGTTGATGTCTAAATCTTTCAAATGTAACGCGGAAGCAAGGACACGGAGATGTTAAATTCCTCCACCAATGCCGTCCTTGCGGAAGCACCTGGGCGCAACAGTCCAACAGAAAAAACAATAGTGTGTGTGGCAGGGAGGTTGCTCAGGGGAGCAACGAATTCAAATTTTTGTAACTTAAAGATGATAACTCGCTCTTGCACTAATTAAATGCTTGTATTATGATTTGATAAATAGGTGTTCGTATGTTTATTATACTGTGTTTACTATGTCTTATAAATGTATTATTTTAGTGTGTTAGAGATAAGGATTGATGAAATATGTGATTTATATAATTTTGAAATGTGTTTGTAGTAAGGTCATTCACCTTGCTAAGAAAATCAGCTGATGCGCTGTAGAATGTCACTTATAAATTGTTTGCTAATTTCCAATGTAATTAATGTTTGAATAGTGATTTCAATGTGTTAAAGATTTTATTTTAAATGATGAAAATAATTTGATATAGTTGAGTATAGTTAAATGATTTGTGAAAGATAGTAAAAGGTAGATGTTGGGTGATTAATATTGAGTTAGGACATGTAGATCAGTCCAAGTTGAGTTTAAAGTGGTAATAGAGAGAGTAATATTGTTGTGAATTAATGTAATGTCAAATTTGAGATGTAATGGTGACACAGTAGCTATGGGGAATATATGTAGAGTATTGATTGATATATTGATGTAATAAATAAGTGGATATATTTTGTTGTAGTTGTAGTGATGTAATGAGAATGGTAATTAGTTGATGGGAATTTTGTAAGAGGGGGTGGTGTGGTAGGAGTCCGCAACAAAAGGGTTGGGACGGGAAGGGACAGTTTAGCACCGGAAAGGGTTGCCTTAGGGATAAAGTCCAGGAACCAGATTAAGGGAATGAGCTTTTTGGGGGGGGGGAACACACATCCTGAGTACAAAGGGATAGAGTATTTTTTTTTATATAAGGGTAGAATGAGGCGAATTGAGTTGAGTAGTAAGTGGGTTTAGAGATTGTTTGATAGATGTTTTTGATAGAGATGGGTGTCATGTTAGTCAAAACTGTTAATGAGTGTTAGAGTCAGAGGGGTAGAGATTATAAATGTATACATGCCAAGTGGTAAATTAGGTTATTATGAATAATTAGATCACCCAAACTAATGGAGATTGAGAATGGTAGAGAAAGAAAGTCTCATAGTAAAAAATATAGAATTTTAATTGAAACAAGTGACAATTTTAATAGAATTTGAGAATAAAGTAAGATTGTAAAATGTGTAATTTTGAGTAATTTAAATGTCAATTGTATTGTTAATTGTATTAATACTTTGGTAATTTCAAATGTCTTATTTTATTATATTTTATTGTGTTTGAAGATAAAAATTTTAAAGAGGTTTAATGTATTTTCTGAGGTAGCTTATGTATAACCTGTGTAGGTCAAGGTTGGGGACTTGACCCAGTTTGATCAGCTGATGGGTGATGTTGTAAACTAGACCCGTTTTGGCAAGGAAGTAATGCCAATTTTGCTGTTTAAATTAATTTGAATAATTTTAAAATTTTAAATATTGAGAGAAGTATCTTTTAATAAATTTAAAATTTTTTTTTTTGAAAAAAAAAATTGATTTTTGTGCCTGCCATCTAATTGATGTTTTGAATTTTGATTGTATTGTTGTTAAGGTGTATTACTATGGTTTTATTGAATTATATTGTTTAGAATGTATATATAATCACATGTTAGGATAAGTGAGTTCATGTTCTAATTAAATGTTCAATTTGTTTGTTTTTCTGAGTATGAATAGGAATGAAGAAAATTGATAAAGGTAAATAAAAGATTTCTTTTGGTTTCGATGAAAATAATAATAATATAACCATCTGATTTTGAGCTTAAAAGAATGGCGAATTTAAAGATAAATATTTGGTGACTTTTAAATGATGAGTTTGTTTATAAGATATTATAAGAGTATGTACGAGTCCAGTAACTGCTAAAGGCAGCCCAGTGTGCATGGTAAGGGGGAACATATCGGTTGAGGATCTGGCATGGTATAAAACCAGGGGTTTGGATTTTGGGGTAGCATGTTAGACAGTTAGGTGCGCTGTGGTGCATGTCTGTTCGATTTTATGGTGTTGGGATCTCGTATAGAGAAGCCCAGTGATCTCGTTCAGATGCGGCCATAGTCGCCGAGCCAGGGGGGTAGTTTACCCATGATGTATACGAACTAGTGGGGGTTTGTTGGCACCATATCCTCACCGATCCTCTTAGGAGTTTAGCAATGAGATTTCTTCTGTTTCGACAGAAGACCTCTCATTGGGGGGGTATTGTAACGGGGTAAATATGAGGGTTTTTTTTAATTTTTATTAAAAATGGGGTTTTATTTTATTGAATATCAACAATTCATTTCCATCTGTGTGGCCAGTCCCCGGTTGAATCTAAAGCGTAGTTTCTAACAAAGGAACTGTGGTGAAACAATTGGAAAGGAATGTGCGGGTGACACAATTCGTAGAACTTTGCGGCTGTGTGACACCTGCGCCCAAACACACTACACCAGCATGTGCGCAGACCCACTCCAAGAAGCAAACACAATATGGCTTGCGACAATATTCTTTTGCCACATGGTCCGAGTTGACGGAAACGAAAAATTAAGTCCAACCCACACTGGTGACGTCGACCAGTGCTCACTGAATATCGTCGACGGCGAAAACACAAAAAACACATGTGTTGGATGTGTCACCGCAATGACTAAAAAGTACGAGGCATTGCTTTCCGTCTTCTACAACCAGAAAATCTAGTAGAGAGGGGACTGATAGACGCTTCCCAGTTCCTCATCGACTTCAACCTGCGCAGGTTGCCCGGCAACCAGGGCTTAAAAAAGTAACTTTTTAACATCAAACAATAGTGAGTGAAATTTAACAAAATCCCACAGTAAGTACAGTTTTCGAAAAATGAACTAAAGAATCGTTTTCGGACATACCAGAAAAAATTGTGAGCGATTCAACGCGAAGTCGGGATGACTCCACGTGGCCGGCCGGGGTATATATATATATATATATCAATGTTAATTAAAATGGGGTTTTAAATTAAAGGGATTTTAAAATTGAATGTGTGTGTGCGAGCAGACTGGGCTGTCTGGTATACATAAGGTAAGACGTTTAGTGTAATTATACAGGTAACTTAATCATGTCGCAAAGTGTGATGCATATATTTTTTATTTTACTATTGGACAATTAATTGTTTGAGATAATTGGCAAGAACTAATTATATATTAAAAAAATGTTTTTTAATCTATTCAAAAAATGCGAGTTGCGTAAGTTATTCACACAACCTTAAATCATGCTTGCATCCTAGACGTTCGTATGACGTAACTCTGGGCAGAGAAAAGATTTTTAAGGTAAGTGAAACAGTGTAATAATTTTATTTGTTTATTTGTATTAGTAATTGATTAGATAATTACAAAGGCTGAAGCAGTAAGTAGAAAGAAGTAGTTTCTATGGAAATATTTCATTTTGAAAATGATTTTAAATATAAATCTTAGAACATGGAAGTCATGTATGGTTCTCCATACCGATATTTATTACTGTAATCACAATAATAAAACTTTGGAAAAGTAAACACTACATAATTGAGATATGCTTGCCTGCCAGGAACGATATATTTTCACTCATACATGATTTAAATTAAAATGAAAAATATAGAACTTTGTTAAAGTGAAATGAAATGTTCCCATAGAAACTACTTCTTTGTTGTCATTAACATATTACACATAACTTACTATAACTTACTTTGTTAACACATTAACAAAGTAAACTTTTGAAATTTACTTCCTCCATCATCAACTACCATTTTAATTTATTAAAAAAATTACCCCCTCCCCCTTCAACTATCCTTTTCATTTATAGATATTCATCTACCTTTCTACAGTGGATTATTATGACCTTCTTTTCAGGATACTTTATTTATCAAAATTAAGCAATTACTCTTGTTGAAATGTAAAACATTGCAGGTAAACTACCCCTTTCCCTTAACCAATCTTCACCAAAAACAATAGGCCTTGAGTCCTCTACAATTCAGGGCTGTATGCAAAAAAGTATTTGATTCTGTTTGAATCTGCGGCTGTTATCGTTTGCCATAGAAAAAATTCTAAACACAGATACTTTTTACTTCCATATTCCTTAAGGAAATGGAAGTATGGTGATGGGAAAAAAAAACGTGTTCGAGATTATTGCAGATTCTGATTGTACTACACTCAAAACATGAAAAAAAGTCGTTTTCCAAAAAGTGTCTGTGTGTAGATTTTTTTTCTATGGCAAACGATAACTGCCGCAAATTCAAACAGAATCAAATAATTTTTTGCATACAGCCCTGATTTGTAGAGTACTCACGACCTATTGTTTTTGGTGAAGATCGGTTGAGGGAAAGGGGTAGTTTACCTGCAACTTTTTTTTATCAAGCGTATTTTCTATGGCAAACGATAACAGCCGCAAATTCAAACAAAATCAAATAATTTTTTGCATATGTCCCTGAATTGTATAGGTCTCAAGGACTTTCGATTTTGGTGAAAATCGGTTAAGGGGAAGGGGTAGTTTACCTGCAACCTTTTACGGTTTAACAACAGTAAAGTACTTGAAAATTCATTTAAATGTTTTGAAACAATGGTAATTGTTAAAAATAAAATAATTTTGTTGCCAGGCATTAAATTATAATTTTTTCATTTTAATGTAAATTATATATGAGTTAATATCTTTATATATATAATTCTTCTGTACGTGTGTATGTCACTGAACTCCTCCATGTATAAAATATTATATCGTTCGTGGCAGGTAAGCATATCTCAGTTATGTAATGTTTACGTTTCCATTTTATTATTATGCCTACAGCAATAAAAAGGCAGGTAACACACACACACACACACACACACACACACACACACACACACACACACACACACACACACACACACACACACACACACACACACACACACAATTCACGTTATTTCTGGCCTCACTCATGTTTATTCTTACATTTGCACGCTTTTTAAATGGAAAGTGCTGAAACCCATACCAACATAACGCGTGCAAGCCGAAAAAATGGACATCAATTTGCTTCCTGTGGATCGCTGGGCAATGTAACTGCACGTGTTTACAGAGGAACGATTCATAGACAGACTTTTCGTATTTAGGGAATGAACCCTCTGCAAGATGCTGAGGGTCCATGAGTGACTTCGGAGCTCTCCTTCTTTTTCGCGTGTTTGTTCTGTGAAACATACACTGTAGATTCGCAGCTTTACTCTAAGCAACGCTCAATAGGAAATGTTGAAAATTTTTGTCCACAAAATGGTACACCCCTCATTCACACTAAACCTGCTCTGATGTTTTAATTACGGACATCATAATATTAAAACTTTGGAAACTTAAGCACTACTTAATGGAGATCAATCATTAACTTATACAAGTCATTAATTTTATGCATATATTTTATATATATGTGTACAACGTTATCGGCAACAAAGAAGTAGTTTTTGTTAAAATTCCTTCCCGGGGTATTTGGCCGTAGTCCAATGTTTTCTACAAAACCAGACGTTTCGGCAATGCCATCGACTTCCATCATCAGTGAAAATCGAGTGCGATAACGTGAGGTGGTATACGTTAGTGACCACAGTACTGTGGTTAAGGCTGAAGCAGTAAGTAGAAAGAAGTAGTTTCTATGGTAATATTTCATTTCGAAAATGATTTTAAATATACATCTTAGAATATGGAAGTCATGTATGGTTCTCCATACCGATATTTTAAAAAGTAAAATGACTTTTTTCATGTTTTGAGGGTACTACAATCAGAACTGCTGTTATCTTGAACACGATTTTTTTCGCCATTACCATACTTCCATTTCCTTATGGAACATGGAAGTAACATGAAAACAAGTCTTTTTTCAAAAATTGTGTGTGTGTCTGTGTGTAGAATTATTCTAAGGCAACCGATAACAGCCGCAAATTCAAACAGAATCAAATAATTGTTTCCATACAGCCCTGAACTGTAGAGGACTATTGTTTTTGGTGAAGATCAGTTAAGGGAAAGGGGTAGTTTACCTGCAACGTTTTACATTTTAACAAGAGTAAATTGCTTAATTTTGATAAATAAAGTATCCTGAAAAGAAGGTCATAATAATCCACTGTAGAAAGGTAGATGAAATATCTATAAATGAAAAGGGTAGTTGAAGGGGGGAGGGGGTAATTTTTTTAATAAATTAAAATGGTAGTTGATGATGGAGGAAGTAAATTTTATAAGTTTTATATGTGTAATACGTTAATGACAACAAAGAAGTAGTTTCTATGGAAACATTTCATTTCACTTGAACAAAATTCTATTTTTCATTTTAATTTAAATAACGTATGAGTGAAAATATATTCTTCCTGGCAGGCAAGCATATCTCAATTATGTAATGTTTACTTTTCCAAAGTTTTTATTATTGTGATGACCGCAATAAAAAGGCCGGTAGGACACACACACACACACAAAATTCGATTATTTCTGGCCTCACTCATGTTTATTTTCTTATGTTTGCACGCTTTTTGAATGGAAAGTGCCAAAACCCACACCAACACAATGTGTGCAAGCCGAAAAGATGGACATAGATTTGCTTCCTGTGGATCACTGGGCAGTGTTGTTTTATTAAAGCAATTAATACAATCTGTGTACTTATTTCTATTATGATATGAGAATTAAAAATGACTAGTATAATATTGACAGGAAAGACTTTGATAACACTATAGACATCCCTCGGCCCCTCGCAGCGAGAGTCCAATTTCATTAAGGAATCAGATCGCATCTTACCTCTTCGTTCGACCTACAGACATTTTATCCAAAAGTACAGTCCTTTCTCACGAAGGTTGAGGATAGTCTTAATCCACCTGACATGGTGGTACCACTTTAGCTGATACGTAATTTATTCAGAACTCAAGCATCCACTTATTTAATTAATATTTAGATGATTTTAAATATACATTTTAGGACATTGAAGTCATGTATGGTTCTCCATACCGATTTTTTAAAATAATATTACAGTAAAACCTCTCTAATTCAGATTATATGGGGCGAAGCCTAGTCCGAATTAGAGAAAAATCCGAATTATAGAATATTTTATAGAAATTCATAATACAGTATAGGTAAAGTGCCGTAAAAATAAATATTAAAACTATGTAAATATTAATGGAAATTTAAATTTATTATTATTACATAAACTTTCATAATATGAATTTACTTTCTTTACACTTTCCCAAACGTTTCGAGGTGTTGTTCCTCTACCTCAGTGGGATTAAATACTGATTGTCAGTTAACAGAATAACGGTTATGGACTTAGGTGTGTGTGGTGGGGGTTGATGGTGGGAGGGAATTGGTGCTGAGGTTCAAATTGTGTGTTTGGATCAGTGTATCGAATAGTGTATGTGATCTATAATGTAATTGTTCATTTAATATGTTGTTTGGTTGTAGTGTGTGATATCTGTATATTTCAAATTGTTTCAGTTGTGTTTAGTTTTCTACTTTTAGGTAAGTAGTGTAATATTTCCATGTTGTGTTGTATGTTTGTGTAACTGTGGTTTTCGTTTTGTAAATGTGTGGCAAATGTGGAATGTATGTAGTTTGTGGTGAGGGCTTTTAAATGTTCTGAAAATCTGGAGGAAAAAGATCTTCCTGTCTGGCCGATGTAGAATTGGTGGCAATCATTACAATTTAATTTATATACCCCTGTTTTGTTGTATGTGTCTGTGTCTTTGTTAGTATTATTTATGTGTTTCCTAATGGTGTTGTTGGTTCTGTAAGCTACTTTATAATTATGTTTCCCAAATGTGTTAGCAATTTTGTGCGTGTTGGAATTGTAGTATGTAAGTTTTATGTATTTACTGGGTTGTGTGCTGTTGGTCTGATGTGTTTTACATTTAGTGTTTAGGATATGTTTGTGTAGTTTTTCGGGGGTGTAGCCTATCCATTTTTGACTGCTACGTATTTGATTGTGTTTAATTCTTCTTGGTAGTCATGTGTGTTTAGGGGTATTGAAGTGAGCCTATGGAGCATGTAGTTGAAAGCTGCATGTTTGTGTTGTGTTGGGTGGTTGGATGAGTTATGTATGACCATGTCTGATGTGGTGGGTTTCCTGTATATTTTGTATGTGTGTGTGTGTTGTTTGTTTTGGTGATTGTAAGGTCTAAGAAGTTGATGCTATTATTTAGTTCTATTTCAAGCGTGAATTTTAATTTATGGTGTATAGTGTTAATGTATTTGTGGAAATTTTCTATTTGTCTTTTGTTGCCGTTGTAGAGGAGTAAAATGTCATCAACGTACCTGTGCCAATATATTATTTTATCGGTGTATTTGTTATTGTGCAGTATGTGTTCCTGTTCTATGGTGTGTATAAATATTTCGGCTAGTATACCTGAGATAGGGGAGCCCATGGGTAGTCCATCTGTTTGAGTGTAAAACATGTTATTGTGTGCGAAATAATTTTGATCAGTGATAATTTTTGTTAGATTATCAGACATCAGACCAAAAGGAACATCAGACCAACAGCACACAACCCAGTAAATACATAACACTTACATACTACAATTCCAACACGCACAAAATTGCTAACACATTTAGGAAACATAATTATAAAGTAGCTTACAGAACCAACAACACCATTAGGAAACACATAAATAATACTAACAAAGACACAGACACATACAACAAAACAGGGGTATATAAATTAAACTGTAATGATTGCCACCAATTCTACATCGGCCAGACGGGAAGATCGTTTTCCTCCAGATTTTCAGAACATTTAAAAGCCCTCACCACAAACTACATACATTCCACATTTGCCACACATTTACAAAACGAAAACCACAGTTACACAAACATACAACACAACATGGAAATATTACACTACTTACCTAAAAGTAGAAAACTAAACACAGCTGAACAATTTGAAATATACAGATATCACACACTACAACCAAACAACATATTAAATGAACAATTACATTATAGATCACATACACTATTCGATACACTGATCCAAACACACAATTTGAACCTCAGCGCCAATTCCCTCCCACCATCAACCCCCACCACACACACCTAAGTCCATAACCGTTATTCTGTTAACTGACAATCAGTATTTAATCCCACTGAGGAAGAGGAACAACACCTCGAAACGTTTGGGAAAGTGTAAAGAAAGTAAGTTCATATTGTGAAAGTTTATATATATAATAATATTTTATAAAGTGAATGAAGAGGATGGATCAACAAGATAATTAAATTTATTGTACTTACAAAATGGATAACTAAATTCACATAAACAACAATCTTTCACCATCAATGTTTTCAAGTTAAGTTCGCACGCAAAAAGTTTATAAGTAATGCACACCTGCAATTATTAATGTACGTAAATATTAATGGAAATTTAATTTTATTGTATTTTACAAAACAGAAGAATAAATAATTTCACGATACCAACAAAAAAAAACTTCACTGACAGTGTTTTCACTTTAGCACACAAAAAGTTATGTAATATTAATGGCTGGTCCCTGAAGTTGACGGTTTTGATTCTTCCCGAACTGAAGCTACAGGCTTAAAAAAGGTTGAAATTGTAGATTGTTTTGCCCTGTTGTATTGTTTTTTAATAATTTCTTGAAGCATTTCTTTGATGATTAAATAGTATTTTTGAAATTCTGGGTCAGTGTCAATAAAGTTAATAACTGCATCGAGATTTTCCCGCACCTTGGAAAGTGTAGGCTTAGGAACATGATCGTCGTCCTCTTCATCATCACTATCATCTCCAACTTCTTCTTTCTGACCTTGCATTTGATAGACGATCTCTTCCTCTGTTAAATTCTGGTAGCCTACGTCATCTTCATCGGCACCCAACCATTCTCTTATGTCTTCAATGTTGGTAGCTCCAAAAGCACCTGCATAATCTTCATCTTCCAAACCTTGCAGGTCGATCTCTGGCTCTTTATCGTACAAAATCTTACTCCATGCATTGCATAATGTAGATATTTTGATCTCATTCCAGCTGTTTGCCCAATTATAAATAGCACTTTTAATACTGTATTTCTTTATTTTTTTAAGAGTTTGTTCACCCCTATTGTCCATTTCTTCATCGTCCATAAAAAATATGCATTCGTCGAGTTGTTTACGTCTGTAAAGGTGTTTGCAACTGAGGATTACTCCCTGATCCATTGGTTGGATAAGCGAAGTCATATTGGGAGGCAAGTACATAGTTTTGATTTTTCCATCGCTGCTAGTCAATAAATTACTGGAGGGATGAGCAGGAGCATTGTCTAATATCAACAAAGCTTTAACATCCTCTTCTTTTATTTTTAAAACATCTAGCTGGAATTTTCTAACCTCTGGCACAAAATTATGAAAAAACCAATCGCTGGAAAATTTTTGAGTAAACCATGCAGTCTTGTTTGCTTTGTAAATAACTGGTAGGCTTTCCATAATGTTTTTAATTGCTCTAGGCTTAGCTGATTTTCCAACAACGACGGATGTTAGACGGTGAGACCCATCTGCGTTTGCACATAAGAGAGCAGATAGTCTTTGTTTATTTACCTTTCGGCCTGGTGTGGAATTGTCCATTCTATAGGCCTGAGTATTCTGAGGAATGGATCTCCAAAACAAGCCTGTTTTGTCACCATTATAAATTTGGGAAAGAAGTTTTTCATCAGTAATTACTGCTTTAAGTTTTTGGCAAAACGGTTCGACACTAGAAACATCGGAACTTAAACTCAAATATTTTCCAGTTTACAATGGAACGCCGGTGCCAAAATTTAAAAAGCCATCCTGTACTAGCTTTAAAATCAGTTTCTCCCAATTTTTGAGCGAATCTTTCTGCCGCTGCCTGTAATTCTACACCTCTAACTGGAACACCAACTGAACGTTGCTGCTTGTACCAAGTGTATACAGCATCGTCAATATTACTGAACTTTGCTGCAGTCGTTCGTTTTCTTTTAACAATACTCACATTTGGTGTATCTTGCTTTAAAACAAAATTGGAAATTTTTTTTCTGCCTTTTTTATATCATAAAACGTAGACTTACTAATTCCAAACTCGTTTAAAATATTCTGTACAGAATAACCAGCGTCTATTTTACTCAACACTTTCATTTTGTCTTCTAAAGTTAAAGTCTTGTATTTACCTCTAGCACTCATATTGTAATACAGTACTGTAAATTAATACTAAACAGTGTTTGAAGAAAATGTGGTTTGAAAAGCTGTACGCAACTAAGAAATAACTTCAGTACAATAGAACGCACACGAATACAATAACAATGACGCACACACTACCAAAGCAGCAATTGAAACTGGACTAAACCCAGTCGGGGTGGGGGTGCGTATTGTACATTTTGCCAACATAACACTTTAAGAATTCCCTAAAGGCAAATGTTTTCACAAAGAATTCACAAAATTAATTTTTTTTGTGAATTATAATTTTTTTTAGGGAGTCCGAATTATCGTAAATTCCGAATTAGAGAAGTCCGAATTAGAGAGGTTTCACTGTATATCGAAGAATTGTGATGTTTTGTACTTCACTGAGGACATTTTCGAAAAACGTGTTGTAGTCAAAAGAACACACATTTGAATATTTACGTCAAATTAACCTAAAAAATAATAAACATATTCCCTGAGATTTTTCAATAGTGCCAACTTCTAAGCAATTAACTGATTAGCTAGGGTAACTAATGTTCAGAAAGTATTTACTTGTTTTATATTAAAAGAAAGGTTTAAGAAACCAATAAAAGAATATTGAAATAAACTGTATAAGAGCTGGTAATTATTTAGAATAATTAGTGAATTATCGAAAATACGAGTGCTTACGCTGACGAAAATTGAGGTGAAAATTTGGGTATCAAGGTGAGCAACGATAATATTTTGTTCTTCGTATTGTTTAAATTAGCAGCCATCCTTACTATTTCTTTTATGAATTTGCTAACTGCTATAATTTTTTATTGTTCGACTAAGCTTTTCGTCATTACGAAATGTCAGTAATGACGAAAAGCTTAGTCGAACAACAAAAAATTATAGCAGTTAGCAAATTCATAAAAGAAATGATAATATTTTGATTTTAATTTATTATTAATTTCAATCAATTATATATTCATGAAGCAAATACCTAACTAATTATTTTTATCTATATAAATAAAAATGTATATAAATGTTGTTTGTTCAAAATCTTAAATCTCCGAAAGTTCTTCACCGATTGCTTTGAAATTTTGACACAACGTTGCATTCGAATACGCGCGTTTTTATATACCTATTATATAGATGTCACACCTGTGACAGGTAAAAACATGCGTTTTTTGAAAAAGAGTGCCATCTGTTGGACGTAACAGCAACACACGCAATACTCATGCTTTTTTTGAAAAAAAAAAAAGCGCCATCTGTTGGACGTAACAGCAACACATGCAATACTAAACAATGCTCATGCCGGACAGCGTGCTTCTTGACAGCACGTTTAATTATTTCGTGTGACATTGCGTTGGAATTGAGCTGTGTCGTTTACCATAGCGTTCATTTAGTGAGTATAGTTTATTTTTTTCTTTTTTCATTGTTTTTCATTTCGTTTTTTAACTGTTTTTCTTATTTTTCAGTGCAATTGGCAGTGGAATTTAGCTGTGTCGATTGATTTTCATTTGAATTCAAATTATATCATGAAATTGACCTCTTCGGAGTGATTTGTTCGAGCGGATTGAAATATTTCGTTTCTCATTGCGTTGGAATTGAGCTGTGTCGCTTGATCTGCGTTTGAATTGAAATATTTTGTTAGAATTTTTTATTTTTTCTTTGTTTTTTAGTTCGCGTTTTTTTCTTTTTTAATGTTTTGCAATTTTATGTTTTTGTTATAACTTTCTTTCTTCTTTTTCAGTGCAATCGATCTGCTTTAGTTCATCAAAATAATGCCTCGCAGAAGATCAAACTTAGGTCATCGTACTCGCGGAGCGGAAGCAGTGCGACGAGTAATTGCTAATGAAACTGAGGAAGAACAGGCATCAGTGAACGAGTGAAACAGAGAAAGAATGGCTCAAATACGTGCCGAGGAAGCAGCAGAGCGACGTGCAGCCAGACATGAGGATGCACGGTTGCGAGCACAGCGATCGCGTTCTGCAGCTTCAGATCTGCTTCATTCTCAACAGAATGAACGCGACAGGCTGAGAGTGGCTGAAAGACGTCAACAAGAAACAGCAGATCAGTGTCAAACACGACTCCGTGCTCAGCAATCACGCGATTACAATCGCCTTGCATTCCGGTAAAAACCAGCTAATGATTATAGTTTGAGCCGGCATGTTCTCATCGGCACTATGACTGAAGTGTGGCCTCATCGCAAGGCTCTGAAATTTAATGGAGAAACGAAAGGAATGTGTTGCGCCGCCGGAAAAATTAAAATGCCTCAACTTGGAGAACCGCCAGAGCCATTAAAAACTTTGCTTGCCGGATATACTGCCGAATCAAAGCATTTCCTATCTAACATCAGGAAATACAACTCATGCTTCCAAATGACGTCGTTCGGCGCAGAAATTGCAACAGCCCGATTCATGCCAACTTTCAAAGTGAAAGGACAAATTTATCATAAAGCCGGCTCCCGGCTTCCGTTCCCAGATGGTCAACATAAATTCCTACAAATGTATTTCATCGGTGATGGCAATGATGAATTGAATGCACGCTGCGGAATTTCTACCGGCATAAAGGTCCATCGTTTCCCAACTGCAAGAGCTTCTTCACGAAAAAAAAACAATTTAGTGCGTTTGTTCAAAACAGCAATTGACATGATGCCATCTGATACACACAAGATTGTTATTCATGCTGACAAAACGCCTGCTGGAGAACATGTGCGAAGATTCAATCCTCCAATTATAGACGAAGTGGCAATTGTTATAGTCGGAGATCAATTCCAACCTAGAGATATTGTTCTAGATGTAGATGTGTATGTAGATGCTACGGTGCCCTGCAATATCCAATTATTTTTTGGGATGGTGCCGATGGATATCACTTCAACGTTAAGATGATAAATCCAGTCAGTGGTGAAGAAACAAAAAAGAAATGCAGCGCAATGAACTATTATTCATACCGATTAATGATTCGAGAGAATGAAGACAATCACATTTTGAAATGCCGTCAATTGTTTCACCAATACATCGTAGATATGTATGCAAAAATCGAAACAGAACGTTTGATATTCATCCGTTTGAATCAGACCAAGCTTCGCTCTGAAGAATACGTTAATTTGCGAGATGCAGTTGTAAATTACGGTAATACAACTAATGTTGGAAAACTAATGATTTTGCCATCTTCATATACAGGCAGTCCATGTCATATGCATGAGTACGCTCAAGATGCAATTGCGTATGTTCGTCACTACGGGCGTCCAGACCTATTCATTACATTCAAATGCAATCCAGCTTGGGACGATATACAACAGCTCTTACTTCCTGGGCAATCGCCGGTGGATAGGCATGACATCACAGCAAGTGTTTTCAGACAGAAGCTGAAATCGCTGATGGATTTCATGGTAAAACATGAAGTGTTTGGGTCTGTGCGCTGCTGGATGTACTCAGTGGAATGGCAAAAGCGAGGATTGCCACACGCACATATACTAATCTGGCTCTACAACAAAATCACTTCAAACGAAATCGACGATGTAATATGCGCTGAAATACCCGATGCTGACGTCGATAAGGATTTGCATGAAGTTGTGACGAAAAATATGATACATGGACCTTGCGGTACACTGAATCCAAATTCACCATGCATGATAGACGGAAAATGCTCTAAGCGATATCCTCGAGTATTAGTATCCAACCCAGTTACAGGAAACGATGGATATCCTTTATACAGAAGAAGATCAGCAGAAGATGGCAGTAAATTAGCAACCATACAAATGCGAAACGGTGACATCGAAGTAGACAACCGGTGGGTTGTTCCCTATTCGCCTTTGCTATCAAAAACATACAAAGCGCACATAAACGTGGAATCTGTAACTCCGTTAAATCGGTCAAATACATTTGTAAGTATGTGAATAAAGGCAGCGACATGGCAGTTTTTGGTGTTTAACCAGAAAGAAGTGATAGGAATGCGGTCATACATATCGATGAAATCGCACAGTATCAGGCTGGAAGATACATAAGCAGCAATGAAGCTGTATGGCGAATTCTTTAATTTCCCATACATGAACGAAGTCCAGCTGTTGTTCACTTAGCAGTACATCTAGAAAATGGACAACGCGTTTATTTCACAGCTCCAAATGTGCAACAAATAGCCCTGAATCCACCGGCTACAACGTTAACTGCTTTCTTCACGTTATGTCAAAATGACGCGTTTGCGAAAACACTGCTGTATTCGGAAGTGCCTACATATTACACATGGAATGCGAGTAGAAAATCATTTGAACGATGCAAACGAGGAGAGCGAGTCGACGGACAACCTGGCATATTCAAAGAAACTACGATAGGCAGACTGTACACCGTGCATCCCAATCAAGATGAATGCTTCTTTCTTCACATGCTGTTGGTAAATGTGCCCGGTCCAACGTCTTTCCAGCAATTGAGAACTGTCAACGGCGTTACACATGCCACTTTCCGCAGTGCATGTCAAGCTCTGAATTTATTGGAGAACGACCGACACTGGGATGTATGTATTAATGACGCGTGCAACACGTCACATCCAAATCAAATTCGTGCATTGTTTGCAATCATATTGACCGCCTGCTCTCCTTCATCTCCAACAGAGTTATGGGAGAAATATAAATCGCACATGGCTGAAGATATTTTCCGTTGAATATGCGAGGAAAATTCAAATATGAACATGGATTTCACAGCAGAAATCTACAACGAAGCGTTGATAATGATTGAAGATATGTGCTTAGAAATCGCGAACAAAGTTCTCAATCAATTGGGAATGCCATCACCGAATCGATCTGCTGCTGCTTCGTTCGATGTAGAATTGCGTCGTGAACAAAATTACAACACGGGTGATCTTTTGTCGTATGTGCAATCAAATATTCCTAAGCTAACGGTTGAGCAAAAAGGCATTTACATCAAACAATGCAAACTGTCAATAACGGGGTTGGAGAAATCTTCTTCTTAGATGCGCCAGGAGGAACTGGTAAAACGTTCCTAATTAGACTGATTCTGGCAGCAATTCGATCCCAAAATGACATAGCCTTAGCTCTTGCGTCGTCCGGAATAGCTGCGACATTGCTACCTGGTGGAAGAACTGCTCATTCTGCTTTGAAATTGCCATTGAACATGCAATTCATTGAAACTCCCACGTGCAACATTTCCAAAGCATCCGGCATGGGAAAAGTATTGCAGAAATGCAAACTTATTGTTTGGGATGAATGCACAATGGCACACAAAAAATCGCTCGAGGCTCTTGATCGATCATTGCAAGATTTGTGTGGAAACATCAGACCATTTGGGAACGTATTAATATTGCTTGCAGGAGATTTCAGGCAAACATTACCTGCAATTCCTCGATCGACACCAGCGGACGAAATAAATGCTTGCCTGAAATACTCTGTGGCGACACGTAAAGACGTTGAAATTCACTACAAATATGCGTGTCCAGCTGCAAAACGATCGATCAGCTGAGATATTCTCACATCAATTGCTGGAAATTGGGAATGGAAAGGTGCCGGTTGATCTGACCTCAGGACGAATTTCAATGCCTCATAACTTCTGCAATTTAGTGACGTCAAAAGAAGAATTGGTTGAAAAAGTATTTCCCAATATTCAAACCAATTATAAGAATCACGAATGGCTGAGTGAACGAGCTATTCTTGCCGCCAAGAACAAAGACGTCTACGAACTTAACAATATTATTCAGTCTAACATTCAAAGTGAGGCAGTCACATACAAGTCCGTCGACACTGTTGTGGACGCAGATGAAGCGGTTAATTATCCAACAGAATTTTTGAATTCACTCGATCTGCCAGGGATGCCACCGCACGTACTGCAATTGAAAATCGGCGTGCCAATTATCATGTTGCGAAATATCAACCAGCCAAAGCTTTGCAACGGCACGTGGCTTGCAGTAAAAAAATTACTGAGCAATGTCGTAGAAGCAACAATCTTGACAGGACCTTTCAAAGATGAAGATGTCCTCATTCCTCGCTTTCCTATGATTCCAAAGGATATGCCATTTCAATTTAAGAGATTGCAATTCCCAATTCGATTGGCGTTTGCAATCACGATAAACAAAGCTCAGGGCCAATCTTTAGAATTGTGCGGTTTAGATCTAGACACGGATTGCTTCTCACATGGACAATTATATGTAGCGTGTTCTAGAGTCGGCAAACCAGACAATCTCTATATCTGCACAGACAATGGAACAACAAAAAATATTGTATACCCACAAGCATTGTGAAATTAAACATATTAGAAAGGTGTGCTTTCTCTTTTCTTTCTTTTCCATTTAACCAGACTGAGCCACAGCAACGCGTAGCCGGGTACAGCTAGTACTGAATATATTGAACGTAATTATCTCTACACCAGTTATATCAATTAAATACATAGCATTCAAAACTTGGCGCTCCAACGAGAGTTGTTAATAAGAACACAGTTAAAAAGAGCAAATCAAATTTAAATAAAATAATTAAAAATAAATTAAGAACACTCAGATTTTTATTTACATATTTGGCGCTTACAACGTGAGGTGTTAAAGAAGAATTTATATACCTCAATACGAATATGTAAAATATTACACTGATAATTTTATTTACATATTTGGCGCAACAACGTGAGGCCTAAGTAATTAATTTTTAATAGTGATAATATTTTTATTTACAACTGTTAAGTTGTAAAATCAAAATACTCAGTAATGTTGAGAAAAAATATATTTCTTTTTTCTTTTTACTGTAGTGGATAACATTTTAAGTTTTAGAATTTTGAAAAGGAAACAAAAAAAATCAAGTTCTCTGACCCTAAGATACCCCAGATATGTTAAGAGTTTCATGTTTATACAATGAAACAAGCACTCTGCCTTATACCTATATTACACTGCTGTAATTACATTTCAATGATTCAAAATTTTGAACAAAAAGCAGTTTCTCACATATATATATATATATATTTACCTATGTGTGTGAGCAGAAGATTTGTCAGCAATCTCACAGCCTTTGGATAGAAGTGAACTCCATCACTCACTCTTCTTCATGCAAAACATAGCAAACTACATATTACAAATTATTTTCATCTAATATAAGTATAATGACTTTACAAATGTTAAGTCAGCATTAATTTAAATGAAATACGTTACACAAAGTTATTTATTAATCCTAAACGCACTTTTTTAAATAATAAATGAATTACTCTGTAAATACAGTAAAACTAAAGTATGATGTTTAGAGAATACAGTGGAACACTGATATAATGCTCTTCAGAGGACAAAGCAAAAAAAAAGTTTTATATCAATGGTAGCTGTATATCAAGGTTTTGAGTTTAACTTAAGAAATGTGAAGGTACAAATATTTTTTTGTGGTGAAGCTTCGTAATTTAAAATTCCATATGTATATTTAAGTTATGAAGATGCCAAACAAGTTTTAAAGCTGACTTTCTAGAATACTATTTTTCTATCTTAACAAGTACTAAGTACCAATAATCAGATCTCATCAACTTATATTACTTTGAGTTATGTTGAACTATAACAATATAATGTTTCAAATTATGTATACTAGCTATGTGTTAAAATTTAAGAACTCCATTTTGGGATAATAATGTAAAAAAATATGACATCATGGTCTCTTTAATTACAATATACAGATGCCATGAATAAGAAAAATCTTGAGCTTTAATCAAAATATTTATTTATACAAAATTGTACATATATATAGTGTCTACAGAGCCTATAGCAATTACTTAAATAAAAAATTAAAAAACACTGTTGCAGAAAAAATTAACAAAAACAGTAAAAGTAAATGCACCAAAACTATACAGCAAAAGTAATTTAACAATTTAATGAAAACAATCTTAATTGCACAAAAAAGGAAAAAAATACTGACACTCAGTCCAACTGTGAGTTCTAGTACAGTGGCCTCTCTCTTAACTGACTTGGATGGGACTGGGTAATGGTCGGATAATGGAAAAATCAGTTAACGGAACATTAGCTCATTTATGACCGTTGAGAACAAAGAATTGAATAGCCTATATTTGAAGTACTGCAACGGTACAGAAGTTTGGGGTTTATTTTATTCTTGTATCAATGGTAATGATGGGGAATCGCCCAGACAGGGTTTCAGTTTTAATAAGCAGAGTGTACTTTTGAAACACCCAGTTGTCGGTTTGACCAATAAGCCCGTCAACATACACCGAAAGCTGGAGCATCGGAATGTGTCAGAGTGCGCGGATGCCCGTCCTGACATAGTAAAGATCACATACGGTTTCGCTGGTCAACGAGTGCGAGTCTATGATAATTAGCGTTAACCAATGAGAACGCAAGTAGCCGCACACAGGAGGATGTTTGGCCATCTTGAAAACGGCGAAGAAAGCGTCAGTCGGCTCCCAAACTCAAAACCGCGCAGTTGCGTGGTTCACCTAAAATCTGTGCAATAATGTAGACTGACCGGCAGAAATTCAATAAAAATGTAATACGATATGTAAATAACAGTGGAGTGTCAGCCTACGGTTCAGTAAACAGGCTCTCGAGCCAAAATTTAATAAAAGTGCTAAAAAATGTGATAAATAACAATGTAATACAGGATTCAAAGAGTAGTGAAACTTCAAACAACATTCAGTGAACATTATTTTAATCAGTGAAAACATAATTCGGACAACCAAGTGAACAAAAAATGGACTGACTTCAACACGTGCTTTTCATGGAGACAACAGGAAAGTAACTGTTTCAAAATTAATTAAATCATTATAACAAATTACAAAAGAGCTCTAAAGTAAATGGGGTAAAACGTGTGAATGGTAAGAATGAATGAGCGGGTACTGGGTTGCCTTATCAAAAAATATTTAATTTAAGAATAATATGTAGATATACTACAGTCTGTTTTGTGACATAAGAATCAATGATGAAATGAATAGAAAGTAAGGAAGTTAAAAAAAAGAGAAGATGAAGAAATGTTAAATAAAGCTGAGATAGTAACAAATTCAATGGGAGTTGAATTTACTAAACAACACAAACCCTAAATCACACTTATAGGTCACGAGTTCGAGTGAACGATCCTGGACCCGATAAAGGTAAGAATCTTGGAATAAGTGTATTTTTTACTAATTATTATTTTGCAATTAAATGTACTATCACAATTGGCGCCCGAACTTGGACAGTTTGTACAAATTCATTTTTGTACAGACCACGCTTACTCGTGAGTGTAAGATGTGATTTGGAGGTTAAGTGGTATGGCGTATTAACTACATACAAAGAAGTGATGTTACGTTATATTTAAGTGATACTTATATGATAGAATAATACTGAATACATTTAAGATTGAGTTTTATATAAAGGAAAAATTTCATAAATAAATAAAAATGGAAAATAAGGTCAATATGACTGACGTAACTTTTACGGGGGAGGTAGACATTTATTCAGACCCTAATGTGGTCAAAGAGAGCGTTTTAAACGAATCATATGATATAAATGATTCAGGAATGTGTAATGGGGCAAATTAAAAGGTTTTTTATTTTATTAATTTTGGTCTTGATCTTATTAAAATTGCACAATTCACTTCATATATGTGGCTAGTCCCCAGTTTGAATCTAACTCGCAGTCTAAACAATGCAAAGGTACGCACATAAGCGAAAGTAAAGGTAGTGAAATATCTTCGACGGCCAACACTCAAAAGATCCTATGTGCCAGGTGCACATCTACCAAGACATTGACAATGAAGGCTGTGTACGGCGACGAAATTTGTTCGCCGGCAAGGCAGTGATGCCCGCCCGGATGTAACATTGTAAAATAAAGTTCTCTTCCCAGTCAACTACCTATACCGGCCGCGCGCGGTCATATAAACATGTTGCTCGAGCTTAATTAGTGTCGGCCGACCAACCCCAATAAATATCAAAATTGTGTATAACAATGTAAAGAAAAGAACTAACGTGCTATGGAACAGTGAACACGAAAAGATCTATCGAAAGTGAAACCATAACCGTCAAATAAGAGAGTTCCGTGAGATACGCCACGCGGTCGGGAGGAATGACGCAGCACACGTAACAGTATTCTACTGAACCTATTATGATTATTATCATTTTTTACATAAAAGGGGGAAATAAGGCATGAATGTGAGCGTGGGCATTGCTGGGTGGCCTTGACTAGAATTTAAGTTAAATTTTTTAAGACCATTATATTTTTTTAGTAAGAAATGATCTTTGATAATAGATTACCTTGTTTTAATCTATTGTTTTAATATTATTTTAATTAATCTATTGTTTGGAGTAGAACTTCGGGAGAAAGATAAAACAAAGCAAGAATAACAAAGAATATTTGCTATCAATCAGAATAAATAAATTAATATGTTTGGTTGATTTTTTTTTGAGAACTTATGTAAATGTCAATGATAGTTTTGGGAATATAAATAAATGAAAAGACAATAAAATTTAATGTCAAAGAATTGCTAAATAAATATAACTACAATCCCGAAATTGAGAGTATAATTTATTGAATAATGTTAACCTAAGTCACGCTTATTCTTCACGACTTCGTGCTAAGAACTTTGGACCCGAGAAAGGTAAGAGTTGTGAGGAGTGTATATTATTTTTAATAATTGTTTTTATAATTAATCAGTAGCTTCTCAATGGCGCCTCGAACTTGGACTCGAGTTTATAAATGTAATTTTGAATAAACCGCACCTAAATGTGAATATAAGCGTGTGTTAGGAGTACGTAAAAAAGTACGAAAAGTGAGGTTATACGTAAGCAATAATTAAGGAATACTTAAGGTATGTAAGATAAGAAGTGTTAAAATATAGTATAATAAAATAAATGTGGTAATTTTACAATTCAAAAATGGCAGGAAAGAATGAAAACAATATAAATGAAACGACTAGTGTCGAAAACTATAATGAATCAAATAGTATGAGTGATTTTGAAATCCACTCGACTCCAAACGTGAGTCAGGAAAATAAAACAAAAAATAATGCAAATGAAACAAAGAGTACAGACGATTCGGGGATACAAATAACCCCAAAATCGAGTAGGGAAAGTGAAACGAATAATGAAGAAGTCAGCTTCACTGACAAAAATGTAGCAGCACAATCTACTCCAACGACAACACGAGTCAAAGAGTTGTCGATGGACGATATATTTACTTTAATGAAAACAATGTCGGAGAGTTTGAGTAGTGATATCAATAAAATGAATAGCAGTATCAATGTAAAATTTGATGTTCAAAAGAATAGTTTTGACAGCAAATTAGATGTACAGAATAACAAATTTAACGAATTAAATAATCGTTTTGATGAAATTAAGACCGAAATTAAAAGTGAATTTAATTGTAAATTTGATGTAATTACATTTGATATTAATGAAGTAAAAATGAAATGCGAAAATAGTTGTAATGAATTGAAACAAGATATTGAGAGAATAGTAGAGTCAGTGGGAGAACAGAGTAAAAGTAAAAATAAGAATGATAATAAAAAATTAACAAATGATGACAATAATGTCGAAAATGAGAATATAATTAAAAATGTGGTAGTAGAGAGTAAGATAATAAATGTTAACAATGATATTGAAAGTGGTAATGTGATTGAAAGGGTGGTATCAGAGAGTGATACGTTGAAAGTAGATAGTGAAATAGTGAGTGAGAGAGAGAGCGTTATATGTTGTAACGAAGTAGTAATTAGTGTTGATGAATTAGAAAAAGAATGGACAGAAAGAGTAGATGAATACGGAGGGCAGAGGGTAAATTTTCCCCTTATTTGTGATGAACCAAGGTGTTCAAAAATGTTATTATTGGAGGGCAAGAGACCCTTATTAGTGAAAGATTTGAATTGTTTCCATTTTTTGTATAAGGTTGTACCCTCTGTGTGGAAGGTTAAACGTGTGATATGGTGTTATGATGAGAAAGATTTAGATGGAGAGTTGTGTGTTGATAAAGAGATAGAATTATATAAACTAAAGAGAGATTATAATGAATTGAAAGAGATGTTAAATGATTTGAAGTACTTACCTGTTAAAATTGAGAGTGAAGATTATTTGGATGATACATGTTTAAATAATAATAGTTTACCTTATGATGAAAAATTAACCGACTTGATAATGAATATAACTACTAATGGAGACTGGACAGAAATAAATAATGTTGACCTGGTATATGATTATTATGGTAAAATGAATAAACTGAAATTTTATGGTTACCATACACAAGATAACCGTATGTGGAATGCAAATAAAATTGAAAATTGTTATTTGAAACCCAGACTAATTTTTGACGATGGAGGCTGAGCCTTAAATTCACAAATGGACAATTTTAAATAGTTTGTTTAAGGGTTCTGACCTTGCAACCTTGGACAATGAAGTGTGATACAACTGAATAATTAATGATGAAGAATTGTAAATAAATTGTAAACAAATAAATTGATAGTGAAATTAATTGTGTATATTGTAAAATGTTAGGTATATGTGTATGTAATGGGAATTGTTGTGATAATAATAATATTAATATTTTGCAGCCTAAATAAATAACAAAAATAATTTGGAAGAGGATAACTAATGAGTTGTAATTATTGTACTTAGTGAAAGTAATTAAAAATGTTGTTTTCAATAATTGATTTAATTAAAATCATTTGAAATGTTTAAATATTTTGATTGATCTAAATGTTATATGGTTGAATTTTTCTAATGAGTTTAAATTATTTTATGAGATTTGAATTTGATCATGAGAAATTAATAAATAAATGTTAAATTGTTTGAATACATTACATTTGGTAATTGAATATAAACCAAATAACTATTAAAATTAGGAATTTAACATATAAAACAGTAAGTGGTAGCGGGTAGATGTTCCCCACTTGTCCCAGTGGGGTTCGTCTATTTCAGGGACACGCCCCTGCCCACGCGAGCCTTGGCTTTCTCCATTTACTCTTATTTTCGGAGGAAGCTTTGTCCTTACCTTTAGTCCTAGCTCTCGACCTTTTAATGATCCTTACCCTTTTTATCTTCCCGATTTCCCTAACCCTTCCTTTAGAGAAAACATAAACAATAGTTACATAAATTGGCACACTTTTTCGAACCATTTGATTGCCTTAATTCTAAATAATACATTAGGGTAATCCTCAAAATTAAAAACTGGCGTTATTTATGAATTGTAAACTCATCCGCGTTATTTATGAATTGTAAACTCATCCCTTAATGAGGTAGGTAGTAAAGAAGTTTTGTGGCTGAGTAGACAAACTAAATAATAAATTTTTGTATAGTTTAATAGGATTGTCGTGTGATCCCTATGGATGGGGCTGTAGATTAATGGTTATGGTTTGTTTATTATTGTAGGGGAAAGGAGATAAGCAAAGAACTTATGGTTGACAGCGGGCCTTTTGTTCACTTTTATTGAAGTGGGGTTCTGTTCGTCTTCAATCGCATCCCTATACACGATTATTCTGTACATGTAATATATAACCTATTCACAGGTAATTAAAGAAAAAATAAATTTTGGAAATATTTTAAAAATAAAAGCTATGTAACCAAAAGGTTTAATTATTATTTTGTGATACCTGCTATGTTAGGTTCTGAGTAGGGGATAATGGTATTTAGAATGTGATTGTGGAGGAATTTAAAGAGAGATTTGAAACAAATGATGGAATGCTTGTAAAATTTACGGGAAAAAAAACACTGAAATATTAGACCAATTAGAATCTTTTTGATAAATGTAATTAAAGTAATTGAAATTGTTTTGAATGTACGAAGAGACTAAATTAAATTGGAGTCGTCCCTGGAGTAACTTAATATTGTGAATGTTAGTGATGTGTTTAACTTCATTTTGATTCAAATTGAAACTGTAATTTTATATATTTTATACATTAACTTCATATAACTGTAACTAAAGCTAAATTGTTTTTAGTAGAAGTTATTAAAGTAATTTAAAGGGGGTGAATTAACGTTATATTTGGTTTGAACTGTAATAAATAGACATTGATAAATATGTTAACTAAAAGATTTATAGAAATTGAAAATTAAAAGTACAGGTATGAGTGGTGAGGTAACCAGAATGTTTAGACTATGGGAGTGTTTATAACTGTGTTTATAACACCAGTCTGGCAGACTATTGTTAATGTAAACAGGTGTGTTGGATGTTTTGACTAATGTGTATAGCCAGGTGTGGAAGCTGATAACTGTTGTAACTTGATGAATCAGTATCTTGAGCAAAACCCTATTGTGACATAAAAGAATTGAAGTTAATTTTACAGACAAAATAATAATGAGGTAATTATTGCAACTTAGAGTTTGAGAAATTAAATATAATTCAATTATTTTGATAATGAAATTAGTTGAAAAGATGATTTTAATAATATATTCATATATATTCTGATTCAAATTTCAAATGTAATGGTTAAATAAATGGAATATGTACTTTACTTAAATTGGAACCTGAAGGAAATTTTGCGTGAATGCTATCTAAAATGTTTGGGAAACTTAGAGGTGTATATTACTGTTCATATAAATTTTATTAAAATGTCAATCTATATTTTATGTTTAACTGTAGATTCCCCACCTAAGTGCGGTCATGACCTCACCGGATCATGACCGTGAAAGTAGTTAATTGTGGCAAATCATAAATTTTACTTGCTATAACCGGCTTGTGGTTTGTTTTATTTTGTCAACCTGGTGGTTTGTTAGATTTAGTAGGGGGGTTATTTTTTGGGGGAATCTAACCAAATTTTGGAACAGGGCTATTTTCACCCAGATAGGGGTGGTAGTCCATTAGGGGTGTATCTTCATTCTTAGTAAGTGTAACACTGAATTTTATTGTAACGCCGAAGCAAGGATGGGGGTGGAATAAAAGAAAAAATGTCCACCCCTTCCGCATCAGTCCTTGTGAAAGCAACTGGGCGCTACAGTCCAGGGGGAAATAGTGAGTGTGGATGGGCGGTGACCCAGTTACAGGTCACGAGGGAGATGTGGTTTACGGCTAGGATGAGGTCTGCATGGCCAAGAAGCCTAGCGCAGAACACAGTAATATGTAACGGGTATCAGGGGTTAAGGGATTAAAAGGGGGGTAGTAGAAAAAAAAAATATCAATATTTTTTGTGCCTGCCATCAAGTTGATGTTTTAAATTTTGATTGTATTATTGTTTGTGTGTACTAATAGTGTTATTGAATTATATTGTTTAGGATATATGTATAATCAAATGTTAGGATAAGGCAGTTCATGTTTTAATTAAATATTCAATTTATTTGTTTTTTTAATTAGTAATAATAACAAAGAGAAGTAATCTATTCAGATAAGAGATTTTTTTTTGGTTTTGATACAATCTGATTTTGAACTTAAAAGAATAGTGAATTTAAAGATGAATATTTTGTGATTTTAAAGGGCGAGTTTGTTTAGAAAATATTATAGGTGTATGTATGCGCCCAGTATTTGCCAAAGGCGACCCAGTGTGCATGAAAAGGGGAAACATCGGTTGAGGATCTGGCATGGTATAAGACCAGGGGTTGGATTTTGGGGCGGCATGTTAGAAGGTGAGGTGCGCTGTGGTGCGTGTCTGTTCGATTTTATGGTGTTGGGATCTCGTACAGAGAAGTCCAGTAATCTCGTTCAGATGTGGCCATAGTCGCCGAACCAGGGTGGTAGTTTAGCCATGATGTATAAGAACAAATGGGGGGTTGCTGGCACCATATCCTCACCGGTCCTCTTAGGGGTTTAGCAATGAGATTTCTTCTGTTTCGACAGAAGATCTCTCATTGGGGGGGGGGGGTATTGTAATGGGGAAAATTAAAAGGTTTTTTATTTTATTAATTTTGGTCTTGATCTTATTAAAATTGCACAATTCACTTCATATATGTGGCTAGTCCCCAGTTTGAATCTAACTCGCAGTCTAAACAATGCAAAGGTACACTGTAACTGTGTTGAAATATGTGAAAAGAATGCGTTGTCAACTGTAGCACACTTCCGAGAACTTTGCGGTTGTGTGACATCCACTCACAAATGCACAAGCACCCACATCTGCGGAGCGCCTAACTTTACATAAGCGAAAGTAAAGGCAGTGAAATATCTTCGACGGCCAACACTCAAAAGATCCTATGTGCCAGGTGCACATCTACCAAGACATTGACAATGAAGGTTGTGTACGGCGACGAAATTTGTTCGCCGGCAAGGCAGTGATGCCCGCCCGGATGTAACATCGTAAAATAAAGTTCTCTTCCCAGTCAACTACCTATACCGGCCGCGCGCGGTCATATAAACATGTTGCTCGAGCTTAATTAGTGTCGGCCGACCAACCCCAATAAATATCAAAATTGTGTATAACAATGTAAAGAAAAGAACTAACGTGCTATGGAACAGTGAACACGAAAAGATCTATCGAAAGTGAAACCATAACCGTCAAATAAGAGAGTTCCGTGAGATACGCCACGCGGTCGGGAGGAATGACGCAGCACACGTAACAGTATTCTACTGAACCTATTATGATTAATATCATTTTTTACATAAAAGGGGGAATAAGGCATGAATGTGAGCGTGGGCATTGCTGGGTGGCCTTGACTAGAATTTAAGTTAAATTTTTTAAGACCATTATATTTTTTTAGTAAGAAATGATCTTTGATAATAGGTTACCTTGTTTTAATCTATTGTTTTAATATTATTTTAATTAATCTATTGTTTGGAGTAGAACTTCGGGAGAAAGATAAAACAAAGCAAGAATAACAAAGAATATTTGCTGTAAATCAGAATAAATAAATTAATATGTTTGGTTGATTTTTTTTGAGAAATTATGTAAATGTCAATGATAGTTTTGGGAATATAAATAAATGAAAAGACAATAAAATTTAATGTCAAAGAATTGCTAAATAAATATAACTATAATCCCGAAATTGAGAGTATAATTTATTGAATAATGTTAACCTAAGTCACGCTTATTCTTCACGACTTCGTGCTAAGAACTTTGGACCCGAGAAAGGTAAGAGTTGTGAGGAGTGTATATTATTTTTAATAACTGTTTTTATAATTAATCAGTAGCTTCTCAAATGGAGACAACTCCAAGCCTAATAGATGAAAATAACTTAACACAATCTGTAATAATTAGTGAGGTGGGGGCAAAATCCACCCCCGTTGCGACTAAAATAAAAGAAAAAGAATTGTCATTAAATGACCTATTTAACCTTATCAATAAACAGTTTGATGAGAGTGACAAAAAGTGGGATAAATTATTGTGGAAACTAGAGACAGATAAATTACAAGAAAATAAAGAAAGTGACCTAAACCAGGTGAGTAGTTCTGATAGTGGAGGTAATAATAATGATGATACTCTTACATACAATAGTGTTCGTTTAAGTACAGTGGAAACAAAAAATGATGAGGTAGGTGAGGTTAATACAAGTGATAATCAGAAAGGTGTTAGTTTAAATGCAAAACAGGTGGCAGTAGACAAGGTGAGTAATAATGATAATTCTAATAATGAGTTAACAAGTAATAGCAAAATAAAAAGTGATAACGTTGTTATAAGAAAAAATGTGGTGAATAATAATAGTGGCGATGAAGTGTTAGTGGAAATAGAGAGTAGTAATAAGATAGTGGTCGATGAGAGGTTACGTTGGTGAAGGGCAAATTTTCCCTGTTGTTTAAGTGGAGTAAAAACTCCGCTAGTGTTTTATGAGGACAAGGTTTCCTCCAGTAGTTATGTGAGAGACGAGGTGTCTCTAAATAGGTCCCCTGTGTATCATGAGTTCCCTGGAAGAGCCAGGATGTGTTATGATAACGTTATGTTGCCTTTGGTGTGGAGGGAGAGAGTAAAATGGAGTTGTATAAGCGATTTTGAGAGAATGGGAGATATAGAATTATTCATGTAGAGAGAGAGAGCGAGAGAGAGAGAGAGAGAGAGAGAGAGAGAGAGAGAGAGAGAGAGAGAGAGAGAGAGAGAGAGAGAGAGAGAGAGAGAGAGAGAGAGAGAGAGAGAGAGAGAGAGAGTAGATGACTCTGAAAATAAGGAGAGGATAAAATATTTAAGGGTGACAGATAATAATACTGACGGTGACAAGACCAGAATTATGGATGTAGACAGGTTATATGATTTAATAACAATGAGGGATAATCCAGCAGATTATTATGTGGGTATAACGGAACAATGTGAAACAGTAAATAATAATAATAATAATAATAATAATAATAATAACAAAATGAAAGTAATTAAAAGTGAATTGTATTATAAAAACATAAGATTGCTGTTTGATGACGGAGGGTAAAGAGTATTGTTAATGAACATTTAAATATGTGAGTGTAGTGGTTTTGAAATGGACTGAATTATGAAATGATTTGTGGTAAATAATAAGAGATAACAATGTGGATTGTATATATTTTTGTATTGATGTTAAATATATTTGTGGAATAGATTATGTGGTATTTTGTATTTTAGTTTATGTAAACAATGTATGTATGCAAGAGGAATTGATTTTATAAATATAATAATATTTTATTTTTCCAGACTAAATAAATAACGAGAATAATTGTGAAGTTTATAATGCAAGTAAATGAATTGAAATGGTGTTGAATAATGTAATCAAAATAACTTAGTGTTTTAGAAACTGATAGAGTTAAATAAATTTGAGACGGATTAATCAATTAATTAATGTTGTATAAATAGATTTTGGTAATAAATTGAAACGATTTTTCTGAGATTTGAACTTTATAATAAATAACAAATGAGTAAACGTAGAATGTGTTTAGTTGTGGAGTCATATGGTTGTTATAATGTATCAGAAGGTACATATGGTTATGTACAATATATTTGTTGTAATGAATGTTTATATTTTTGAGTTTATGACAGTAATCATGTTTTTATTTGACTGAATGATTGACCATATCGATGGCCTAGTTCAAGACAGCAACAACTCAAAAAAACTAGTTTTAAGATAATTGGGTTTAAAGTTTTTGTGCTTGCTATTATAACGTATAGCTTCTGTCACAATTACCTCCAGTATTTCTGGTTTTGTTTATCATAAAGATTACAATTTCAACATTAATTAGATGGTAAATTGATGTTCGTATCTTTTTGTAAATGTGATATATTTATTATTGTTTAATTACGTTTTGAGTTGTTTCTCTACTGAACTGACATTGTAGAGTGTTTATGATGAATTTATAGTTGTTGCTACTGTACGAAGCAAAGTAAGCCATTAAATTACTCCATATTTATTTAAAATGCAATCACTTAAGGATTATTCTCTACTTTTACTCTATAAAATAGTACAACAATGATGTTTGAATTTCAAAGTTTACAAAATAATTGCTGACTCTTTTGTGCCTGGTTACTTCCAGTCCGAGTCCTACTGCTAACGGTTAATATTTTAAAAAACAGTACTAAATAAAACAAAATTACTAACATAAAAACACTGGAAAATTGAATAATTACAGTATTGTTTAGAGTTCAATTTGTAGAAACATTGGAAAATCTAAAACCAAAAATTTTTTCTTCAGAGTTCAAAATTTTAAAACAATGGAAAATCAAAACAAAAAATTATACTTATTCTCATTCTGAGTTCAACGATTCATAGAACTGCCAATATTGATAGGGAATGCTGTTATTTCTGCACAATGAAAGTAGATCATCAATCTTTGCTCTTGATATTGCTGATGGACGTGTATAAGCCTTTTTCAACTGCTATGTTGATCCGGCCATAATTCTCTTGTGTGTATGATGTTTTGTAAAACATCACGTTTGGTTCTGCTTTTTCGACTCTTAAGACACACAGGTTATTCCAGTTAACATCTTCGCCATTTTCATCAGTCTTGAAATTTTTACCCATACTTTCTTGCAGACTTTTGACATCTAAGATGTCTTCAGTTGACATTTCTACTGTTTTATAAGGGTGACCTTTTGTTTTAGAGAGACCTATTATTGGAACAAGCTGGGAAGGGATGTAGATTGGTCCTCCATTCAAAGCTCGTTTCTTAGACCACTCAATCACAGCATGCATACTATCGCCCTCGTTTTGGGTGTGCCCTACAACGAGAAATTTGATCGTTATAGTATTGACAGTTTCAGAGTTCATGACATGAAACATAAGAAGAGAAGCCATAAACTTATTTTTATGCTGTCCAGCACAGTTGCCTGCATAAAATATAATGTCATGTGCCTCACATTCTTGTAAATACTTATATACACAGCTTGCGATGTCGTTTGCGCCTCTTTTACCGATGCCTTAATGCCATAAGTAGCACGTTCCTTTTTTTCAGAAATGTTAAAAACCGTAAAATTGTAGCAAGAGAGTCTTCTTTTATAATAAAACTGACTGACGTCTCCACAAGGAAGCGCCAATAACAGCTTGTAAGTCGAAACAACAAACCTGGAAATTTTTGTTTTTCTCTGCGTTCTTTACATCACTTTCTTTCTCTGCTCTACTTAGTTGTTTTTCAAGAATGTGACTGTCATAAGTTGTCACATTGAGCACACTGATCTTTTTTTGGCCTACAAAAACCAATGTTATACTCTGTATTAAAAAAAGTTTCATACATACTTAATTTTGCATATGGCTCTCCGTTTTCCTTGCATGCAGACACATACATGCGGTACATTGCTGCCAGTGTTAAACTTCTTTAACAATATCCAAATACTTCTTTGTACAAGATGCGCAGCAATAGTATGAATCTACTACCGCAAATGATTCTATGTGCCTTTTAATACCTGCCTTCAACTCTGGAGGTAATTGTCTTCCACTCTTACCACGACGCCCTCACTTATCTGGTTCTATTACACCTTCATCATTCTTTTTCTTACAAGCAGAGAAGATCATTTTGCTGCTAATATCTAAAGTTCTTAGATAAAATAATTTACACACCCTAACTTTCGAACCACAAATATCCAAGTAATAGCCATAGTTCAGTGACCTGTTGCTGTCAATCTTTTTGTATGTGTATTTAGACTGTATTTCTGTCATACTTTGAATCAGGTAGTCTCTTTGTCGGTCAATGCTGCCTATTTTACAATAACTATTGTGAAGAGCCTTCCTTTCATCTGTTATTCTTGTAGAACACCTCAACCTACATTTGTCATTGCGAGGGGGTTTTACAGTTCGTTCTTCTACATGACCTGAGACATTGACATAGCTTTTGCCCAAGTTTCTCCTTTTTTGACACATTTTTAGCCCATTTGTCCGGTAGCCTGGTGCGTTTTTTGCTTTTTCGATCACCTTTAACATTTAACCCTTCAGTTTCATTTTGAAACGGTTCATCAGGCATATTTATGTTTTTTAAATTGTTATTTTTATGTGTCACATTTCCGTTATGACTAGGAATTTCGCTTCTTTCACTGCCACTGTTGGAAGAACTGCCATCACTTTCAGGAATGTAATTGTTATCACTATCGTCACTCTCTACCGGAAATTCGTCCAGTTCACAATCACTGGCATTAGAGCTTAACTTTGAAGTATACCTTGAAATCTTACTTGTAACAGAGTCATAAAGAGTAATGAATTTACTTGAATCTTGTACTTCTTGCACCACCTTTTCATGGATATCGGAATCCAAAGCCCCTTCCAACTTACCATCTCCATCATGATTTGTTTGTAGTAATGCTACAGTATAATCTGAAATGGCACTCATATCACATTCATTAACATCAGTATGTAAACATGTTTCCATAGAGAAACAACTCGAAATGTTTCGGTATGGAACTAAGTTGAAGTGTAGTTTCTGTTCTAAACAGAAACATGTCTAAATGTTGCTGTATTGAACTAGGTTTATGCAAGCACAAAAATATTTCTAGAGTGAATTAACGCTTTTCTGGCCCACAATATTATGTTTTGACTTGGTTCTTTATTGAAATATGTAGAGCAGCATATGAACAATGCCTATCAAGCAATAATTTAAAATCTTGTTTTTTTTTTAGTTGTTGCTGTCTTGAACTAGGCCATCGATATGTAAGTATGAATTTTGTAATGCAATTGAAGTAAAGTAAAATGTTTTAATAATGAAAGTAAATGAATTTGAAAGAATTTAACGTAGGTGAGGTATGTAATTCAAAAAGTAAAATTTGAATTTGAAATGATATGTAGAATGAATGTTGATAATAGATTTTAATTTTTTGGAGAATTTAATGGTACAATAAATGATAAATAATCAAAGGTTGAGGAATAAAAGGTTCAATTGAAATTAAAGTTGAAATGTGTGTAAATTTTATTCAGATGCAAATGAGATGTTTATTTTAATTGAATAAGGTTCATGTTCTTTATGAATGTTTATGTTGTATTATGTTTGTTATGTTAGTGTGTAGAAATCTTAAACATATATATATATATATATATATATATATATATATATTTCAATCACTTTCTGCTACAGTCCATTTCTTGATGTATATAATACTATAATACTTATAACTAATTTACCTCAAGATATATTTTTTCCTTTAGGAACATGTTTCGGGAGATCCTGTTCTCCCATCTTCAGCCTTCGCCATCTTGCTTCTGGTGCAGTATTTGTGTGTTGGCTTCTGGATGTTATTAAGGTGGTTTGTTGGTCTTTGGTCCTTCAATGTTCCATTATTGTGTGTGGTTGTGGTATCTGTTTTTGTATTTTGTGTATTTTCGATGTTGAGTGCTTTGAATATTGTGTCATGTTTTGTATTGATTTGTATTTGTTCTGGTATTAATTTGTTTTGTGTTTTATGTTTGTAAATCTGTAAATTTTCCCAAATGTTCATTATGGTGCCTTTGTGTGGTATATGTTTTATTAGTGTTACATTGGTTATGTCTGGGAATTCATGTCCTGTGTTTATTGCATGTGTGGCTAAATTGGATTTATATATGTTTGGTTTTTTGTATGCATTTAGGTGTTCAAAATAACGTTTTTTCAGCTGTTTTTTTGTTTGTCCTATATAACATTTATTGCAATCTTGGCATTCAATTTTGTATATACCGTTGGTTGTTGTATTATCTTTGTTGTGTGAGCTATTTAGATTTTGTAATTTATTTTTATTAGTTTTGTATGCTATTTTTATATCTGTGTTTTTAAATAGTTTTGTTAGTTTTGTCATTGTATTATTTATATATGTGAATGTGGCCCATTTTTTGTTGTTGTTATTATTTATGTGTTGTTCAGTTTGATTAATTCTTAATTGTTCAGTTTTTATTTTGTATTTGATTTTATTTTCTATTTTGATCATAGTATTTTTATTGTATCCATTTGCATAACCAATTTGGTATATTATATTTCTTTCTTTGTCAGTTTCTTGTTTGTTTAGGGGTATTTTGTACATTCTGTTAAATAACGAATAAAATGCTGCCATTTTATGTTGTGGTGGGTGGTCAGAATGGTTAGGTATAATGATGTTAGTGGAAGTTGGTTTTCTATATATTGCATATTGTATGTGTTTGTTGTATCTTGTGATGGTTATGTCTAAATAGTTGATTTTGTTATGTTTTTCTTTTTCTTCTGTGAATTGTATTTTGGGATGTATGTTATTGATTTGTTTCAGTATGTTCTCTGCATTTGTGTTTTTGTTATTTGATACATATAGTCCATCATCTACATATCTTATCCATATGCCATCTGGGTCATGTGTTTTTATGATATTTTGTATTTTGGTGTCTATATGTTGTAGGAATATTTCTGCTATTATGCTTGATAATGGTGATCCCATTGCTAAACCTTCTTTCTGTTGATAAATTTTGCTATTAAATTCAAAGTAATTTTGTTTTAGTATTAGTTGGAGACTATTTTTTATTTCGGTTATATATTGTTTGTTTTCATTTTGTTTTATAAGTTTGTTTATTATTATGTCAATTGTTTCTTCTACTGGGATATTAGTGTACATGTTTGTTATGTCATATGATGTGAAAAAAGTATTTTCATTTATATTTATTATTTTTAGTTTGTCTATTAATTCGTATGTATTTTTTATGTTATGATGGTTATTTGTTAGATGGTTATTTTTTAGTTTTTGTGCTATTATTCTTGCTATTTTGTATGTAGGAGCTTTTTTGAAATTGATTAATGGACGTATTGGGTTGTTTAATTTGTGTATTTTTATTAGGCTGTTCATTTTAGGTGGTTCTGGATTATTGTTTATATATATGTCTATGTTTTTATTGTTGAAAATGTTTTTATTTGTTTTTATTAGTTTTATTGTTTGTTTAAGATAGTTTTCTGTTGGGTTTTTATCTAGTTGTACGCATTTATTATTGTTGATGAAGTCTTCGGTTTTTTTGATGTAGTCTGTTTTATCAATGATTACTGTTGCTTGACTTTTGTCTGCTTTAGTTATTATTAAATTATTGTTCTTTACTTTATTTTTAATTTCTTTTATTGTTTTATTGTTTTTCTTTTGTTTATCTTTGTTTTTCATTTCGCTAGTGATTATTTTTTTAATTATATGTGTTGCTTCTGTTTTTTTTCTTCTTGTATATTGTCTTTTATTAGGTTAATGGCAAATTCTGTTTCTACTATTAAATTTTCTAGATTTTTGTTTGCATTTTGGGTTATGTTAGTTTTTGACATATTGTTTAAATATTCTGTTTCTTTTTTGTTAAATTCTGTATTGCTGAGGTTAATGGTTCGAGGGTAAAATGTGTGTTTATTTTTGTTTTTTTGTTCTTGATTTTTGTTTTGTTGTTTTAATGTGTTAAGTTTTTTGTTGATTGTATAAGTCTTTTTGTTTTTCTCAAATCTTATTTTATTTTCTATGTTATTGTATTTATTATTCCAAGTGATTGGATGTAATAAACTTGTTAGCTCTAAGTGTAGTTTGTATATGTCTAGTGTTATGCTATTTTTCTTACTGTATAATTGATTAATTTCGTTTTGTATCCATAGCCTTTGTGCTTGTTTTATAGTTTTTTGAGCAGTCATATTTTTGTTGTTTGTGTTTATGTTGATGTATTTAGGTGTTAATTTATGTTTTTGGCATTGTCTATTGAAGTATATGTTTATGTTTGTGTTCATTAGTTGTTTTTTTCGTGTTTGAAATTTGTTTAACAATTTGGTAATGTGGTTATATGGAATTGTGGTTATGTTGTTTGTGTACATGTTAATGTATATTTATGTGAGAGATGATTTGTTATCCGTTATTTGGTAGTTGATTTCACTTATTTGCTATTCACTTCACTATTTTTTTTCTTCACTATACACTTTTGTTATTGCTTTGTTTTACAACCTCACTTTTCGTTTTTTCACTGTAGGCTTATTTACCTTGTATGGTTATATTATTTCAATCACTTTCTGCTACAGTCCATTTCTTGATGTATATAATACTATAATACTTATAACTAATTTACCTCAAGATATATTTTTTCCTTTAGGAACATGTTTCGGGAGATCCTGTTCTCCCATCTTCAGCCTTCGCCATCTTGCTTCTGGTGCAGTATTTGTGTGTTGGCTTCTGGATGTTATTAAGGTGGTTTGTTGGTCTTTGGTCCTTCAATGTTGCATTATTGTGTGTGGTTGTGGTATCTGTTTTTGTATTTTGTGTATTTTCGATGTTGAGTGCTTTGAATATTGTGTCATGTTTTGTATTAATTTGTTTTGTGTTTTATGTTTGTAAATCTGTAAATTTTCCCAAATGTTCATTATGGTGCCTTTGTGTGGTATATGTTTTATTAGTGTTACATTGGTTATGTCTGGGAATTCATGTCCTGTGTTTATTGCATGTGTGGCTAAATTGGATTTATATATATTTGGTTTTTTGTATGCATTTAGGTGTTCAAAATAACGTTTTGAACTGACCACCCACCACAACATAAAATGGCAGCATTTTATTCGTTATTTAACAGAATGTACAAAATACCCCTAAACAAACAAGAAACTGACAAAGAAAGAAATATAATATACCAAATTGGTTATGCAAATGGATACAATAAAAATACTATGATCAAAATAGAAAGTAAAATCAAATACAAAATAAAAACTGAACAATTAAGAATTAATCAAACTGAACAACACATAAATAATAACAACAACAAAAAATGGGCCACATTCACATATATAAATAATAAAATGACAAAACTAACAAAACTATTTAAAAACACAGATATAAAAATAGCATACAAAACTAATAAAAATAAATTACAAAATCTAAATAGCTCACACAACAAAGATAATACAACAACCAACGGTAGTTGGTGTCGTATACGACGAGTGTGAGTCTATGATAATTAGCGTTAACCAATGAGAATGCAAGTAGATGCACACAGGAGGACGTTTGGCCATCTTGAAAACGGCGAAGAAAGCGTCAGTCGGCTCCCAAACTCAAAACCGCGCAGTTGCGTGGGTGTGCGGTTCGCCTAAAATCTGTGCAATAATGTAGACCGACCGGCAGAAATTCAATAAAAATGTAATACGATATGTCAATAACAGTGGAGTGTCAGACTTCGGTTCAGTAAACGGGCCCTCGAGCCAAAATTTAATAAAAGTGCTAAAAAATGTGATTAAACTATAAATAATAATGTAATACAGGATTCAAACAGTAGTGAAACTTCAAACAACATTCAGTGAACATTATTTTAATCAGTGAAAACATAATTTGGACAACCAAATGAACAGAAAACGGACTGTCTTCAACACGTGCTTTTCATGGAGACAACAGGAAAGTAACTGTTTCAAAATTAAGTAAATCATTATAACAAATTAAAAAAGAGCTCTAAAGTAAATGGGGTAAAATGTGTGAATGGTAAGAATGAATGAGCGGGTGCTGGGTTGCCTTATCAAAAAATATTTAATTTAAGAATAATACGTAGATATACTACAGTCTGTTTTGTGACATAAGAATCAATGATGAAATGAATAGAAAGTAAGGAAGTTAAAAAAAAAAGAGAAGATAAAGAAATGTTAAATAAAGCTGAGATAGTAACAAATTCAATGAGAGTCGAATTTACTAAACAACACAAACCCTAAATCACACTTATAGGTCATAAGTTCGAGTGAACGATCCTGGACCCGATAAAGGTAAGAATCTTGGAATATGTGTATTTTTTATTAATTATTATTTTGCAATTAAATGTACTATCACAGTACATGTATGTACGACCCACTTTGTACTGTATCTAAAAATGAAATGCATACGATAAAATTGGATAAATGGTTTAATTATAATTGCTTTAATTATCTGTGAGTACAGTAAATAAAATATATATGGTAGTGTACATGAACGACTTTCCTTAATTATGAAAACAAGACAGAAATTACGGTCTGCTTTCTTTTGGCTCATATATGTTCTAATTTATAAAGAAATGAAGATTTTGGGTGTTAAGTAAACTATGTAGGCAGAAAATTAATAAAACATGTTACGTATATTTTACTATACAATTAACCTATGTAAAAACAAACACTTTAATGTATACTGTACAGTTAAAAAGTTTAAAACCCTCGGATTTATGAGAAAAAGTCGGTCATTTTCTTTTGTTTTATGTTACTCAGATGTCTGTCAGCTGCATATCTCTCCACTTTTTCAGATTCAGTACATCGACTGGTGTTGAAGTAGGCTGTTGTTCAACATATCAAAGGGCTATTTCTAAAGCGTCTTTCCCAGTTGCGTGAGAAATTTTTCTTTCTTGATCCTCGTCAGAGTCATTCTCACTTTCATAATCCTCATTATTATTCATTACAGCATTAATAATTTCATTATCGTCCATTTCTTTCTCCACATTTTCATCTTCATTTAACCATTTGACTGTCTCTTGTTCTTCAGCAGCTTCGCATCCTGGTAATTGTCTCACTAATAACAAGAGTTCATTTTCTGTAGGGTTGGGCATAATATCATCTGAAACAACAGGTGGCAGAATTTTTTGCCAAGATTTTTGCAGAGTAGTCTCAGAAATTGTATTCCACATATCAACTAACTATCGTAAATATCGTCCTTAATATTAAGTTTTTTTTAAATCTTGTGTTATATCAATATTACAGTCATCCGTAATTTCCAAAATTGAAGTCAGTAACTTTTTTTGTACAGTTTTTTATTGCTGTGATAACACCTTGATCCATCGGTTGTATAATCGATCTAACATTATATGGCAGGAACTTGGCTTTAATTTCTTCATGTTTGAGGAAATCACTCGAAGGTTGACTGGGAGCATTATCTAATACAAGAATAACCTTTTCTGGACGACTTTTTGATTTAAGAAATTTTTCACTTTTTGAACAAATTCAGTATCAAACCAGTCTTGAAATAAAAAGGAATCGATCCAAGCAGATTTCTGAGCGCGATAATAAATGGGTAATAAATAGATGATTGATTTATGTTTTTGAAAGCCCTAGGTTTTACAGATTTTTCTAAAACAAAAAGTGGTAATTTATGTGTCCTGAAGCATTCGACCAAACAGCAATAGTAATTCTGTCTTTAGACAACTTATGACCTGGCGCATTTAGTATGTAGTGGAAGCATTCTATAATTCAGCCCTGTTTCATCAATATTATAAATCTGAGCAGCCACCATGTTTTCATCATTTTTATAAACCGATTTGAAAAATTAATAGCACCTGATGGATCAGCTGATAACTTTTCTCCACAAATCGATAAAACCTGTATAGCTTGTCGTTTTTCCATTTCGTTAATCACTTGGCAAAAAATTCGCATCACCATTAAGCAACCTATTTAAATGTAAAGCCTTTTCTTGAATTACTGGACCATTCAAAGGCACACCTTTGTGTCATTACTGAACAAACCACAGGCATAGAACATTTATCTAGTGTTTCCAAATTTGGTTTCTTCATTGTAAAACGAGACGCTAAAGCAGTACTAGTTTCACTTGTTACACTACACTGGAGCACGAAGATTTTATGTTTACTTTATTTTTCTCCCAGTCCTTTACGGTGGTTTCCCCGACCCTAAAGTTTTTTAACAGACTCTCCTTTTTTTAAATGGTCCAATGCATCCAATTTTTTTCTCTAATGAAACAACCACGCACTTTCTTTTATCAGCCATGTTTATAACATGCAGTATATAAATTAAATTTAGTACAGTACACACAAATACTCTAGAGTACACTCAAAAATTTAAAGGACAAATTTAAAATTTTCAATTTAGACTGTAAATTCAACGCACAAAAACTGTACAATTTCTTCAAACAAGTTAATAACTGCACGGTGTCTAAAATAAAACTGATGTAATTAGGCCTAATGGAAAGAGGACAAATGATTAGTCACTACCGGATATAACTCATTTTCAAGACTCCAGCTGTTACCCTTTTATTTACAATGTCAGTTTGTCAAAATACACACTGATTTGTGACACAGTAAAGTATTTTAACAGTGGTAATCATTAAGCATAGTACAGTATTTCATCGTTAATAGAATATAATGTACGTACAGTACATAATCTTTATTAAAAAATGATTAATAACATATTAGTGTATGTATGTATAGTTAATTTTTTCCACCCTCTCTAGTGAAACAGTCGGTTAATGGAATGGTCGGTTAAGAGATCGTTGGTTAAGAGAGAGGCTACTGTACTGTACTTTAAAAAAATTATGAAGACAATACACACCATAAAAACTATGTAGAAACAATGAAATAATTTTAGAGATTGGCAGTAACATAATTGTCACCATAATATATTAATATATAGTACATTTAACACAAAATCACACTGGAAAAAAAAATAAAAAAATAAATAAAATAAACGGTAAGTAGAACCAAATAAAATTTTGTAAACTCAACAAAATTAAAATGTCATCACATAAAAACAAAACTGTCATCATAAAAAAAAATTGAAGGAGCAAGTTAAATTGTAAGAAGATATGAAGCAAGGATAAAATTAAAAAAATTATAACTTATGATTTAGAAAACAGTCTTTCTCAGTGATTCAATTCCAACATATTGATCAACGGGTCAGTATTACAAGAACAAGGTATTGCTGAAACTATGAAGATTCAAGGTCCAAGCACCTAATGTTGGAAAAGACAGCTACAACAATGATTTAAGATGATTATAGGATAACAATGACAACCTGGTTGTGTTTTTGAATATAAATAATTTATGCAAATTAGCAACAATTTTTAGATTATGCCTACATGAATTATAGTACTGTATATAGTAATTTGTTTACTCTATTCAAGAGGGTGCTGTAACAATCCAACAGACATTCAGCAAATTTTTTATAAAACTGATAAATTATTGTTTGCAACCAACATATTGAACTTTCATGAACTGAGTGATTATCTGCAATAAACCTTTTTAAAAAACATAATTTGTATGTTTGTTATAGCATAATCCTTTATGCTGTAACACCAAATTGCAAAAGAGCATAGGGCCAGTTATGGCTTAAAATTGCTGTATTAGGTCATGTATTTTTTGCACTCTTTTAGGAAAAAATTAGTTTTGAAGTAGGAATGTGTAAATTATAAGAAGAAAGTAAATATGGTATTTGTGAGTTTTAACTTTACTGATATTGTGGTGACATTTTTGTCTTCTACTCTTCTATGTTATATAAATACAGAAAAAATACTTTTAAATGCAGTTGGCCCTATTTATGGAGAAAAAATAAAATAAATACCCACATATGCCTGCAAGCATAGCTGTATGATGTGCCATGTTAGCAACAATAACTGTGTAGTTAGTGGAAACACCACAGTCAAGTGATAGCGCACTAGTTCACAGTCAATGACTGTGTATGACGTCATAAATTTATATGAAGCTTGGGATTACGTATCATGGCAGTTCGTCTGCAATTTGCCAAATTAACCTGGATGTTCACACACACATGTAATATACACGTTTACCTGTGAATATGAAATACATGCTTACAGAAAACATAAACGTATCTCTCTACACGAACGCAAGTTCGCGCATAATATATACATTTGCCTACACATCAAATTACCTATACATTTGCCGACAGACATCAAAGCATTAGATCGCAATATCGCAATGGGTGGTCCTTTAATGAGCCATTTCTGTTCACTCCGCTTGCAGCTAAGACAATATCATATTTATGTGGGTCCACCACAAAACAATACGTGCGCATGTGCGTATGCCCCATGGAAATATGGCACATCCTTGAAGGCAATACAATATTCTGTCAGAATTACCTTTTTTTTTAATCTGTTTAAAATTATTTTCCCATGTTTATATATCATAGAATAAAAATAAAGAAAAAATATTCACAACAATACCAGAAAAGTTGAGAAAACTCAAAAATACTCTTTATTGACACCACGAAGCAGCACCATCTTTCATGTTCAATTACATACCATGTCTGCATGCTTGGTAACGCATCAGCTGCACTCCATTCCATCTGTATACCAATAAAAATACTTTTAAATGCAGTTGGCCCTATTTATGGAGAAAAAATAAAATAAATACCCACATATGCCTGCAAGCATAGCTGTATGATTGAATGCCAAGGACCAACTGAAGACAAACTATATATAATTTTCTATTTTTATAAAACTTTGTTTTAATTCACTAACTATAGTGTGCAACTTAAATACGTATTCACATTCAACAAGAGTAACAGTAAAAAAGAAATTCTATATATGACGTGTGTTCATCACTGAGGGGCAATGGAATGCACAAGTCAGAAGATACCGACAGATGTTTTAACAGTGTACGTAAAATAACATACTAACATATAGTGACACACGTCTGTGTGTGTGTGTGCACGAAAGAAACATATATCATTTGTTTTCATCTCTTCTGTATCTCTCTCTCACACACACAAAAGCACACATGGTTGTGTAATAAGAGGGAGAGATAAAACAAAAGGCATTTGTCACACACAAACACACACACAACCAGAGACAGAGAAAATATGCAAATTTAAAAATTTAACAGTTCATTAACACACTAATTTTTAGTTTCAATGAATAAGATGACTACTCTATTTGTAATCAGAAATATGCGATATTTTGACGTCATAAATTTCTGTGATGCCACACATTACAACACACATAAATTACTGTAAAATGTGTTCAAAGTAAAAGGTTTGTGTTGCTATTGTGATTTTCATGATCCAAAACTATACGTAAATAATTTGAAAAATATGTAGTGGTAGCAGTGAAGTTATTGGAGCCTTTCAATATAGAAGAAATGTAAGTAAGCAAGACAGGTTAACTGTCATTTGTCACTAGGAGGTTAAAACTGGTGTACAAATACAGAAATGCATGCCAGCAGCTTTTGGGGGTATTTATCTTTTTTTCTCTATAAATAGGTTTGATTGCCATTTAAATTTATTTTTTCAGTGTTTATATAACACAGAATAACAGGAAAAAGTACTTCACCACAATATCAGAAAAGTTAAGAAAACTTACAAATACCATAAATAAAACACCATATTATGAATATGTACTTTATTGATATGTTCTGTTATGGACTTTTATTTTATCAGTAACATGTATGCGCTTCTGAAACACCAAACTTCCTCTCCGCAGCTCAGTTGCCATTTTTCTTCGCATATTAAATTATGTAAACTCTGAACTTGCCATGGGGTTAATCGTTGTACAGACAAATTTTTCTTACATTATGTTGTACATGTCATGTCGAGTATTAATAATAATATGTACACACTTTTCTGATACAGAATACTAAAGTCACTGTCACTGTCAATGTGTATGTAGTTTTGTAACTCTGCTACTTTGTCCTAATGCACTGGAATTATATGCACCACAGATTCTTCTGGGGTAGTTTTTTGACTGGATATAAGTTTGAAACCCTCTTTAGGAAAGGAGAATAAGATGTTTGTTGTGTAACTTGTTCCATGCTTTACTTAATATATATAACTTGTGTCTAGGAGATTAATTTTAGTTTGCACCTTTAAAGTGATGTTATCCTAAATTTTAAAAACAACTTGCTGATGGGAGACATGTTGGGAAATACACAATTTTAACTGCACTGGACTGCATTATTAAATGCATTATAGGCTGTGCAGTTATCAATGAAAAGAACTGCCATGGAAAACATTTACCACGAAATGATGGAGACCAGCTGTTTTTTTCAGAAAACATGTCACCAGCGATAAGAACTTGTAAATTTTCACTGTCACTTTCCATGTCAATTAGTTCATTGGCACTCTCATCACTTTCACAGCTTTTAACTTGCACTGTTTTATGATATACAGGAGCCATAGTTACCTTCTTGTAGACAGAGTCGTACTCATTTAGAGAAACATTTAATACTGGTGATATGTGAGTAAACATTTTAAACAGTGCAGGCACAATTTCATTTTCTTTGTTCAATCTCTGAATTCAAAATGAATCGAGCATGAGTGAAACAATTTTCAATCGTTGTAGGTACCACGAGGTTCTGTTCTGTTTGTAACAAATTACAAGTGAGTGTCCACCACATTTACACAGAAATCTTTTTCGCCTCTATAGCAACCAAGTATTTCTGCAGAAGTAATTTCCTATACTGAAATTTTAAATTTTGAGTAATACCTGGATCACAAGTTTCTAAGATACTAGTAGAAAAATATTCTACTATTCTTACTAGTTGTAACATATTCGGTGGTAGGTAAGAATAAGTTTAATTGCCATCAGTTTTATGACACTTGAGTGGACAGGACAGTTATCAACACTTAACATAAATTTTCTCTTCAGAGAAGTGAAATGTTTTTCTAATGAAACTCGCCATTAATGATAGATATCATCCAAGCTCGTTTGTTAGCTTTATATTTTACTTTTTAACATTTTTAAAACAGCTATGCTTTACACTTTTACCTGTAACAAGTAAAGAAGTTTTTCTGACCCATCAGTATTGCAAACTACCATCACTGTCACTCTCTCTTTGGACTTTTTACTGCCAAAGCACTCTTTGCATTGATTTCAGTGTGTTATCAAGCATGCAACGGAAAAATAGTTCTGTTTCATCCGCGTAGAAAATATCATTTCAAAATATTTTGTTAAAGCCAGCAAAAAAATTATTTTTAACAAAACTTTTTCAAATTAATGAAGCTTTGTAAGTATGTTAACCATACAAATTATAATTGTAAAATATAAGCAGAGATCAGGATCTGAATCATATCTAATCTCAACCAATATTTTGTATTAAACACTTTCCACTGTATCTTCCTGTTAGCAGCAAACATTTTGTTGTCTAATCAACAAAACCATTTTTCAAAAACCTCATTGGTCATCTATGATTTTTTTTTTGTTAGCTTTGTAATGAATAGGTAAACGTTTCATTTCCTTTATTTGAACATCTTGCTTTTGTCAACTTTCCGATCATTAACAGAGAAAATGTTTCAGAGCAATCCATATTTGCCTCACCCAAAATCGTTACTTTTTTTTACCGTTTTTCTCACCCTTACATTATTCTACCTTAAAGTAAATGTTTTGTTTAACCCATTTGCTGACTTTGACGAGTGTACCACGCACCATTTTATCAGTACCGTGGAGACTTTGACGAGTGTAGCTCGCGCCACTTGTTCAGTTCACTGACTTTGACGGCAATCACTTGCCCATGTTGTTTCAATGTAAGAACTGCTTTGTAGTAGTTTTATGAATCTCCAACAGATGTCGGGCAAATATAAATGCATTCTACATGTGTTTTTATTTACTGCTATGTAGCATTGTTTAACATATTTGTAGGTATTAATCTGCAATAAAAAAATAGGAATAGACATTTTTTGAAAACTAATTCCTTAAAAAAATAGTCAGTGAATGGGTTAATCACACTTAGTGATGAGGTTAGAAAATTTGTTGAACCACGTGTTTGCTTCTTTAGATCAACTGACACACTTGAACCACACTGTTCAAAATATGCCATTTCTGTCTTCAATCAAAATATGTCTTAAAAACTTTCAAACCAACTCATGCTGGCTTTAAACCCATTAATTATAAGTTTTCTGCAAATTCTTCTGCTTTAACATGTCTCACTGGACCGCCTAAAAGAATGGTAGTCATGCACTTGTTTCAACCATTTCAAAACACACTTCTGGATATCAAAACCTTTGGATACTCCCCACTTCATGTATGTTTCCTGTTTTCTCCATCTCGCATGTTCCAACTTTGCATAATTTTTCCTCGTTCTTTAGATAAGTTGACAGCATTTGTAGCAATATTCCATATTTCTTTGTGATATCACACATCTGTTTTATGACCTCTTCTACATCTTCAATAAATTAAAACTTTTTCGATAAGGGTAAACTACAGTACATTCCACAATTAGACATTCAGGAACACTACTAAAAACAATTAAACCTTCACAGAATGCTTGTAACGTGTCTAAATTGGGTCATGTTATTTCTTACAGTTGTGGGATAATTGCATTTTATTTATTTCATTTTGTGTGGGATTTTATAAATTTATTGTGAAAGTTTTATTTCCCGGCAACGTTATTTCCATTACAACAGAACACGTGGTAAGAAACAGTGGTGAAACAAAGCAGTAAGACACAGTTGTTGTCGAGTAACGCGGCAAGGAATTCGCGCCACCCTAATTTTCTCAGAACTCTGTATATGTGTGGCGACACGAGTACTTAACATCTCAAGCATGCGCGCTGTTAGTGACGCCGTGAAAATCCAATGAAGCGGTAAAACATGGCGCTGGAGTGAACGATTTGGGACCGCAACCAGCCAACTACAGGAAATGTCGTTAAACCCCGCCCACTGCTAGACATCAGTGTAGCAGAGGCAAATATCGTCCCTGGTTACCACAAATATAACGACTATGTTCCATGCATAGAAGGAATACGCCACAACAAATTAAGCATGAACGGGGACGAAAACCTGTTGGCCGTGAATACGAAGTTCCGCCCGCTCAGAGAAGTACACTTCCCAGTCCTACTCTGTACGTGTCGGCCGACACCAGAGCTAAGTATGCTCTATTAAATTTCATCAGTTTTTTGATATCAAAGGGAATTAATCTCTTTAAACAAGTGACAGTGATGGAGGAATAGTTGCAGAACATTCACATCTAAATTTGTTGATTCAGTTTTTGTTTTTCCAGGACGTTTACAACTTACCGCGGTGTGGCCACGAGGTCACTGAAGAACGCTTTGCTGGCGGGGACTTTATATCATGTATTAACTCGAGTAATCAGGGTAATGGGGTTTTACAATAGAATGTGAGTAGTGAGTGAAAGGCAGGCTGGGCTATCTTGAGTAAGTAATTAGTATTAGTTATATATGTAAAAGTAAAATGTAGGAAACAAAGTTGCACAACATTTGACGACATGTAAATGTATTTGGTAAACAATAATTTCAATAGTTGATCATTAAAACTAATTATTTCTCTTCAGAACGATGTGTAGAGTTAGTTATTTCGATAACCCATGAAACACATGTTTGTATCTAGCGTTCGCACGAAAGAATCCTGGCCCCAGAGAAACGAAACTTTGAAGGTAGGTGGGAGTTGTATTTATGTATTTTATATATTTTAAAGTGTATTTGATCATCACAAGTGGCTTCCGATACAGGGACAGTTTTTATTAATTAAAAAACTACATTAGTAAAAACCGTACCTACAGAAAAGATACAAACATGTTTTTGGGGTTAGCGGAATGAAACAAAAGTGCGTTATTAACGAAAAAAAAAAAATGGTTATATAATATATTATATTGATTATATTATAGTTACACAAGTATCAAGTATAAAATAAGAAATGGCAGATAACAATGAAGTCAGCTTATCTGACAGTCAGACCGAGAGTCAAGTAAATGCTGACTCCGGTATTCAAACGGAATTAACGTCAATAAATGAGTATAACGTAGAAGCATCTGTACTTAGCACACCGGGAGCGATATCAACTCCCGTAACAAGTAAAGCAAAAGAGTTGTCACTGGACGATCTATTTAATTTCATGAGAACCATGTCTAGTGATATTAACGTAAAATTTGATATACAGAATGACAAGTTTGACGAGAAATTTGAGATTTTAAGTAACGAATTCAAAGAACAGAAAATAAAATGCGAACAGCAGAATGTTAAAAATGATATTATTTTTAATGAAATTAAAGAACAGAATATTCAGTTTCAGCAGAATATAAATGTAAAATTTGATGAGTTGATAAATAATATACAAGACAAGAATGAACGTCTAGAAAGTACCAATAAAATAAGAAATAATTTGAATAAAGTAGAACCGAGTACGAGTAATACAAATGAAAGTTATAGTGGCAATATTGTGTTAGATAAAGAGCTAACAAATGATGACGATGATGTAATTGAAAGTATAATATCAGAGAGTACTGATGAGTTTGTAGAATGTGATTATGAGATGTTAATGTGTGTTAATGAGTTAGAAAAATAATGGAAAGAAAGAGTAGATGAATGTGTAGGGCAGAGGGTAAATTTTCCCATTAATTTTTCTGAACCAAGGTGTTCACAAATGTTGTGTTTGAAGGGCAAGAGACCCGTATTGGTAGATGAATTGAAGTGTTTATTGATGTTGTATAATTTTGTACCCTCTGTCTATAATAATTTTGAGAGTGTGATTTGGGGTTATGAGGAGAGAGATGTAAACAGAGAATTGTATGTTAATAAAGAAACAGAAGTGTATGATTTGAATAGAGAGTATGATGAATGGAAAGAAGGCTTAGAAATATATTTGGATAATAATGATTACAATGATTTGATAAAAATAATTAACCCGATAGTGAATGAATTTAATGACGGAGACTTAACAAAAATACCTAACGTCGACTGGTTTAATGAGTATTTGAGTAAGATGAATGAGTTTAGTTTTTATGGTTACAACACACAAAACAGTCATTTGTGTGGTGATAAAATTGAACGATGTTATATAAAACCAAGACTTATTTGGGACGATGGAGGTTAAACTGTAAAACAATAAAAGACAGTGATAAACATTATGTTTTATGGGCTTTGACATTGCAGATTTGGACAATGAAGTGCGGGAAAACTGAACAGTTAATAACAAGAGTTTATAAATAAAAATATAGTGAATTTATTTGTGTGCATTGTGGAATGTTAAGTAAATAATGTGTGTACGTAAGATGATTGTTGTAATAATAATATTGAAATATTTGCAAGTTAAATAAATATCAGAATTAATTTTGAAAACAGTAATTGACTAATAATAGTTGTTATGATGGTAATGCAATTTGTGTTGTTAATAATTAAATTAATTAAAACAATCTGATATGCTTAAATATTTTGATTGATTATTTAAATGTTACTTAATTAAATTTTTTTAATGAATTTAATTTATTTTACGAGATGGAAATTTGGTAATGAATGATAAATTATTTAATTTAAACTAATATTTTTGTGAAATGTTTCAGAGATGAGGTGAAAGTAATGTGATATGGTGAGTGTGTTTTGTGTATATCATGTTAAATGGATTGTAAGTATAGAACTTTTACAATATGAATCATGTATAACAAAAATGTTTACAGGTAACTAAGATTCTAATTCAATAGTGAGATTATTGGAAATAATTGTGTTCAATAAAAATGATAATTAATAAATTTAATAATAACTGAAAAATGATATATACTAATTATTAATAATAAATTTTGGAAAATTTAAGAAAGTCCAATGGAATAGAGTTATGAATGGGTTAAATGATTATTGATGAAAATATTATATTATAACGTATATAAAATTTTTTAATTAGTTAGCTATTAAGTTGCTATTGCGGGGGTGGCCTGTGCCCTCGTAGATAGCGAAATGGGTTGGGGGTAACAGAGAGTGTTACCTCCATCGGAGGCCAAAATGGCGAAAATGTGCGACACACCTTTTTCGTGTAAACTTAATTTACACACTGATAGACGATCGTGTCGCACATAGTAATGATGAGTATAACAGGCAGTGAAATGAAGTTAGATTTCCCCGACTTTTCGGGCGATTACTGCCTTTCCAGCACTAATCGTGGATTTGGCTAGCGGCCAGCTATGGTCATATCAAGTCCCTTGACCATAGCTGACTTGAAATTGGTATATAGTGGAAATTAATTGGGGGGGGTGACAATTAGGGGAAATCCAAGCACTATGGAACAGCGGCTGCCACTCTGCCCGCTTGGGGGCAGCAAAGCCAGGTGGTAGACCCGCATTAAGGGCATGCAACTATATGACAAAGGTATGTTGATATCTGAACCTTTTAAAGTGTAATAGCGGAAGCAAAGACACGGAGAGGTCAACCTACTCCAAAATATGCCGTCTTTGTGAAAGCGAGGGGGCGCCACAGCCTTACATAACTTGAAATAGTGTGTGTGGATGGGAGGTGACTCAGAGGAGCTACGAATTTAAATTTTACAACATAAAAATGTTTTACTAATTCAAATTTGATCCTATAAAAAGGCTTGTGCTCTGTTAAATAACTAGCTGCTCAGACATTCAATATAAGGTGTTCATTCCATAATTTTAAATGTATTATTTTATTGTTGTACGTTAGAGATAGGTATTGATAAAAATATGTGTTTTCATTATGTGTGTATTTTTGAACCTAAATTAATAATTAAACCGACTGGCAGGCAATTAACATAATAGAAGTAAGTATTGATAAATATATATTTCATGTAATTTGTTCAAGTATGAGATGTGTTTTCATTGTGTTAATAAGATCAGCTGATCAGCAATAACAGGTCACTGGTAAAATGGTTTATAAATGTTCCAAGTAATTAATGTTCAATTTAATGTTTTAATGTATTACAGATGTTGTAAAGTAACGATAAAAATAATTTGATAAAGTGAGAAGTAAAGTAATAATTGGTGAAAGTTAATAAGAGATAGTTTGTGGGTGATAAATATTTTGTGGGACACATAGATCTGTCCAAGTTGAAGTCAAAGTTAGAGAAATAGTAGAGATGAAGATAATGTGATGTTGTTTTGAAGTAATGTATATTATAGAGCTTTAAGTAGTATTGATGTTGACACAGTAGTAATGGAGAATTTATGTAGGGTTTTGAGTGATATATTGATGTTTATAAGTAATGATGTTATTTTGTTGTAGCTGTAGTGAGGTAATGAGATTGAGATTTTGGGGATGGCAATTTTGTAGTAGGGGGTAGTGTAATGTGGGAGTCCGCAACATAATGATAAGTTGGGACGGGATTGGTATCGATTTTAGTGAGGAGGGGCTGCCTTAGGTAGAATCCAGGGGCCAGATAAGGGAATTGAGTTTTGGGGGGGGGAACACGTATCCTATGTACAAAGGGTTAGAGAGTATTTTTATATATATGTTGAGAGAAGGTGGTGAATTGAGTTTAATGATAAGTTGGGGTTAGAGAGTGTTTTGGTAATGTTTTGATAGAGATGGGTGTCATGTTACTAAAAGTTGTAGGTGTTAGAGTCAGAGAGATAAAGGCTATATGTGTATACAGATCAAGTAGTACAGTCAATGAGAATAGATAATTTAAATCACCCACAGTAATAGGGAATGAGATTGTAAAATGAAGAAAGTTGTAGTTGAATATATAAAATTTTTATTGTGAAACCAGTGACAAAACTTTGAGAGAATTTGATAATGTAAAGATATAAGGTGTTTATTTTGAATAATTTAAATGTCAATTTGCTTATTATTTATAATAATGTTTTGTTTATTTTAAATGTTTTATTTTATTGTTTTGTGTTTCAAACTAGATTGTTAAGGATGTCAAATGTATTTTCAGAAAAGTATACATAACGTATGTAGGTCAAGGGTCTTGGACTTGACCTAGTTTCGATCAGCTGATGAGGTCATATGCATACTAAGCTTGTATAGTAGGAAGTCAATTTAATTTGTTTATTTGATCAATTTAAACCAATTTTTAAATAATTTCTACATGTAAAGGAAACCTTTTAATGAACTTAAATTTTTTTTGAATTTGCAAATTTTTTGGAAAATATTTTTTTGGAAAATTTTTTTTGAAAAAAAAAAATTGATTTTTCGCCTGCCAGCTAAGGAATATTTTAAGTATTGATCATTTTATTATTTGTGTATTAACCATGTTTATTTTATTGATTTATTTTGTATTGCATTGTATTGTTAGACTCTAAGTATTCACCTGTTAGGTTAAGGATATGTTTAACGATAAGAAATGTTTAAATTCACTTATTTTAAGTAAAAAATAGAAAACAAGGAAGAGAATTTTTTGATAAAGTATTTTATTTTGAAGTTTGAATTTTTTTCTTAGATGAAATCGTAAATTTTAAAGAATTTTTCAATGTATAATATGTAATGTGAGTGTGTGTGAGCCCAGTATCTGCTAAAGGCAGCCCAGCTTGCATAAAAGGGGAAACATATCGGTGGAGGATCTGGCATAATCTAAGCCAGGGATTGAGGATTTTGGGGGGTAGCATGTTAGACGGCGAGGTGGACGGTGGTACTTGTCTGTTCGATTTTTCGGTGTTGGGATCTCTTACGGAGAAGTCCAGTGATCTCGTTCAGATGGGTCCATAGTCGCCAAGCCAGGGGGGTCGTGTACCCATGAGGAGTAAGAACAAGAGGGGGTTGTTGGCACCAGTTCCTCACCGGTCCTCTTCGGGGTTTATCAATGAGATTTCTTCTGTTTTGGACAGCAGAATTCTCATTGAGGGGGTATTGTAACATGTCTAAATTGGGTCATGTTATTTCTTACAGTTGTGGGATAATTGCATTTTATTTATTTCATTTTGTGTGGGATTTTATAAATTTATTGTGAAAGTTTTATTTCCCGGCAACGTTATTTCCATTACAACAGAACACGTGGTAAGAAACAGTGGTGAAACAAAGCAGTAAGACGCAGTTGTTGTCGAGTAACGCGGCAAGGAATTCGCACCACCCTAATTTTTCTCAGAACTCTGTATATGTGTGGCGACACGCGTACTTAACATCTCAAGCATGCGCGCTGTTAGTGACGCCGTGAAAATCCAATGAAGCGGTAAAACATGGCGCTGGAGTGAACGATTTGGGACCGCAACCAGCCAACTACAGGAAATGTCGTTAAACCCCGCCCACTGCTAGTGACATCAGTGTAGCAGAGGCAAATATCGTCCCCGGTTACCACACATATAACGACTATGTTCCATGCATAGAAGGAATACGCCACAACAAATTAAGCATGAACGGGGACGAAAACCTGTTGGCCGTGAATACGAAGTTCCGCCCGCTCAGAGAAGTACACTTCCCAGTCCTACTCTGTACGTGTCGGCCGACACCAGAGCTAAGTATGCTCTATTAAATTTCATCAGTTTTTTGATATCAAAGGGAATTAATCTCTTTAAACAAGTGACAGTGATGGAGGAATAGTTGCAGAACATTCACATCTAAATTTGTTGATTCAGTTTTTGTTTTTCCGGGACGTTTACGACTTACCGCGGTGTGGCCACGAGGTCACTGAAGAACGCGTTGCCGGCGGGGACTTTATATCATGTATTAACTTGAGTAATCAGGGTAATGGGGTTTTATAATAGAATGTGAGTAGTGAGTGAAAGGCAGGCTGGGCTATCTTGAGTAAGTAATTAGTATTAGTTATATATGTAAAAGTAAAATGTAGGAAACAAAGTTGCACAACATTTGACGACATGTAAATGTATTTGGTAAACAATAATTTCAATAGTTGATCATTAAAACTAATTATTTCTCTTCAGAACGATGTGTAGAGTTAGTTATTTCGATTACCCATGAAACACATGTTTGTATCTAGCGTTCGCACGAAAGAATCCTGGCCCCAGAGAAACGAAACTTTGAAGGTAGGTGGGAGTTGTATTTATGTATTTTATATATTTTAAAGTGTATTTGATCATCACATGCTCACTCACAAAAACCACAGTGAACTGGCAAACTGAAACTCTAAGACATTTAAGACTTCACTTTACCTTCCCTCAACAATAACCACTTCAAAATGACAAAAAATACAGTAGACAATTGGTAACCTATGATAAGCAAATTTCTCAGAATCAACACATAGAACACAAATGTGAATATACATGTTCTCATAAATCGGCCTAAATAAAACAATAGGTAAGCAGCAGTTTGTAACGGGGATCTGAAGAATGTGAATCGGTTTAAAACAGTAGCACTCAAAGGATATTTTCTATATACTGAATGCACATCATTGGTTTATATCTGGAGTTTTACTGCACAAAGCTAATGGTTATTTTTAATGCCATCATGTTTTTTTATAGCCTACACAGCTTTACTGTTATTAAATACATAATTCTTAAGAAATTGATGTGATACAAGGAATACTGTGACTTTGAATTATTCAAGGATAAGTAAAAAGTTTGAATTAACCATAAAATATTAACAATAATATTTAGTGTGTGTGTGTGTGTGTGTGTGTGTGTGTGTGTGTGTGTAAACAATATACGTAAATATTACATATCAACGATAATACATAATATATTAACAATAAGGGGTGGACACACACACACACACACACACACACACACACACACACACACACACACACACACACACACACACACACACACAAGATAAACTTAACAAAATGTCTGTGAAAAGAAAATTCATGAAGCTCTGTGAGGTACAAAATAAGGGACTTATACACTTAAAATATGTTAGTGATCAATAGATAGTGATTACAATAAATTAAATAATTATATGTTCACTACATTAGTACTCAAATTTCCGTTACTGATGTTACAAACTTTTTTTACTCATGTTACCATCATTGTAAAAAAGTTTTGAATATGAATACAATAAAATGAATTACTATTTAAATGCCACTTACCGGTGTATCTGCATACGTGTATGGAAATGATTATCCAAAACATCATAACCATGACTAACCATGATTTCTCGAGCAAACAAATTAGCTTCCATAACATCAAATCTTAGCGTATGTTGTAAAAATTCAATCTGCAACCAAATTACGAGTTACTCATCTACGCCTATTGAAATTAAACTTTATCTTAATTATCTTGTATGAAAACTTTTCATACAAGTGAAACTGTTTAAGTAAAAATTAACTAGTCTGTGATATGAAAACTTAATTACATAACACTTACTAACAACACTAATATTATAATTTGTTATTTGAATAAAGCAATTAATTCTCAAATGATTACACACACAGACATTCTGTCAAAAGATATTATACACACATGAACAATGATCTTTAGAAGAATTGTGTTCTTTATCCACAGTAAACAGAATTTGTTTTCTTAATATTTAGAACATTCAAGAACTCAGAAGTTATATACAGCTGTACTGAGAATTTTGTCACCTACAACCTAGTATATAAGGCTAATAATAATAATAATAATCAGTCACTTCAGATTTATGTGGTACTAATTATATTTACCTTGTTAACATCCAAGAATTTTTTGAACACACGATTCAAGTATAATTTGTTAAGTACAAAATAGTAAAAACAGCAGGAAGTTTCAGTAGAAAAAATGTTTATTTAAAAAAAAAGCACAAAAATGAATCTAAAGTTATTTTTAAAATCACAAATACATTTTTAATACAATAATACTACTTTTCACTATATTACCAAAAAATATTCAGCAATATTTATGAACTGAAAAAGATTGAAGTGGCTAGGTCATGTCCTGAGAATGTAAGACAGCAGGGCAGTCAAAAGCTGTACAAGGGTTCTCTAGGTGGAGTGCAATCTACAGAACGGCTTAGAACCTCAAGCTGGATGTTTTGTAGCAGCAGAGTCCAGCGTCTGTAAATACTTAAGGCTTTCCAGAAGGCAAGGATTCCCTGTTACCAGACATGCTTTAAAATTAAAAGCTTTAAAAATTGCAAAAGAACTGAATGTCTGTGGTTCCAAAGTCAGCTTTGGGTGGATACAGTGAAATGGATTTGTATTTAGATGATGTACATAACTCTCATACAACTACCCAGTAAGTACTACGAAGAAAAACTCTTCAGTATCAGCAGTTTGTCATTAACTCATGCAAGCACTATTATCCACAAGAACACATGGGAAATGCCAATGAAACACCTGTATTCTTTGACATGGCCTCTAGCTTTATGGTGGACCAAAATGGAACCAAATCTGTAACAGTGAAGACTACCAGAAAAACTATGTGTCACTGTAATGCTTGCTGCATTAGCCAATGGATGAAAGCTTCCGTAATATTAAAACAAAAAAACCATGTCAAAAGAAAAATTACCATTGGGTGTAATTTTTCACTGTCATAAAAAAGGTTGGATGACAAAAGATTTTATGGTAGATTGATTACAATGTGTATGGAATAAATGGCCACATGCATTATTAAAACACCACAGTTTGTTAGTGATAGATTCATTTTGTTACACTATGGATGAAATAAAAGCTTCTTTATGAAAAAATGAACACTGATATGGTCATTATTTCTGGAGGATGACAAGTCAGTTGCAGGTGATGGATGTTGTAGTATATAAACCTTTTAAGGATAACCCGTGATGTTTATATAACAACTGGTTGGTGGCAGGAAATCGTCATTTGACTCCTACAGGAAAAAAAAAAAATCTATAACAGAACTCGGCAACTGGATCAAGAGTGTGTGGGAATGCATCCCACCAGAATTCAAAACTCATGGTTACAAAAAATACTGGGTACCGAACTGCATAGATGGAATAGAAGACAATGTCATTTATGAAGAGGACGAAGTGACCATCTCAGGGACTAGTGACAGTGATTAAAATATGAGAATATTTTAAAGAGCATGAAATATAAACTATTGTACACTATTATAAAATAAGTTGACAATACAAAAGTATAATTTTTATAAATATTAAGAAAATAATAATATTAATGTAACAATAATGTACTTTTACCTGCTCACCTGTTTCTCAACACATTAATATTTGTTTCTTCCTCCATCTTAATAAAATTGAGTAATTTTTATTTAAACACTGACTGTATACTTTTTTGTACAATTTTTAACATTTAACCTGTGGTAATTTTTGGGGTGTGGCTTGTATTCGGAACAATACAGTAGAAAAAATTCTACTATACTGGCCCAATACTAAAACATACTAGTACAAGCATCTGGTTATGTTTCACATTCAGTAAACTATCCAGTTGTAATACCCAATCATCATATTACAGCTAACTGTTCTGTATTCATATAATACTCAAAACAGGAGTAGATTAATACCTTCAACACCATGTTCATACATAGTGTGGGCAGTGCTGGAACATGACTGTATGCCATATAGGCATTCAGTGTTCGTGTGTTTGTGTTTACATACATTTACCCGTACACTATCTGAATGGAGTCTGTAGCATGAGGCTAATTCAGTTGTCACATAGCCTGCTGTTATAATTTTAATTCAAAATTTTGCCAGTTGTTGTCTCCCACAAACCAGTGAAGTAATCAGTGTTCAGCTGTTGCTTGTGCTAGGCACATAGTGTTTCTAACATAAGCAAAATGTCAAAAGCATGTAATTTTGTACTCAATGAATCAATTTATCATGAATATCTAATCAATCGGACTGCCAAACTGATTATATGAATAAGGACACTATCTATGAACTGATGAACCTTCAGATGACAATTCAGGTAAGATTTCTGAAATGGAAATAACTTTCATATACATAATCCAAAAGGGTTACATGTATTGTCATATACATTTTATTTTATTCTTCCTGGCATATAGTAGTTTTACTAGTTTTTCTTGTGTGCAGATGCATCTCAGGAAGAACCAATGCTCCAAATGGGATGAAGATGTGATGTGGGGCTGTGCGTATCCAAATGTTTTGAATTATCATCTCATATAGCTTATACATAACTTTCAGTCCTTCACAAAAACAAGAAACTCAAGTATATTTAATTGTATTAAAATAGTATTAAAACAGGCATGAAATATAAGTATTATAAGAAATTAAATTAGCTATTAGAATGTAGCCATGATCACCATAAGTTTAAATAATGAAGATTAAAAAAATTTCTTTTGGTGAAGAAAGATTATGTTTAAGACTAATCTGTTCAAATTATATACATGCGATCAGAATACTAAGGATGTGCATGGAAGGAGCTTAAAGTTGTTATAATGTAGTGAGAATTATTTTGTTAAGAGATAAATTTTTACAATTGTTTGAAGTGTTCTAAAAATGGCGGTTCACTAGGAAATGATGCGGAAAAAACAGTGGTGTTTAAAGTGTTAATAGTCAGAATTTCCTTAGAAGGGAAAGTATACAGACAGTAGCACCAATCAGAATTAAGTTTTCTAGTGTACACAGGTAATAAGAATTGAAATACCTGTTTTAAAAGCAAACCACTGCGAACTGAAGATGAAATAGGCAAAGCAGTAGTCCATATAACTAATGTAGACACAGGCAGACTAGATTTGAACAGTTTTGCTAACTGTACCAAATTGTCTTTAAAAAGTGTAACTCCACTTGGTCCCCATCTATAAACATGAAAGTAATCCAAAACAAAACATAACTTATTTTGATATACAACTAATTTCAAAGTTATCATGTACAACTAACAAATAAAATAAAATAAATAATTGTTTTACAAGTGTGTGTGTGTGTGTGTGTGTATGGGGGGGGGGGTTACATGTAAAGTCGTTCATTCTTAGAGTGGATCCAGATATAAACAAAGTGGAGTGAAACAACACAATGGCATATACAACGTCAACTTAAAACTTTCTTAACAAAACTAACATAACAAAGAAGTATAAGATCACTTACCTTATTTTTAGTTGTATTAAGAACAAAGTTTGTTGATATATTTTTAATCAACTACCACTAATTAGTTGCCAACTATTTGTTTTCTAGTAGAGAATTTAGTGATGCAACTGCTCATCTAACCAATCTGGTTCAAGTACAAACACACGGTTTTGTTTACAACAGGATCCAGTCTCAGAATGAACAAACTATACATACTATATAATATTAATTACAAAATACATATTACATTATATTATATAATACAATACATATTATACAAAATTAAATTCAAATATCTCAATGAATGTTAATCGTACATAGGTACAAAAAAAGAAGTAATTTTGTAAGTATTTAAAAAAAAAATTAATATACACTTTGGTCAATACTGATATTTTGTAAAAATGTCTGCAAAAAAATCTGACTGTAATTATTTTTTAAAATTACAATGTAATTATTTTTTTCATAATATGAAAAATAACCAAAAATTTTAAAGTTCATCTTTTTTCATTTAATAACAAAACATTTTAAAAAATCCAAATGAAAGATAATTTTAAGTGTCTATTAAATGCTGTATGACATTTATTCCTAACTTTATTAGTTTTTGAATACATTAACAACTTCTTCAAGAGCACCTTTTTTTGAATAGTACCAAAAAAGCATGTAAAAATTAAAATAGCTCTAACTTTGTTAATTTTGACAACACAAATATAAAAACACAGTATAAATATAATTTCGTATGCTTTAAAAAAGGTACTATAAAATTTTCCCAAAATGTATGGTTTATGAGATACTTACAATCACCAAACAAAATGTCTTATATATATTTCAAAGTACTTTTACACTAAAAGGATTCTATAATTTAAATCAATAACAGATTAACAATTTAACACTATCAAAGGTACACAATGTACAGCGATAACAGTGAAACGTGGAGTTATAAAGAAGAAAGATAGAAATTGCCAACCACTGCCAAGGGGATACCAAAAATGGGTTTCAATTTGATATAATTTCACATGCGCAAATGCGTGCACACACGCACGCACGCACGCACACACACACACACACACACACACACACACACACACACACACACACACACACAAATCGGTAATACAAATACATCAAAAAAGCATAAAATAATGGCTTAAAGATTAAATATGTCATAGAAAAATTGATTACTTAAGTGAACAATTAGCCTAAACTAATTTGCACTTAAAATTAGGAAACTACAAGGAACAATAATCATACACACATAATATAATGATATAAGCAAACAAAAAGCAGATTTAATGCTGTTTATGAAAAACCTATTAACCTCCTAATAACAAATAGAACTAATAAACACAATAAAAATACACATACAGAAAACTGCTTCCATATCTATACTAAATTTATAAATTTAGTTAACATCAAATTCATTAACAGCAAAACCTAAAAACAAGTGGTCTAAGCATGAAGTATGAAGGCAGAACACAAATCAAATATTTGGTTCCTCCTTGACATTAATGGCAATTAATAAATTAATTAAAATGAGATACCAACTACACAATAAAACACAAAAGTATACATGAATAGAAAATAGGAAATATAATCAATGAGACAGAAACACAATTGTGAGAAAACAAAGTCAGGTTTGTGCATGTGTGTAGTTACTACCTTCCACTCATGAAGTAATGAAGGCATTTTGTTTGTTTATATTCATGCTGGGAAACAATGCATCAGTATTATAAATCAAAATACTCGATCAGTCTGCAATCAGTAATCAGATTTTTGAGTACAGGAAATGTTTGGCCACACAGAACTTACTATCAAATTTGTGAAGTTTACAGATTGAATCACATGAGTGAAGGCAAGGTGAGAAAATAGATTAGGTTTTTTAATGAAGGAAGGGGGAGTGTTCATAAGGAATGTAATGGGTGCCAGCTCCTAGTCAGTGAAAAATCTGTGGCATACTGAAAAAAAAGTTCTGGCAGATGATTGTACAATGTCTGATTTATCTATGCAATTTCCTGGTATTTCAAGATCTTTGTTACATGAAATTGTAACTGAACACTTACTCTACAAAAATGTTAATTAACATCACAAAATATATGGCACGGGAGCAGCCTTGGCATTTTTGCAATGTGGTAGAAGTTTTTTTTATAAGGACTGTCACTGCTGACGAAACATGGATTGCAATATGATACAAGAAAGTAAACAACAATCATTCCCGGGGTTAACTGGTTCTCCCAAAAGCCAAGAAATCTAACACAACTTTTTCCTGCGTAAAAAATCGTGTCGCTTATTTTCTGAAACTGTCAGAAAATTTTGTTATTAGAATAATTAATGCCACAAGGCACAACAAGTATACTGTCAAGCTCTAAGAAAAGTAAAATGGGCAATAAAGAATGAAAGGCACAATCCACTGAGTTCTAGCACTCTATGTACTGCTCCATGACATCAACAACTGCATGGCACATGCATGACAAGCAAGCTGCTTCACTTATTTTGCTGGGAATAATTCAGCCCCCACCCATATTCTGGACTTATCACTGGTCAAAAAATTTTATATGCTTGTACTGTGAATACCTGCACCTCTGAAATGGAATTAGAAAAGAAAATTAAACATATTTATACACAATTTGATAAATATGGACTTACAACAATATATATTAAAAAGTGTTTATATAAGAAAAGTGTTAAACAAGAAAGAAGAGGAAACGTGGCAACTGTGTCCTAAAATAATATATCCACAGCGTTTTTGAAAGGATAAAAAGAATAGTTGTTTCATTTGGATTATGCATGGCCTTCATGTTTCACTCCCACAGTGCAATAGGAAGGTAGTTATGCAACGCCAATGACTTGTCATAAAAATGAGGGAAAAATGTTGCATACAATAATAAACCCTATGTATATCAATAATGTACCATACGTTGTTTAACTCACCATACCCTATGTGAGTGAAATGACAGTCTGTACAGGAGTGAAATAAGGAGAAACACCATGAACTGAAAGATAAATGAGCATGTATGGGAAAACCAAAATACAAGGTAAATGTACAAATGAACATAAGTTGTTGGAATAGAAACACAAGGAGGTCTATTTTGTCTTGACAAATGAGAAATGAATGAACCAAATCAGTAGGGCCTCCCACACGTGTGCTCCTACAATATATAAACACCTCTTGTGTAAATAAAAAATAGGACACATGTTGTGGCTTGTACTTTCCTTTTGGCCAGTATAAATGGGCAGTCAACTGGCAAACCCATCGGTTTGGTATTTGATTGTCCATACCTAAACTCTGGTTTACACTATTTAGTTTACAATCACCACCAACCTCAAACTGGTAAGCCTTACGGTTTTATTTTGCACTTCTCTTTGAATCTGAATGACTTTTACTGTGACAAAGTAGATATTACTGGCAGACTAGTATCTTACTGGGATTTTTGTAGTGTCTGTTGATGTTTCATGAAATACTGTTTTTTTTTTCCTCAGGTACAGCATTTTGATTTTTATATAAGATATGACTCTACGGCAGCTGTAAAGATCAAGTTTTGATAGAATTATTAGCTTACAAGTGATAGAATTACATATATATGACAGAATTACATATTACTAGCTGAGAGCATACCATTCGACATTATTTAATTTAGCTTGAAGATGGCTACATACTTTGGCAAACAAAACACTGCTTTGATTTTATAAAGCTAATAATTACAAATAGATTTCTCTGTTTATTCACCTTACAAACGTTCTTGGCAGTGCTATCTTCAAACTTGTATTAAGATATAAGTGGCTGAATTTGTGTAACAATAATGTTGAAAATGTATATTAATGTATACATTTACGTACAGTTTATACAATATAATTAGTATTCCAATTTACCTTTTTTTATTTTTCTGGATGTGTTTCATAATAATGTTGATGAAAGAGAACAAGATAAATTACGAACAGAAGCATAGAAGCATTTATTAAAATAATTACACATTTCAAAAAATATAGCATTACAGATCAACACAATAAAAATTACAAAATTAAAACTGTTAATAGAAAACAAATTATAACCTAAGCTTAAAAAGGTGAAAAAGGGACACTATTATAGTTGCCTCTTGTTAACAAATAGACAAAAACACGAATTTATAAACAACGATAATTGTTTTTATGTGCATCATAATAATAATAGATTTCTTCTATAACGGTAATTATATTGTTTTGCTTTATGGACCTGTTTCGCAGATTGATTCTGCATCATCAGAATCAAAAATATTAATTTTTTCTTCAGAATTATTATCAGATTTAAAAATATTAATGAGGCAATTGATTTATTTATACATTAACAATAAAATTGTTAATACATTTAACACTATCTGATGCTGCAGAGCCAACCTGTGAAACATGAAAGACAAAAGAATATAATACACACTTGCAGAAGAAATTTATTATTATTATTATATAATATAAATGAAACTGCAAGAAACAATGAAGAGTTACTACAAAAGCATGAGTTATATTTTAATGCATGTAGATCCCAAAAATAAATTCCAAATCTATATAACAAATATATTACAAAAACAGTTACCAAACTGTATACTATAAAACAGGTTAATTACCTTCTGTCGCGCTTCTTAAAATCCAAATACACGATAACTCGAGTTTCGACAACTAATGTGTCATCATCAGATCCTCATGAATATAGTTAATACTACATTTGTCGATGTTTACACATCTCGTCGAATAATAAAAACAACACATACATTATCTTGTTGATTCATCCTCTTCATTCACTTTATAAAATATTATATACATATATATATATATATATATATTCCGCAGTATTTACTCCTACTGAGGAAGAGGAACATCACCTCGAAATGTATGGGGAAGTGATAAAGAAAGTAAGTTCATATTGTGAAAGTATATATATATATATATATATATATATATATTACTTTAATATTTATAACTAAATTTACCTCAATATATACTTTTTTCCTATTAGGAACATGTTTCGAGAGTTCCTGTTCTCTCATCTTCAGCCTTCGCCATCTTGTTTCTGGTGAAGTATTTGTGTGTTGGCTTCTGGATGTTATTAAGGTAGTTTGTTGGTCTTTGGTCTTTTAAAGTTGCATTATTGTGTGTGGTTGTGGTATCTGTTTTTGTATTTTGCGTATTTTCGATGTTGAGTGCTTTGAATATTGTGTCATGTTTTGTACTGATTTGTATTTGTTCTGGTATTAGTTTGTTTTGTGTTTTATGTTTGTACATATTATTTTTATGTAATATACCATATTATTTTTCTTTTATTATTTTGCATAGGTAGACTTGATGTAAAAACTTTTATCTTGGGGTTTCATTATTCATTATTCACACTATTTCTTTGTAGACGTTTACTAATAATTCTAGTTTTCTTCTGTAATCTTGGGGTTTCATTATTCATTATTCACACTACTTCTTTGTAGACGTTTAGTAATAATTCTAGCTTTCTTCTGTAATCTTGGGGTTTCATTATTAATTCTTCTTAATACCTTCTTCATATTTTAATTCAGACTTACTTCATTTTGAATGACATGTTTTCTATTTATATAATACTGTTCAAAAAATTCTCTTTTATTTACAAGTGTTTTCTCTTCAAAATTGGTAATAAGTTGTTCTTATTGTATTTTAGAATTTATTCATTTTGTTATTAAATAATATTTTCGTATTCTTTCCAATTGGTTGCCTGGTCAGTTTTCATCAATCAGTCCCATTTTTCTGGTTGACTACTTCTTTTCCTAACCATGGTCCATTAATTCGACTGCACTCGTTGTCCGGATTACTGCAGTGTTCATACCAATTACTACACTTTTTACATATCTCTTGTGCATGATACAAAGCCAATACTGTAACTCGGCTGATGCAAAGTCTTCATTTAAATCAGGGTACTCAGTCATATTTAGCTCCCTTTGAGTTATCAGGTATCGTATCTCCTCTATTCTAACATAATCACTGGTATATTCTACCCTTCCTTTCCCTTCGATATCTGGACTATTTACTAAATGTTTTACGGGTATCTTCCGTATTAACGATATAATTGATTTGGTCATATACTCTTTGATTGTTGATTTATTTAAATGACATTTACTTAAGGTTTTTGTGATTGTTCTATGGTGGGTTATTTTGGTTATTTTCATAACGTTTCTTCTATAATTCATGCCTTTACAGAACTCCCTTCGTTCATTAATTGGGATGTTAAATGCACTAATTAATCCACCTTTCCTCATCTCCATTTCTTCCTTTGTATGGACTATTTTCTTTCTCCATATTATCCTTATTTTCTGGATATTCTCTTCTATATTTGGATTTACTATAATACCTTCAGAAGTGCTTTCTAATGTTTTAGACATATTCTTTAAACACCTCTCCATTTCTTTATTTGTCTCCTCCTTGTATTCATCCACTTCTGGGCTAAGCGTGTTATCGTTTTCAAACTTCCCTTAGAAAGTTTCCATTATCTCATTATTGAACTGCTCCTTCTTATCCTCAATCCGCTTTAAACCTGCTTCATTCATTTTTTCAATTCTTTCATCCATTCGCCTTAAATTTTCTTTGTTCATTTGTAGGATGTCTTCCCTCATTTGTTTTAAATCCTCCTCATTCCTATCTAACCTTTCGTGAATTTGGTTTAATCTTTCGTTCATTTGTTTTGAGGTTTCTTTAATTTCCTCATTTGTTTTCCTAAAATTCTCCTTGTTTTCCTCATTTGTTTTATCGTATTTTTCCTCCTGTTTCCTAAATTGTTCCCTTAAGTTTTCCTTATTTTCCTCATTTGTTTTCCTAAATTGTTCTCTTAAGTTTTCCTTATTTTCCTCATTTGTTTTCCTAAATTGTTCTGTCATAAATTTCATCATCTCCTGCCAACTTGGTACTTCTCTGGCTCCAGCTTTATCTATTTGGTCGCCTTGGGCATCTTCTTCCATTACTCCCTTTTCCTTGTCCGCAATTATTTCAGTTTCCGTTATTTCGTCTGTCTGTTGTTCCATTTCTTCACTATCTGTTATTATTTCTATTTCCTGTTCTTGTTCATCTATTTCTTTCTCCGTATCTTCTGCCCTCCTCTTTGATCTACCTCTGGTATCAGGCATTTTTATTCTCCCACAGTTGCCTGCTCTGGTTAAGTAATATGAATGTAATTATAGTTACTTAACTTAAGCCCTACACTGGTTGAGCGCCAATTTGTAATTGAACCGCTTATGAGGTACTAGCGAAACGTCCGTCTTATTCAAGCCCCACTGTTGTAAGCGCCAATTTGTAATTGAACGAGTACGAACGTCTCATTATTTTCACACAATATAAGCCTATTCGTTGCTATAAACGTGTATGTTCCCCTGTCTTTAATCTCTTCGGTCGTTTTAATTTACTTCAATTATTTAAATATCTGAGATATTTGGAATTGTGGAATATAGTAATTTAATTAACTAATATTAACTTATCTCTCTAAGAAAAATATCAGTGTTAGCGTATTTGAAACTTAAATAATTAATGTGTTATTATGTAATTTCGGTCAACCCTATTACACCTTGAAGAGAATTATGTAAAATTTTCGTATTTTAACGAGCTTCTCTTTGGTGTCGGAGAATTCCGCTATAAGCGCTGTTGTACCGGGGCAACGAAACTTAAAGGTTAATTCACTGTTTATGTTAACCAATTATTCTATACTTAGTCAGTTACTTTTTATTCCCAACTCATTAAATAATACTCCAAATGACAAGATTTTGCAACTATACAAAGGTTCTTTATTTGTTCACTTCTTCAACATTGAATAAGATATGTTCCAATTGGCATATACAAAGGCTATAGATTGCGTGAATCGATTATTGATCAGTCCGATACTTTATTTAGATTAGGTTATATAATGTATTTTAGTTTGTAATTAATTTAATTCAGGGTGTGAAGGTTCTTGTAACTGTGGGGAAGATTAAAAATACATAGATAAGAATGCAAGATTTACAAATTTGAAGTGTTGTGTAGTTAATATGATTTATACAATAATAATTTACCAGACTAGAACGAAGCGAATCGTGTGGGCTGTTGGTTGATAACTTCACTGTTCTGAATGACTATGTTGTACGATTTTCTTTCTTCGGATGTTAATAAAATGGAATTCTTGTCCTGTTCACCTCGGAAATACAGCTCCCTGGATTGATTTACTGCCAGACTGGTTTCTTCTGTAATTTCTGGATCCAAATACGTTCTTCTCTCGTTTGAAGTAATTTGTGATGTTCCGTGTATTTAAAAGGTTATGAGTTCCAATGTAGTGTATATTATTGGTTGTGATACAGTTAATTCTTTATATTGGGTTTAATATATCGTCAATTCCTTTCGGATATGGGACAATTCAAGTCCTTCCTTGTAGAATCCAGTTATTTATTTTTTATTGTGATATCATACTATAGCCTCGTTTGGTTAAACTGTACTGGCAAGAGTCAAGAATATTATCATTAAAATTTTGTGTTTTATAAGAGGATCAAATAATTTAGAATATTCCGATTATATTAGACATTTCTTAGATTTTTTAATCTCATCACATTCAGATCATAAAAGGCAATAATTGAAAATCAACAACTTCTTCATTTCCTGTAGTCCATAGCAACCCATTATTTTTCTTCCTTCTACATGTTTTGTATATAGTGTTTATTTCATATATTTTTTGTCTATTCCTTATTAATTTGCTATCATATCGGAATATAACTTTACCGATAGTTGGTTTATTATTTTCTACATATATTCTGCTGGTTTTTTGATATGAGCCTGTTTCTTTTATATTTACTACTTTTTCCGATATCAAACGTTATCAATCGATATCATGGCATTGTGGCATTATCATAATTTGTATAAATTGAGATGGTTTATTATATATCATTACTAATTTAATGTTTTTTCCTAGCTCTTCGAACCGTATTCATTAATTATTATTAACTTATGTACCTAACCTTTATGTTATGAGTGGTTATATAGTGTTATTGGCTGTTAGGCCTTTTATTGTATACGGACCTACCTTTGTTTATAACTGGTGAACAACTATAGCCCTTTTACATAAATTCATACATATAATCAAATCTTAACTATTAACATTTACATAAACAATTATTCTTTTCATATCTAATGACAATTTTATCTTGATCTATAGATCACATATAAGAAAATTGAAATCTATTAACGCTACCTAGCTGCTTCCCACATCATTCTACAACAGTAATTGAATAATACATCTTGTTTCATTACCTTTCATTAACTCAACAAGTAATTGGTATAACATAACATAAACTTTATCATAACATTCGTTGTCACAAAATAATATCATTTGATTCAGAATCCTTACTTGCTATTGCTATAAGGTAAATTATTGTTTCATTTTTGTTTACTTTCATGGTCATTTACTTTGACAATTTCTGTACTATTCTACTTCTTACATTTCTCATCAGTATCATATTGAGTTACTTTTCACTGAACATAGATCATTAACTATTAAAGGTTTGTTTATTCTCGTTATTTCTACCTTGCATCCTTATTTATCTTTATCTATAATTATAAATGTAATTATTACACTTTTGTTTTATCATGGGGTTAGATATTGACTTGCTTATTATTTTGTTAATATAATATTTATGTAACATGGATGACAGCATTTCTGTTGCGTTACAATATATATATTGTAACGATACAACTGCATAAGTAAATATAATATAAATTTGTGATGCCCCACGTTGGAAGCGATATTTCTTATGCAACGATACGATATACATAAAAATAGGCGTGTCTGGCCTCACGTTCAAGAGCGACATATTATATAACAATATAACATTTAATTTGGGTTTCAGGTGTATCTGTAATAAGAACTCTATGTAACTTGTAACGGTATTTCAAATTTATTTGATATTAATAAAATTGTGCACATGGCACTTACTTCGACTTAAAACATTCGTTATTATTTCGTTATTATGCCGTAAGGCTTATGCTATATACATCCTTACTGACTAAATATTCTATTCTACTAATTATTGTATTAACGAAAAATCTCATTTCCAGACTACTCAGTCTATTAGTGTGTTTCAAAATATCAATATTTAAATATTTTCTTATATACAGTAGAACTTGGCTAATTCGAACGTGCATAATTCGAACTTTTACCGTGGTCCCTTGAATATCCTATGTAAAACCATGCAAAAACATCGTCTGTAATTCGAACTTTTTTTGGTTAATTCAAAATAAAAATTTTGCTCTAACTACAAAAAATCGCCTGCAGTATGGGCTAGACCACGTAACAATAGAGACACGACTGGAAACAGACAAGCAGGCATCGCCCTTTGTGAACAGACGCTTGTCCTTTGTGTCAAATTCGTGGAATTGCCGTCAGTATCTGGCGATGACACATGACTGTTTTGTGTAACGGTACCGTCCGCCATTGTCCCTTGTTCCACGCCTTGTCAGTCAGCCACCCTCACTGTTGCTTTCAGTTCAGTCTGCCTGCATTTGTGGAAGTGTTAAGTCTTTTTGAGTTTCTACTATGCGAGCTGTGTCCTGTAGTGAGAGACCGTTCCTTTCTTTATACAGTACTGTATATACAGACTGGTTTGTTTTAGTGACGCTTATTGTGCAGTTTTATTGTGTTGTGTGTTCATCATAGCCCTTTCAAAACAAACACGGACCCAATACAAATCATTGACATTTGCCGAAAAAGTTGCCGTTATACGGGAAGTGGAAAAGGGACAAAAAAAGAAATCTGAAATTGCCAAGGAATTCGGGATACCGCCAAATACGCTGTCAACGTATCTAAAAAATAAAGAGAAGATTTTGAATAGTGTGTGTAAAGCCAGCGACAAAGATAGGAAAAGAGCGCGAGGACCAGAAAATCCCGACGTGGATGAATGTGTAGTGAAGTGGTTTAAGCAAGCAAGGGACAAAAAAATTCCAGTCAGTGGGCCCCTCGTCAGAACCAAAGCTGAGGAATTCGCATCTAGCTTAGGGAAAAATGATTTTAAGGCCAGCACTGGTTGGCTCGATGGTTTTAAAGAAAGGAATTTCTTTCAAAACTGTTTGTGGGGAAAGTGGATCTGTTGACGTTGAAGCTGCAAATTCATGGAAAGACGATTTGTTGCAAATGATTTCTGATAGAGACGCTAAAGACATTTTTAACGTAGACGAGACGGGCTTATTCTGCAAATGCACCCCCGACAAAACACTTGCTTTTAAAGGAGAAAGTTGTAGTGGCAGCAAACACAGCAAGGAGCGCATAACACTTTTAATCGGAGCAAACATGGATGGCTCGGAAAAACTGCCTTTGCTAATGATAGGGAAGTCAGCCAACCCACGTTGTTTCAAAAATGTAAAAACGAAACCAGTTGAACATGAATCAAACAATAAAGCTTGGATGACACGTGAAATTTTCGAAAGATGGCTTTTGAAAATCAACAGGAAATTTTGGAATCAAAACAGAAGAATCGTCTTGTGTATTGACAACTGTACAGCGCACAACACTATTCCTGTGATGGAAAATGTAAAGGTTGTGTTTTTCCCTCCAAACATGACTTGAGTAGTTCAACCTATGGACCAAGGTGTAATAAAAAATTTTAAGCATTTTTACAGACAGCTTGTGGTCCAAAACATTCTGTCAGGTGCTTATTTAGATGAGCACGAAAATATCAAGATTAACATCCTTCAAGCTGCCCGCATGTGCAACAGTGCTTGGAACCAAGTTACGCAAAAAACAATTGCTAATTGTTTTCGTAAAGGTGGTTTCTGCTACATTGAAGGTGAAGAGGAGAATAAAGCTGCTAGAGAAGTCGTACCCACTACGGATAACTGGGAAGATGTTGGACATGACGCAGGCATTCGTTACGAAGAGTTTGTAAACATGGATGAAGACTTGGCGGTGTGCGGTGAACAGGCAGATGCGGAGATCGTGGCTGATGTTATGAACAAAAGAAATGATGGTACATCTTCAGATGAAGAAGGGGACCAGCTAGAACTTCCAGAGATACCGATTCCAACGGCTTCACAGGCATCAAATTACATTCAAGACTTGAGACGGTTTGTTGAAGGACAGCAGAACGTAAGTGACGCTATTTTCCAAGCACTTAATAAACTTGAAGAGTTTACTACAACTCAGTGTATTAACTGCAAAATGCAATCAAAAGTTTCTAGCTTTTTTAAAAAACTATAAACGCTATATTTTGTACTGAAACATGTTTATACGTCTGTAATACATATGTATAAGGAAATTGTTTAATAAAATAACATATTGCTTTACTGAATTTCGGTTTTTGATTTGATTTTTCTACCATTATTAAAAGTTTTCCTAATTCGAATTTTTGGATAATTCGAATTTTTTACTGGTCCCTTCAGCTTCGAATTAGCCAAGTTCTACTGTATTGCAATGTAACTCAAAAATATCAATAGTTACTGAATTTATCTTTTGTTTCTCAGTACTGATTTATATCAAACGCTAATTTTTACTTAAATGCTTTGTATTCTTTTCATTTCAATACTAATTTGAGCTCTTGTTTACGTTAATCTTATTTCAATAACATCTATGATTTTAATTCAAATTTTACAATAAACATTGACTCTTACTTTTAAATAGAACAAGAATGTCCTTAATTGTCTTTACGTTAATTGTTCGATTAAGAGATAAATAAGTTGTTTATCACCTTATCGTCGTCAATCATACTCAATCATTGGATCCCTCTGTAATCGTCCTCGTCTCGAACTTCAGCATCACTCTCTCTTCTCCTCTTGTCCAGCGTCGCCTCTCTCTTCTCCTCTTGTCCAGCGTCGACTCTCTCTCTCTGTCCAGTGTCGCCTTTCTCTTCTCCTCTTGTCCAGCTTCGACTCTCTCTCTGTCTGTCCAGCGTCATATCGCTCTCTGGAACTTCTCCTCGTGCTGTTTCGGACGTCAGTTGATCTTCTGATGTGGATCTTCTTATGTGATTTTGTTACTACTTAAATATTGTTTGTTTTACAATCCAGTTACATAACTGTATGTAACTGGAAGGATGAAATTATTTACAAAAATTTAAATATTCTGTGCGGACGGGCAGAAGTTCCCGCTGCACCGTGGATGACTTAAGAAAGAGAACCACTGTAGCTTGTGTGTCCTATTTATACCCATGTCTTGATCAACACCTGCAGTGGTACGAAATCGACATGTCAGAAACTGTCTCTGGGTTCAGTTCCCCCACTCTTTGTCAATTTCGCTATTTCTTATATTTCTGCGAATTGCAGAGTCCTGTAAGTATACTCTTATACTTATCTTATAACTATTTTTACAACACATGTTCACTGTAATTTTGGACATTGCAACTTAACCCCCTTTCGATTTGTACAAAGTTATTTCACTATTACACTCGTACGGTGTGGCACTTTCACATGGTTTTATTACACAGTATTTCGAAAATTTTCTTACATTTTATTGTGTTTTTGGATTTTACTTCTTAATTATAGTTTATGAACAATTACGGAAAAACAGTAATTATGCAATTATTCATCTTGGGGTGGTAAACTCGCCTGCATAGACCTGCGTTCACACACACTAGCAAAATACTGGTGTACACACTTTCAGTTACATTTGTGTGTGTGTGCACGTCGATTCAGGTCGAAACACCTGTTCATATTTTTGTCTGAGCCAAGCTTGCAATCCCTGATATGCTTATTTCTAATACATTATTAATTATTTACAGTTTATTAGGTATATTTAAATTTTTATATTCAATGCTCAGTACATCACTTATTTGTACTGTCGCATTATCCCTCTGCTTGGTAACAAAAAAAATTTAATAAATTTATTTATTAAAATTTTTTTTTATTATTATTATTACACTTGTAAAAAAAAATGTAACAAATAATAAAGAATAATATTCGATATTTCACCCTTAATTGGAGTGTATACAAATGTCTTATCTCCCCTCTTTATAAGTTCACTGCTCGTGACCTTGTAGTAGGCTGGCTTCAACAAACAGCTGATCTGACTGGTTTCATTGACCTCGTTGTTTTCATGTGTAGAACTTCCTAAATGACGTTGCGTGGAATTTACCAATTTCTTTCTTCTGTATCTCATCATATACGATGAAAGTGTTTTGTGTTTTGTCCTACTCGCTGTGTTAACGTATACGGTCCATTATAAAGTCTGAAGAATTTCTTCGCCGTATTATCACTCCGTTTCCCACTGGATTAGCTTTGAGTAGTACACTTTCTCCCACGTTGAATTGTTGTAGCTTGTGAGTTAGATTAAATCTTTCTACTCTCTTGTTACCTCTTTCTCTTATCCGTTGCTTTGCGTATTCAATTTTCACACTTATTGGTACAGGTACATTTTGGTTATTAGGTTTGTTTATATACTTAGTCCAAAATCTGTTTGGCTTCTTATCTTCTTCTAATTCCATTGGAGTATATCCTGTTGCTTCATTATAATTTTCGTTGATGGCTTTTTCAAGAAATGTTAAATATTCTGCCCATTTATTGTGTTGATCATGGCAGTATATTCGTAAATATTTACCTAATTCTTTGTTAACTCTCTCAGCAAGGTTTCCTTGAGGATGTCTTATGGATGTGAGTACTGGTTGTATTCCATTTTCCCTTAACGTCCTCTCCCATTTTTCACTCTGGAATTGCACACCTTGATCACTGAGTACCTTCTTCATTTTTCCATATGATGGAATATATTTCTGCAGTAGTATCTTTAGAACAACTTTGGTTGTGGGTCGCATAATTGGTACAGTCGGACTGCCTTGGAAAACACATCGATACATACCAATATGTGCTTCACACCTCGACTTGATCGTGGTAGTGGTCCCAGAAAATCCACTGCAATTAGCTCTCCCTTGTCCTCCTTTTGAATGCTCTGCATTTCTACGTATGTGTGTAAATTCGGTCCTTTCGCCGTTTGACACTCATAACACTTCTTTACCTCCTTCTTTATCTTTCAATACATATTATTAATCGTAAAATCTTCTCGTAGATCAGATAACATTTCAGAGCGGCAGCATGTGCTAAACTCTCATGTGCTGGTTGAATTAATTTTTGTAACATGTCATTCGTTAGTACTATCTTCCAGTCTTGTCTTACTAACCTGAAAAGAATTCCATTAAGTACCTTATAATGATTTGGTAGCTGTTCTTGGTCCTTCATCTCCCTTATTGTCAAGTCCAAATCTTGTTGTTGTGCTATATTTTTCAGCATTTGTTTTACTTCATCATTCTCTTTGAATTTAATTGATAACAATCGTACTTCTTTCTTTTCGCTCTCATAAACTTCTTCACATTCTTCTTTGATGTATCGGCTTAGTGTATCAGCTATAATATTGTCTTTACCTTTACAGTATTTAATGGTGAATGAGTATTCGTTAATGGCTAAAATCCATCTTAATAATCGGGCATTTGTTATTTTGCATTTCAATAGAAATGAAAATGCTTGGTGGTCAGTATGTATCTCAAAATGAGTACCATAAACATAATATATGAATTGCTTAAGAGCGTATACTATAGCAAGTATTTCTTTTTCTGATGTGGAGTAGTGTTTTTCAGCTCCTTTGAAGACTCTACTGGCGTAGGCAATAACTCAGTGCTCTCCCATAGTATCTTGTTGATACAGTACACTTCCTACTGTGTAGTCACTAGCATCGGAGTATATTACGAATTTTCCTTCTCGTTGAGGATGATGTAACATAATATTTTCGATGAACAACTCTTTCACTTGGTTAAAGGCATCTTGCTGTTTCTTCTCCCACTTCCATTTTTTTTCTTTCTTCATCAGCTCTAGAAGCGGTTGCGTATACCTTGCATATAACGGTGAGAATCTTCTGTAGTATCCTGTGAGTCCTAAGAATGCTCTCAACTCTTTGAGATTTCCGGGTATAGGGAAATTTGTTATGCTGGACATTTTGATAGGATCGGGTTGAATACCAGAGGATGAAATAATGTGACCTACGAATTGGATAGAGGATTTGATAAATTCACATTTGTCTAGGTTAAGGGATATGTTCGCTTGCCTAAACTTGTGGAATATTGTGCTTAGATGTTTTATATGTTCGTCTAACGTTTTAGATACAACTAAGATATCATCTACAAATATCATGGTGTAGGGTTCCACTTCAGGTCCTAGGGCTCTTTCTGGACACTTTACGATGGCTGCTAAACTCGTGCTTAATCCGAAGGGTACTACCCTGTGTTGGTAGCATTTATTTTTATACAGGAAAGCAGTGTACTTTCTATTCTCTTCACGAATTGGAATCTGCTAGAAACTTGAGCGTAAATCTAGCTTCGTCAGATACCTTGCTCCTTCACACTTAGTAAATAATTCATCCGCAGTTGGTGCACAGTCATACTCCTTTAATACAATGCTGTTCAGCTCCCTCATGTCAAGGCATAGACGTATTTCACCATTTTTCTTCTTCACTACCACTAGAGGATTCAGGAAGTTGCTGTTCTATCGCTCTATGACTCCATTTTCGATCATACGCCGAATTTCCAGTTCAACCTCTTCCTCATATCGCATTGGGATAGGGTATGTCTTCCTAATGACTTTCGTAGGGTCTGACACAACTATAGAGTGCTCGTATACTGTCGTCTGCGTCGGTACTTCACTAAATACATCACTGTATTCTTCTATTAATTCGTGCAGTTTCTCTTCTTCCTGTGTCGTCATCCCTTCATCTACCGCATTCACATGTCGAGTTGGACCATACTGTATCTGTGGCTTGTACAAAGTAATAGGTGTTTCACTTACCTTGCACTCTTCTTCCTCGCTGTTCATAATTAATTCATATTGAACATTTTTATAATTACACACAATTGTATTATCATTAACATTAATCTTGGCATTTATTGCATTTAGTATATCGATACCTAAAATTCCATCATAAATCAACTTATGCATAATTATCATGGGGTGTTCTAATTCTAGATTTTTATATGTTAGAGTTACATATGCTTGTTGTTTAACTCTTTCTTTTTTATTGGTAGCTGTTGTAATATATAAATTATTTACGGGCAAAATTGCAGTATTTTTAAAATATTTTTTATTGCGTTGGACCCATGCAGCGTTAAGAACTGATAGTTGGCTGCCAGTGTCAATTAGCATCCGTATTTTACACCTGTTTATACTCACGGTCACAATAGGGCATTGTGTTTGCTGTGCATCTCGCTTTATATCCTGTTCATTGTTTAATAATTCCTCCCTAATATCGCAGGGGTATATGTTGTTTATTTTATAATTTTGCTTCCGTTTATTCAGTCATTGTGACGACTTTGATGTAGACGGTCGGCTGTGGAATGTTACTGTCTCCATCTCATTCATTTCTCTTCAATTTTTTCTCATCGTACCCTCGTACTGAGGCAACGCGTTTGTCAGCTGGTTTTGAAAACTGTTTACGATTGGATGACCATACAACATCTCCTTGTCGTTTAGCTGTATTATTTTGTTCAGTCTCTTTAGCTGTGCGTGTTGTACACTGGTGGCGAATAATTTATTTTATAATTATCACGGTGCGGTGTAGTGTTTTGTATTGCTTTCTTGTCATCTCTGTGATAATTATGGTGGTGATTTGCGTGTTTTTGTTCCCAGTATTGTGTGTTCTTACCTTTATTGATATTCTCTGACTGTGTTACAAGGATTAAAAATTCTTCTATGGTTTTAATTCCTTGCGTATAAACTGCTAACTGGATATCTCGCTGAAAATGGTAAGATAATTTTGAAACAATTTCGTATTCTGAGAATTTAGGTTTAAGATGCTTTACACGTTCTATTTGCGTAATTGTGTATTGTTCAATACTCTGCTGTCCTTGTGCATTGAACTTTCCATATTCGAATTGATCCCGTACTTGTCGTTGGGTATGTAGATTCCAGTATCGGTTCTTGAATGCCTCCCGAAACTGCTGATATGTACTGACGTTATCTCTAATAATAGAGTACCATTGGCTGGCTGAATCTCTAAGATATCGCGTGACGAAGTCTATCTTCTCGTCGTCATTTATTGCACTCCCAATTTTTTCTATTTCCTTCTCTACTCTAGCTAGGAATTCCATACTGTTCTCCCCTTTACCACCTGAGAACTTAAGTCTGCTCCTTTCTTCCGTTGGTGTAGGAAATATGGTATTTGGTTCTGCCGTCTTCTTAACTCACTTCGTAGCTGGTTCATTTCCTCTTGAATTTCTTCTTTCATATGTGATACATCTTCCGAACGGTCCTTCGTAGTTTCTTCAATTTTATTCTCAATAACTACAGTACGTGTTTCTATTTCTCTAAGTTTACTGGTATTTGTTTGCGATACATTATTAATAGTTTGAATTTTATCATCCTATTCTCATGTTATAGTAGTTAAAGTATCATTTATTTGTTTATGTGTTTCTTTTAAATCTTTTCTTCACTCGAGACGTAATTCTTTTTGTTTATTTTCAATCCGTACAACTTGCTCATGTAAGGCTTGTTTAAAATTATTCTCTAAAGTGTCAATATGTATGTTGGTGTCACCAATTTTTTTTGTTAACTGTGCATTACTGTCGATTATACTTTGTTTTATTTCTATGTTGTCTTGTTTCAACTGGAGATTATCAATTTTTAACTCTTCTAGACCCTCTCTGCGATTTTTATGGTGTCTTGTCTAAAATTTTCAGTTTGTTCTTCTAATTGTTTCTTATTAGATTCTTTTAATTCGTCTATTTTAGCATTTATATTTTCCGTTTGTTTTATGCTTATTTCATCGACCCAGGCACGCATCATCGTCTGGAATGCTTCTACGTCTAAATTTCCTGGAGTCATCATGTTGAAGTATTATTAAAATATTTATTTAGTACTAATTCTTTAACAATTATTATTGATAACCATTCCCTACTTATTTATTTATTTCTTTATTTTTATTAATAGTTATGATTAATACTCATTACAGTTACACCTGTTACATAGACAAACAATATTATTCGTGGGCGCCAGCTGTGTGATTACATAACAATTAATATTACATTCAGTTACTGTTTAATATAAATAATTATTACATATTATACACTTTTCATTTAACTCACTCTTTATATTTTAGAGCAACCATTTAGCTACATAAAAAATTTTAATAGTTAAATGGTGGGGATCGGGGCATACGTTCATGGGCTAAAATTTATGTAACAAATTTTTGTACGTAAATTTAGGCATGTCGTGCCTCACGTCCAGGGCGCCATTTCTTATGCAACACTACAACTGCAAATATAAATTTATTTGTGTTTGCGGAGCCCCACAATCTGGGACGCCATTTCTTTTGCAACAATACGATATACATAAAAATAGGCGTGTCTCGCCTCACGTTCAAGAGCGACAAATTATGTAATAATATAACATTTAATTTGGGTTTCAGGTGTATCTGTAATAAGAACTCTATGTAACTTGTAACGGTATTTCAAATTTATTTGATATTAATAAAATTGTGCACATGGCACTTACTTCGACTTAAAACATTCGTTATTATTTCGTTATTATGCCGTAAGGCTTATGCTATATACATCCTTACTGACTAAATATTCTATTCTACTAATTATTGTATTAACGAAAAATCTCATTTCCAGACTACTCAGTCTATTAGTGTGTTTCAAAATATCAATATTTAAATATTTTCTTATATATTGCAATGTAACTCAAAAATATCAATAGTTACTGAATTTATCTTTTGTTTCTCAGTACTGATTTATATCAAACGCTAATTTTTACTTAAATGCTTTGTATTCTTTTCATTTCAATACTAATTTGAGCTCTTGTTTACGTTAATCTTATTTCAATAACATCTATGATTTTAATTCAAATTTTACAATAAACATTGACTCTTACTTTTAAATAGAACAAGAATGTCCTTAATTGTCTTTACGTTAATTGTTCAATTAAGAGATAAATAAGTTGTTCATCACCTTATCGTCGTCAATCATAGGATCCCTCTGTAATCGTCCTCGTCTCGAACATCAGCATCACTCTCTCTTCTCCTCTTGTCCAGCGTCGACTTTCTCTCTCTGTCCAGCGTCGCCTTTCTCTTCTCCTCTTGTCCAGCGTCGACTCTCTCTCTGTCTGTCCAGCGTCGTATCGCTCTCTGGAACTTCTCCTCGTGCTGTTTCGGACGTCAGTTGATCTTCTGATGTGGATCTTCTTATGTGATTTTGTTACTACTTAAATATTGTTTGTTTTACAATCCAGTTACATAACTGTATGTAACTGGAAGGATGAAATTATTTACAAAAATTTAAATATTCTGTGCGGACGGGCAGAAGTTCCCGCTGCACCGTGGATGATTTAAGAAAGAGAACCACTGTAGCTTGTGTGTCCTATTTATACCCATGTCTTGATCAACACCTGCAGTGGTACGAAATCGACATGTCAGAAACTGTCTCTGGGTTCAGTTCCCCCACTCTTTGTCAATTTCGCTATTTCTTATATTTCTGCAAATTGCAGAGTCCTGTAAGTATACTCTTATACTTATAACTATTTTTACAACACATGTTCAATGTAATTTTGGACATTGCAACTTAACCCTTTCGATTTGTACAAAGTTATTTCACTATTACACTCGTACGGTGTGGCACTTTCACATGGTTTTCGTACACAGTATTTAGTAAATTTTCTTACATGTTAGTGTGGTTTTAGATTTTACTTCTTAATTATAGTTTATGAATAATTACGGAAAAACAGTAATTATGCAATTATTCATCTTGGGGTGGTAAACTCGCCTGCAAGACCTGCGTTCACACACACTAGCAAAATACTGGTGTACACACTTTCAGTTACATTTGTGTGTGTGTGCACGTCGATTCAGGTCGAAACACCTGTTCATATTTTTGTCTGAGCCAAGCTTGCAATCCCTGACATGCTTATTTCTAATACATTATTAATTATTTACAGTTTATTAGGTATATTTAAATTTTTATATTCAATGCTCAGTACATCACTTATTTGTACTGTCGCAATATATATATATATATATATATAGTAACTTTACTAGATCCCCGTATATTAAAATTTGATATAATTTATAGATTTGATTATCGACTGTTGTTTAATGGATTCTCGTGTATTACATGCAGTAATTATCTTTTATGATAATTGATAAATATGATTTATTTAATTATAGTTGGGTAAATTATTAATTTGCTGGTTTGTTAATGAATGTAACGGTAGCGTCGAACTTGAAGTCGAACTCCTCTTCTGGAAAAACGTCGTCTGTGTAAGTAAAGTCAAGTGTTGTCTCGACAAATAAATTAATATAAAGAACACTTTTCACGTACCTGGTTGTCGTACTAGATGTTCAGACGTTCACCGCCACTGAATAAACTGTCAAGGTTATTTTGACCAGTCTAAATCTTATAATCAAGGTTATGTAGCACCTTGAAGGTTATGTGGGCGCCATATGGGTTTTCTTCGAGAAAAGTTCCCATAAAAAACAAATTTCTAAATTTAAAATTGTATGTATTCACTTTTTCTGTTGTTTAAATGCTTATGGCATTTAAAATAATTTAAATAGTGTATGGAAAAATTACTGTTTCAAATATACCTAAGTGTATGCTATACTGAGGTTTACTTATCTAAATTGAAATAATTGAACACAAAGGTTATGCTGTATAACATTAGGGGTTTATTATACCCTCAAAAATCAAATTGAATAAAATTACATTTACAATCATACAGTCGGATTTCAAAGTATCCGTCTGCTATCCGATCTAGCTCAGTTAAGAACAATATAAAATTCTTATGTTTATTAACAAAATTTAATATTATTTAACTAGATACATCAAGGGTAAGTCCTTGTAAATACAAAATAGAACGTTATTAATTGCTCTGATAGATATTACTATGATAGTAATTTATTTTTGGCCTCTTTAAAAACTTGCAATTATATTTTAGGTTAACGATAATTTCGTCTGCTTAGATCCTAATTAATATTATAATAACTAATTCTAACACATAAATTCTTACGTCGGATTATTAAAATCCTCTAAATAAATGAATACAGTGTTCGTTATTAATTGTTTGATTGTTTTTGCGTCAGTACAAACGTCGTCTGTGTAAGTAAAGTCAAGTGTTGTCTGGACAAATAAATTAATATAAAGAACACTTTTCACATACCTGGTTGTCGTACTAGATGTTCAGACGTTCACCGCCACTGAATAAACTGTCAAAGTTATTTTGACCAGTTTAAATCTTATAATGAAGGTTATGTAGCACATTGAAGGTTATGTGGGCGCCATATGGGTTTTCTTCGAGAAAAGTTCCCATAAAAAACTGTAACTTTATTTACTTTATTGTATTTATTAATGAATTAAATTGAAACTTCCACTTACCTTCTGATTCTTGATCTGGCCTGATCTCTAAGTGTGGACTAACCCCTTTCGTACGGCGAACTTAATAGTACAGTAAATGAAATAAGGTGGTTTAAATAATTTGTAACTCTTTTAGTAAATAAAATAAAGTAATGAATTTATTTTAATAATTTCATCCATAACTTCCACAATTAAATTAAATTGTATCTGATACTGAGGTGAAGCCCCTTACTCCCAGCAATAATTTTAACATATTTCACCACATCACTTGTATTTACCTTAGAATATTCATTAATTAATTTAAAGCGACCCAGCTTGCTATTCACACACATTCATTCTTTTTTATTACCCCATTTTAATTATTTAGTCCCCAAAATAGATTTATTTATTTAATATCATGGCCAGTCGATTACTTAACCCTGGGCGTCTATGGTGATCCAGCGCCGTACCGATTGTATGTTCAAAAGTTTAATACCCGTGCACTTTTTCTTCTTCACTTCATTTCGAGCACATAGATTGCTTCATGGTTAATTTGAGCTAAGTTTTCAACACTTTATCGACATTTTATAAGGTTTTATAGTTCGTGAACTTTTTATGATACCCCGGCCGGGTCGGATCTCTTTCGTCGACTGATGAAACGGCGGGTAATTAAATCCCCACCTTGTCTGACTGTTTCCGGGCACATACACGGCCACTGCGATTACTAAGCTTTTCGTCACCGTTTAGGTAGCATGGTTTGGCATTGGGCACTGGCGTCGACGATGCTGACTGGCGAAAATATTGAGGCTGTGGAAGGCGTGGCCTCTAAGAGTATTCGTCAGCAACGAACCGCATGGAACAAAATTTTCGTCCCTCGCCATTTTTTGTGGCGTCCCTTTGGAGTCTGATCTGCGTCGTCCACGCGCGCATGGTCATGTTGCGCGTCTTTGTACGTGCCTCAATGCCTAATTACCGCCGTGTGTTGAGACTAGGCATCGCATTCCATTGCCAACTCGCCGTTCCCAATCTCACTTCATTGTTCCTTTGGTGACAATTTTACTTCACATCGGGACTGACCGTGCAGAGGGAAAATATAATATTATAATTTTTTAATAAAATGAAAACCCTTCCTTTTGCCCCGTTACAATACCCCCCCCCCAATGAGAGATCTTCTGTCGAAACGGAAGAAATCTCATTGCTAAACCCTTAAGAGGATATGGTGCCAACAACCCCCCATTTGTTCTGACACATCATGGGTAAACTACCCCCCTGGCTCGGCGACTATGGCCGCACTCGAACGAGATTACTGGACTTCTCTATACGAGATCCCAACACCATAAAATCACACAGACATGCACCACAGCGCACCTAACCCTCTAACATACCGCCCCAAAATCCAAACCCCTGATCTTATACCATGCCAGATCCTCAACCGATATGTTCCCCCTTTTCATGCACACTGGGTCGCCTTCACAATACTGGGCGCATACATATACTTGTTAATACATTTTTCAAATTCAAAAATATTTATCGTTAAATCAAACTCATTTATCCTAAAATTTGATTATACATACATTCTAAACAATATAATTCAATAACACTAGTGATACACATAAACAATAATATAATCAAAAATCAACATCCATTAGATGGCAGGCACAAAAAATCAGTTTTTTTTTTCAATATTCAGAAAATTTAAAATTATTTAAATCAATTAAACAGCAAAATCTGCATCACTTCATTGCCAAAATTGGTCTAGTTTATAACATCAACCATCAGCTGATCAAACTGGGTCAAGTCCACAACCTTGACCTACATAGGTTATAGAGATAGGCTACATCATAAATACATTGAACATCTTTACAGTTTTTTATCTTCAAACATAGTAACAAAATAAAATATGACATTTAAAATTAACATAGTTATTACAATTAACAACAAAATTGACATTTAAATTAATTAAAATTACACATTTATTGCGCTAATTACTCTAAAATTCTATTAAAATCTGTCACTTGTTTCCATTAATTTTTTCATTTTAACTATGACTCTCTTTCTTTAACATTCTCAGTCTCCATTAGTTTGGGTGATTTAATTATTTATACTAACTTGATTTACAACTTGGCATGTATACATTTATAATCTTTACCTCTCTGACTCTAATATCACTAACAGCTTTAACTAACATGACACCCATCTCTATCAAAACATCTGTCAAACATTCTCTAAACCCAACTTACTACTCAACTCAATTCGCATCATTCTACCCTTATATAAAAAAAATACTCTCTACCCCTTTGTACTCAGGATGTGTGTTCCCCCCCCCAAGCTCATTCCCTTATCTGGTCCCTGGACTTTCCTAGGCAACCCTTTCCGGCGCTAAACGGTCCCTTCCCGTCCCAACCCTTTCGTTGCAGACTCCTACCACCCCATCCCCCTTACAAAATTCCTATCAACTCTAATTTCTCTCCCAATACAATACTCTCATTTACAAAATATCTCCATTTACTTATTACATCAATATATCAATCAATACTCTACATATTTTACCCATAGCTACTGTGTCACTATCAATACTTCTCAAATTCTACATTACATTATTTTACAACAATATTATTCTCTCTATTACCCCTTTAAGCTCAACATGGACTGCTCTACATGTCCCAACAAAATATCGATCACCCAAAATCTCCCATCTACTATCTTTTACAGGTCATTTAAAATTCTTAACTATATCAAATTACTTCCAACATTTAAATCAAAATCTTTTAACACATTAAAATCATTATATTCAAACATTAGTTATCTTGGAAATTTACAAACAATTTATACGTGACATTCTACAGCGGATCAGCTGATTTTCTTAGCAAGGTGAATGACCTTTGTTCAAAATGCTACACACAATTATATAACAAAAAATACACAACACATATTTATAATTCTTACACTCTAACATAACAAGATTAATGACCCATTGAAACATGATAACCAAAACATAATAAACATCTACAGTATCCATTTTCTCAAATCAAACAATTATTTAATTACTTCAAGAGCGACTTGCCATTACTAAGTTACAAAATTTTAATTCGTTGCTCCCCTGAGCAACCACCTTGCCACACACCCTATTGCATTTTTATGGTGGACTGTTGCGCCCATGTGCTTCCACAAGGACGGCATTGGTGGAGGAATTTATCATCTCCGTGTCCTTGCTTCAGCGTTACATTGGAAATTATTTGGATATCATCATATCCATGTTACAAATTTATATGCCCTTAAAACGGGTCTACCACCTGGCCTTGCTGTTCCTACTCCAACAGAGTGGTAGCCGCTGTTCCATAATTCCGGGGATTTCCCCTAAATTCATCCCCCATCAATTTCAAACATAAACCAATTTCAAGCCAGGTATGGTCAAGGTTCTTAATTTATGGCCATAGCTGACCGCTAGCCAAAACCACGATTAGTGCTGGTAAGGCAGTAATCGCCCGAAAAGTCGGGGAAATCAACTCTAATTTCAGGCATGTTCTTATCGTCATTATTATACACGGCACGGCAATCTATCAGGATACAATATAAAATTGTATAAAAGGGTGTGCCGTGTATTTTACGCCATTTTGGCCTCCGATGGAGGTAACACTCTCTATTACCCCCAACACTTATCGCTACCTACGGTGGCACATGCCACTACCGTACTAGCCACTTAATAACTAAACTAACCCGTCTACCTGTGCAGTTTCTGCACTCCCTAAGTATAGCACTTCTATTAACACCACTCAACCCGCCCCAAAATTACCCACATATCTTGCATGACAACAAGTTTCTATTTTATTCTATACACTTCTTCATGTCCCAACTCTCACTGGTACTACAAACTTTACAATTATACTTGGTCACTTACCTACTAAATAAAATACAGCTACTGATATAAATTTAAATGCATAAACAATCCGAACTATACAACAGTAAAATTTTTACACTTAGGAGGCTAATTCTTCTTGTCATTAATAGTGAGTCTGTGATCGCCAAAAATGGGGTTTTGCCGCGCCTCGACTTGGAACCAGGCAGACACACTACGTGAATTCACGTCCCCTTTGTAATCCCTTTATCACCAGATCTATCCCTTTTATTTTCTCATTTATTCCAACCCGCCGTCTGCCTCACTCCAACCCCATGAGCCACAAAACTCAATCTTTTCAGATTACACTGTAACTGTGGTAAGTGGCTAAATTTGGTTTCGCCACTGACACTAAAATTTTAATTTGCATGCACTGCCTTTCATATATATATATATATATATTGTAACGGTACATAACCCGGTCCCAATAAAGTAACTCATGAGAATAAAAGTCAGAAATGGGTAAACTAAAGCTCGCTCAAAATTTAATTATATCACTCAACATAATAAACAATTCGAGTGGTATATAGTGCAAAGTGAGTTCTAGTGTACCCATTGAGGTGAAAACCAAAGTGAAAGTAATGTATTACCAAACTGTGCTGTATGTTTTGGATAGGATAAAACTATGGAAGTAGGATGTAATAGTACTGATTGATTTTTGTAATTTTATTTATTTATTGTAATTTATAGTGTATGGACCACTTGTTATACAGAAGTTAATGTTATGTTTTTTAAAAAATATTTGTGTTGTAATATAGAATAACCCAGGGTTAGTTTTAAAAGATTTAAAAATTTAATTACCAAAAGATAATAAAAATTAAAATAATCCTATGAAGGAAATGGCAACAGGAAGTAGTGCCGGGTATGAATACTATTCGAGACTAAATAAATAATATATAAATTTATTTAAGGATAATAAAATGATAAAATACTTATATACAATGTCATAAAAAAATTAACCAAAACATATTATGTAAATTAAATTAGTAAAGAAACCGGAATGGAAAGGAATTATTTTTACATAAATAAAATATAAATTTATAATAATCACAAACTGCCTGCATAATAAAAATACTATGTGTTACTAAGAGTGATGGAAAATAACAAGTATTGTTAATAAGATATAAAAATTTTGAACTAAACCGGAGAGTTGAAGAAACGATGCGACAAAAATTATAAAAAAATAACCTTTTTTGGACGTTGGAGGAGGTGAAATTAATGCAAGATTAATAAACAGAGTGACTACTATCTAATTATACCTGAGTAATCCAAATTAAATGGTGATATACATTAAAAAACAGTGGATGAAAACCTTCTGAGGATTCAACATAGTTCGGCCTAGTTCCCGTAGACAATTGGAAAATACTCCAAACGAAAAGGAAATAATAACGCAAGACGGACCTCATCACAGAAAAGCTGCAATCCAGTAAGAACCATTCGGAGCGAGGTAATATAAACATTTTTTCGTAATAATTCCAGAAGAAAACTCATTTTTAACGGTGAAATAGAACAAAAAATAATCATTTGATCATATGTTTTTTAAATGTAAACAAATATACACTGCTCTCTTACGGCAATTCCGGGAACTACGTACTACATGAAAAAAATAAACAATTATTTATTAATTTTTCGATATTTGTAAAGCGTAGCAATTATCCATTTCTGACACTCTCATAACACAAAGAACTCACCCTGAACCCTGGGGAATTACTAAGAATTATGTAATAATTGATGTTTTTTATTATAGCGTAATATTGGGTAAATAACAACATATATGTTTTGCTCCTTAGACAGATCTATGTTTACTCGGTAAAGTCGAGATGATGTTTTTTTTTAATACGATTAATTGTGATACCTATATTTTGATGGCAGGAGACAAAAGTCAATAATAAATAAAGCAATATTATTGAAAATTAATATTGAATAATAAAGTGTTATAATTTATTGTAGTGGGTAGTTATAAAAAATTTCAGCACAACAAACAGAAGAAATCGTCTCAACTGAGTGGAAATAAGGATACTTACTCTCTCTTCTGCATAAGGCTGAACAACTTCCCTCCTTGACCACAAATCACACACTCTCGATTTCTCTTCAGATTGAGTAAAACAAAATAAACAAAATCCTTTATTTACCCTTTTGAAAAACAACGTCAGTTATTATAATTCAGAAGTGACGCATACTACTTGAGGCATATAATAGAACTCTACAGTACCTCATAGAGGGGTGACGTTACAAAATGGCGAACCCAACATTTGGGGCTTGACTAAAGGTGTACGTTTCGCTAGTGCCTCTCAAGCAGCACGTTACAAAAATGGCGCTCAACGTAAAAGGGCGGTAATTAGAAAAGAATTTTGATATTTAATAAAAAATATATATCAAAAAATCTAATTATCGTTGGCAGTTATGAGAAAACAAGAAATGCCTAATACCCGAGGCAAATCGAAGAAGAGGGCAGAAGAAAAGGAGATTGAAGAAGGTGGACAGGAACAAGAAATAGAATTAGTTACGGACAGTGAAATGGACCAACAGACAGGTGATATAGAAGAAACCGAAGTAGTTATGGATACGGAAAAGGACATAGTGGAAGAGGATGCCCAAGGGGACCAACCAGATAAATCCACCCAAAAAGAAGATATGAGCATGCAGGAGATGTTGAGAATTATTATGGAAAGCAATAAACAAACAAATGATAAAATAGACGAAAAATTTAGGAAACAGGAGGAAACTTTGAAGGAACAAAACAAGCAAACTAATGAGAAAATAGACAGCATTCAGGAAAGTTTAGTCAAACAACTCAATGAAAAAATAGAGACCATTCATGGAAATATCAAACAAACCATGAATGAACAATACAATGAACTGAAAGAAACTGTTGAAGGACAAAGAGAAGAGATGAATGCAAAATTTGAAGAGAATAATGAGAATTTAAAACAAATTGAGTGTAAGATGGAGAATTTCAACAAGGAATTAAGAGAAAATCTAGAAGGTAAAATTGAACTGGTCAATAATATGTTAAGCCAAAGAGTAGATGAATATAAGGAAGAGGCAGAGAAGAAATTAATGGAAACTAACCAAAGATTAGATAAAACTGAAGAGAAAACGGAACTAATTAAAACAGGAGTCGAGGCACGAATGGAAAAGGAAGAACAAAATAATCAAGTTCGTGTAATGGCCATACAACAAGAAAACAATGACCAGTTAGATAGTATCAAAAGCAGTCTAAACTGTAAGTTTTCAGAATTTCATAAAACAGTAGAGAATGTAAAAAATCAATGTGATAGCCAAGCAGAGAAATTAGATAGTTTGCAACAAATCCAAACCAATTTTCAATGTGATGTAGATAGAGTAAGTGCGAGATCTGCATGCAGCAGTCATCATGTGTATCCAGATAGTAAGGAAAGTGTAAACTTTCGGGATTATCGCAGAAACCCACTTGAATTTTTAGGGAGAGTAGACGAAATTTTGAACAGATCAAAGGAGAATCGATGGAATATGATAAAAGGTCTATTAGACGAATCGTTCAAAAATATCAATGATAATTGGTGGACAGCAATTAGGAACGAGGTGTGTGATTATGGGGGTTTCAAAACTATGTTCAAACTTAAGTACTGGTCAGAATCAGTACAAAACATTATTAGGGATGATATCTGTCATGGTAGGTATGATCGTACAGTGGGACAAACACCTGCTGCTTACTTTTTGGGGAAGGTGTGTATCGCAAAGTATTTAGACCCTAAGATACCTGAAGAGTGTCTAGTGACCAAAATGGCGTATCATTTTGAAGAGAAGATCATAAGTGCACGCTTAAGTGGACAAATAAAAACTATTGGAGGCATGGAAACGCTGCTAGAAAATTATGAACAGGAATCTTATTATAGGAGAAGTAGATGGAGGTCAGGGAATACTGAGGAGCGAAAGAATGAACCACCAAGAGAGAATCGGCCCAGAGTTAATTATGTACATGCTAATAACAATTATTACAGTAATAGTTACCAAGGAAGACGTCCGTATTTTAACCAGAGACAAAATTATGATCGAAGAGATGAGAGAAACAACTACAACAGACAACAATGGAATGATCATGACGAATATAGGAGGTCCAGAAGTGGAGATAGAAATAGGGACATACCTTCGGGAGATCCACCAAATGACAATCAGGGAACTAATCAAGCCCAAGTAAATTATCTAATGGCTGATGAGAGGGATTCGAGGAGACCCGATGAACAGCAACAAAGAAAAGTGGACAAACGAGTTGACCATGGGAAAAATCAAGGGTCTAATCCTGGTCCCAGTAATAAAGATGAGAGGCTATATACATACGATAATATTGAAATGTATGGTAGTGATCCGCAATGGGGCAATCCAATAGCGAATTTTATTGACAAGTTTAATCAACAGAATCCACGGGAAAAATATACGAGTGGATCAATCCGTGTTGTGAATGATACTAAAAACGGTTAAACTAATGTAAAATGAAGAAACTAAAACCCCAAAATTCAAAAAAGCATGTAAGGACAACTTACTTAAGTTATTTCGGAACCATATAATTTAAAGTGAAGAGTATATAAGAACAGATTATATAATTTAATTATAAATAACTGATTTAAACTGAAATAATAGGAAAAAGTAATATTTTTAATGGTAACAAACAGAAGAAAAATTAAATGAACAAAAACAATTGATGGTAATGTGCTCAGATAAGAAGAATAACGAGTAATTTAATGACTCCAATGAAACTGAAGGAGGATGATAATTAATACAATGATTAGAATTTCTCGGAATTGAAGATTATATAAGAAGAAATGATACGGAGAAATATGTCACAAGAAGTAAAGTCAGAAGAATTTTAACATAAGGCCTATCAATGATGTTATATGCTATTAGTTGATGGAAAAGAAGAAGGAATCAAGGAGAAGAAGAAATATATAAATAAATGCAAACAGCTACAGTATGAAGAATCCCAAAAGTGTTTGGTACTAGTCGCTAATTGACTACTACTTATAATTTTTTTTATTTTTTTGTATTGACCGTAGAAATGTTCCGGCAATAATTTTTATGAGCAGGGATGATGTTCCCCTGGTCTCAGAAGGTGTAAGGATGGACAGCGGTGTATGGACCCAGAGTGGCCACCCGACTGTTACCACCGCACAAGATAGGGAAAATGTTAAAGAAATTGAATATTTAAGGGATAATAATTATAAAATAGCTGAAAGGATTGATATTAGATTCCAGAAGTATAAATGAAGAAAATAGAAGGAAGATAGCAGACAGAAGCTTAATTGATAAAGCGAGTATATAAAAGTAAATAGAAATGAGTGTTAAAACAAGTTTAAGATGATTAGTGTGACCAGTCCTTATCAAATAAAATGTGGAAGTACCACTACCCAGAAATGAATAATTGATGAATTTGCCTCCAAGAGAGAGAGAGAGTTAAGTAAGAAAACAGCAATTACCACCAGTCTGAATTACCAGTCAGAGTTTATAATCAGTCAGAAATAAAAAACTATTATGAAGATAAAGAAGAGTTAAGAAAATGGAAATAATCAACAATTTATTTTTAATAAACAAGTTAAACTGAAATAAATTTGTTCTAGTGGGGGGGCTTTATGTAACGGTACATAACCCGGTCCCAATAAAGTAACTCATGAGAATAAAAGTCAGAAATGGGTAAACTAAAGCTCGCTCAAAATTTAATTATATCACTCAACATAATAAACAATTCGAGTGGTATATAGTGCAAAGTGAGTTCTAGTGTACCCATTGAGGTGAAAACCAAAGTGAAAGTAATGTATTACCAAACTGTGCTGTATGTTTTGGATAGGATAAAACTATGGAAGTAGGATGTAATAGTACTGATTGATTTTTGTAATTTTATTTATTTATTGTAATTTATAGTGTATGGACCACTTGTTATACAGAAGTTAATGTTATGTTTTTTAAAAAATATTTGTGTTGTAATATAGAATAACCCAGGGTTAGTTTTAAAAGATTTAAAAATTTAATTACCAAAAGATAATAAAAATTAAAATAATCCTATGAAGGAAATGGCAACAGGAAGTAGTGCCGAGTATGAATACTATTCAAGACTAAATAAATAATATATAAATTTATTTAAGGATAATAAAATGATAAAATACTTATATACAATGTCATAAAAAAAATTAACCAAAACATATTATGTAAATTAAATTAGTAAAGAAACCGGAATGGAAAGGAATTATTTTTACATAAATAAAATATAAATTTATAATAATCACAAACTGCCTGCATAATAAAAATACTATGTGTTACTAAGAGTGATGGAAAATAACAAGTATTGTTAATAAGATATAAAAATTTTGAACTAAACCGGAGAGTTGAAGAAACGATGCGACAAAAATTATAAAAAAATAACCTTTTTTGGACGTTGGAGGAGGTGAAATTAACGCAAGATTAATAAACAGAGTGACTACTATCTAATTATACCTGAGTAATCCAAATTAAATGGTGATATACATTAAAAAACAGTGGATGAAAACCTTCTGAGGATTCAACATAGTTCGGCCTAGTTCCCGTAGACAATTGGAAAATACTCCAAACGAAAAGGAAATAATAACGCAAGACGGACCTCATCACAGAAAAGCTGCAATCCAGTAAGAACCATTCGGAGCGAGGTAATATAAACATTTTTTCGTAATAATTCCAGAAGAAAACTCATTTTTAACGGTGAAATAGAACAAAAAATAATCATTTGATCATATGTTTTTTAAATGTAAACAAATATACACTGCTCTCTTACGGCAATTCCGGGAACTACGTACTACATGAAAAAAATAAACAATTATTTATTAATTTTTCGATATTTGTAAAGCGTAGCAATTATCCATTTCTGACACTCTCATAACACAAAGAACTCACCCTGAACCCTGGGGAATTACTAAGAATTATGTAATAATTGATGTTTTTTATTATAGCGTAATATTGGGTAAATAACAACATATATGTTTTGCTCCTTAGACAGATCTATGTTTACTCGGTAAAGTCGAGATGATGTTTTTTTTTAATACGATTAATTGTGATACCTATATTTTGATGGCAGGAGACAAAAGTCAATAATAAATAAAGCAATATTATTGAAAATTAATATTGAATAATAAAGTGTTATAATTTATTGTAGTGGGTAGTTATAAAAAATTTCAGCACAACAAACAGAAGAAATCGTCTCAACTGAGTGGAAATAAGGATACTTACTCTCTCTTCTGCATAAGGCTGAACAACTTCCCTCCTTGACCACAAATCACACACTCTCGATTTCTCTTCAGATTGAGTAAAACAAAATAAACAAAATCCTTTATTTACCCTTTTGAAAAACAACGTCAGTTATTATAATTCAGAAGTGACGCATACTACTTGAGGCATATAATAGAACTCTACAGTACCTCATAGAGGGGTGACGTTACAAAATGGCGAACCCAACATTTGGGGCTTGACTAAAGGTGTACGTTTCGCTAGTGCCTCTCAAGCAGCACGTTACAATATATATATGCCTCCATTATTTACAAACACTCGAAGGCAGTGCAGGTACATGACAGGTACACCTGGCCGCTGCACCTTGAGTGTATAAAAAAAATAATTTATGTCACGTACCTTTAGGGGTCCCCCTCCCCGTTCAAATGTGTTGTAACTTTCAAATTTCTACCAATTTTGGTGGAGCCGGACCACCCGAAGGAAGATCCTCCAACCATGGCCCGCCTCCAATTGCCAAAAACCACGGCCAGGACTGGTAAGGTCGTGACCGCCCGAAAATGGGGGAGGATCCCTTCTGAAAACATAAAACATTCAATTAAAATTCATACCTACATTGATAAATTGTTAAAACTCCTGTGATGACCAGTACAACTTCAAATTTGTAGCATTGTGTGTCCCAACTATCTCCCTCGTCTCTCTGTTCTGTAACACATATGAATTCTTCATTTTAACTTCTATTACCTCGTACGACCCCTCGTAGAGTAAGAAAAACTTCTTGATCTCTTTATCCTGAGCACTCGATAAATCATGTCGCCGTACTAATACCAGCTGTCCAATCTCATACTGCATCCACTTACCTTTCATATCATGCCTCCGTTTTCTCTTCTCCCCCTTCGTTAATAAATTTTCATTCGCTAGCCTAAGCTTTACATCACGATCAATAATATTGGTTTCTGGTGGATACTCAAATAGTTGCTCCAAAATCCTCGGTGGACGCGTCCCTCGTATTAACTCGTAAGGTGTGAATCCCGTCGACTCGTGGGTGGTGCCGTTTAGCCAGTCTTCAATCTTCTGAACATATAGTGGCCACTCGCTGTGTTTTGTGTGGCAGTATGCTCTTAAGATCCGGCCTATTTCTCTCATGACTCTCTCTGCCTGGTTGGATTGTGGATGATATACGGCAGTGTGCTTTGGGATGATTCCTTCCCATCCTAGAGTCTGGCGCCACCTTCCACTGATGAACTGCAGTCCATGGTTGGATAGAATCACCTTCGGCTTCCCCACGTTGATCATGTAGTCACGTGTGATCTTTTCGCTCAGCACCTTACTTGTCGCTCGCTTCACGCTATACGACCTTACATATTTGGAAAATGTATCTAGCACTACAAAAATATACATTACTCCTCCCCTACCCTTCGGCAAAGGGCCATACAGATCTACTGCTACTAAGTCGAATGGTTTTTCTACTTTAATATAGTTTAACTCACCTTCCAATCGATAATTTACTACTTTCGATTTCTGACACAGTTCACAACTTCTCAATATTTTTCTTACTCTTCTCTCCGTATTCTTAAATATACAAGACTCTCTCAATACACACACACATTTCTTGGCTCCAAAATGGCCATATCTATAATGACAGTCCCATACTATTTTATCTATCAACCCTTCAGGTATAACTAACCTCCAATCCCTTTCTCTCCCCTCTACTTTTTTAAATAAACTCCCCTTAAACACCTGAAAATATTGTCTATACCCCAATTCATCTAATTCTGATTCTACACTGGTTATAATTTTATTTAATTTACTATCGGCTCTCTGCATTATATTTATATCTTTCAACTCTTCCCCAAAAAGTTTATCTTCCCTGGATAGTCTATAAATTTCTATTTCCTTAATATCTCTACCAGTTCTACTTCTATCTGTGTCTACCCGTGATAATGTGTCAGGTATTCGGTTCTCTACCCCTTTTATATACTTCCAAGAGAAATTATATTCTTGTAGAGCTAGTACCCACCTTGTTATTCTACTGTGCGTGAGTTTGCACGTGTTCAGGAACGACAGCACTTTATGGTCCGTCCTGATGATGGTTTTACTGCCCAGCAGATATGTCCGGAACTTTCTTACTGCAAACACTATACTGAGGAGCTCCTTCTCGGTGGTTGTATAGTTGCGTTCTGATGCTAATAACGTCCGGCTGGCGAAAGCAACTGTATGGTGTTCTCTCTCCTCGTCCTCTTGATACAGTTCGGCTCCTAGTGCTATATTACTAGCGTCTGTCTGTAAATATAAATTATTATTGAAATTTGGGTGGTTCATTAAAATCATATCGGCGAACTTATTCTTAATTTTGCAAAACGCTTCTCTTTCATTTCCCCCCATTTCCATTGTTTGTTCTTCGGCGCTAAGTCTTGCCGTCGTCTGAGTGTAGTTTCGCTGGAACTTCCTGTAAAAATTACATAGACCAAGAAAACTTTGTAATTGCTTTATGTTCTTTGGCTCCGGGAACGTCAGGATGGATTCTACTTTGTCCAGATTAGCCCGTATTCCTGTAGGTGTTGTGATGAATCCTAGGAAGTGTATTTCAGTCTGTAAAAATTTTGATTTATCCCAATTCACAGTTAAACCTCCCTGGTATAATTTCTCCAACACATACTCTAAATGTTCTACATGCTCCTCAAATGTTCTGGAAGCTATCAGAATGTCATCCACATATATAGTCAAAAAATCTAAATTATGAGGCTGCAAAATTTCATCAAGACACTTAATAAAACTAGCTACACTGGTGTTCAATCCAAACGGTAATCGTTTGAATTGATAATTTTTTCCGTTGAATAAGAAAGCTGTATATTTCCTACTATTCGCTGCTAACAGAACTTGCCAATACCCTGCGGTTAGGTCTAAAGAGGTCATATATTTCACACCACTGAACTTCTGAAAAATTTCCTCAATGGCTTCGGGTGACTCCCGGTCTGGAATAATTATCTGATTGATTTTGCGGGCATCTAAACATAACCTGACTCTCCCATCTTTTTTAATCACTACCACTAAAGGGTTAGAATATGGTGATACGGATCGCTCAATTATATCTCCCTCTAACATTTTCTCTAACTCAATCTGGACCGCTCTTCTCTTCGCATATGGCACCGGATAACTTCTTTGTACGTAGGGTGCATGTTCCCTTACCTTTAATTCGCATTCATAGTTTCTTGCCCTCCCTGGTATATCGGCAAACACTCCTCTAAAATTCTCTACTACCCGCCACAACGATTCACGTTGAGAACTCCCTATTACGCCACCCTCACTACAAAATTTAAGTGCCCTCTCATCCCATATTCGCTCCACACTTTCATCGCACTCTATTTTACTCTCACTACACACATTCATACTAACTTCTGCTTCTTGTTCATTAACTCGATTACGTATCACCCTTACGCCCGAAATTCTTATCGCATCTACTACCCGCTCAAAATTAATCCGAACTGGTTCTATTTCATTGTGTAATTCTAACACCCGTTTTTGGAAATCAATCACCGCCTTATGTTTAATCAGAAAATCATTTCCCAATATAACCTCAAGATTTAATCCACGTACAACTAGAAATGTATTATCGTACCCTACCCCGTAAATTATCATATTTAAATGTACTTGTTTCGTGACTCTTTTACTCCTAACGCCCGTAATACCTACAATCGTCACTCCCACAACTGGCAAAGATGGAATATTTTTATTTAATTCTTTCAATTCGTCTAGTACGTGTTCGGAAATAACAGAGATTTCACTACCTGTATCTATCAAAGTTTTTATCTCCTTACCTTCAATGCTGATTTTCACCTCGGTCAGTCCATTCTCCCGTCTCACTGCTTCGACGTCTTCTTCCTCCATTAATTCCTCAGATAAATCGGTTATGATAATGTTGTTTTGATAGTTGTCATTCATTTGGACCCCAGAATCTTCCGGCAACAACGGTCGGGTCCGGTGCTCCATTGTCTCTCTTAGTTTACCGCAGACGTGCTCGCCACCGCTGGGTTGTATCCACTTTCACTCCGGTTCACCTGCTTTTCATGGTCGTTACCTCTCGGCGTTCCTCCTTGGCCCTCTCCCCTTCGTTGGTATGCATTGTGGTTCTGCGCGGGTTGTGGTCCCTGTCGCTGACCCGGTCTCTCTCTCCTACATCTAAAACAAAAATTTTGTGAAGCATAATTTCCCTGCAAACACGCCGGACAAGTCCACATTGGGCCTCGATTATTTTGTTCTCTATTTGTTTTATGAATTTGCTAACTGCTATAATTTTTTATTGTTCGACTAAGCTTTTCGTCATTACTGACATCTTCAGGTCTTAAACAACGACCTGAAGTTGTGTTAGGTTGTTTAAGACCTGAAGATGTCAGTAATGACGAAAAGCTTAGTCGAACAATAAAAAATTATAGCAGTTAGCAAATTCATAAAACAAATAGTAAGGATGGCTGCTAATTTAAACAATACGAAGAATATTTTGTTCTCGTCTGGGGTATGCCGGTCCATGTGGAGGTCCCCTCGGCGGTCCCTGATTACCTCCGTTATTCATATTCTGCTGGTTGTGACGGCGACTCATCTCTTGGTCACGGATGTTCTGAAACACATCTAAAATCTTTTCTAACTCGCTAATAGTGGCTACCTTACGCGTCATCAATGTTATTTGCACCTCCCTTGGCAAGTGCTTACTTATATGCCTCACGAAGGATCTAAATGGCAATGGCGGTTCTAGGTATTTCGCCTCACTAAATATTTTCATTACATACCCTGTTATATTATTATTGGGTCCCCCAAAATTCCCGGTTCCCATAATTCTGCTACGCAACACTTCTTGGTCTTCTTCAGACCAATATTTATTTCTGAATGCGGACTCGAAACTTTCGAAGCACCCCCATTCTGTTTTGTGTAAATCGGCCCATATCTCCGAACTACCTTTGAAACATCTTAAAATTTTTAATAATTGTACCTCCCAGCTACTAGTATTAAATTTATTAAACTCCTTCACTCTATTTATGAATTGCATAGGATGCACTCTTTTACTGTCACAACTAAATGACTCTAATTCATCTTCACTGCTTACGTCACGAGTCATAATTACTCGTTCGGTAACAGTGTTTACTTGTTGGCTGATGGCCATACTCAATTCATTTTTAACATCCATAATATTCTTTTCAACGTTCATTAATTTATTGTTACTATCAGATTCAAGGTCACTTACTGTATTGTGTATTGTCTTACATGTTGTAAGACATGTACATCTTACAAATTGTGTATTGTATTCAATCTTACAACTATTTTCTATTTCACTTATTTTAATGTTATTACTTTCAATCTTATTCATAGCATAACTAACCTTACATTCAGTATTGGCGTTGCATTCATTTATCTGTTTCTCAACAATTGTGTTTATTACACTATATTGTTCCGTGATCTGTTTTTCTACTTTATTTGTTATATCATTTTTTATATCAGAAACACGGCACTCTAATTGCTCATTCATAGACTCTGTCAATTGTAATTTAATATTTTCACAACATTCATCAACATGTTTATCTAGTACATGGCTCAGATTATCAAATTTTACACTTATACTCTGCTCAAACTTAATATTTTGTTCTTTAATTTCTTAAAAATTAATATCATTTTTAATATTTTGTTGTTCACATTTTATTTTCTGTTCTTTAATTTCATTACTCAATTGGTCAAATTTGGTATCAAATTTCTCGTCATTAGAATTAAAATGATTCTCAAATTTTTCATCAGTTGTGTCAAAACGTTTATTTATTTTATCGTCATTAGAATTAAAACGACTTTCCAACTCACCTCTCAGTTCGTTTAAGCTACTATCAAACGTGCTATCAATTTTTCGTAAAAAACTCATTATATCATTTTCATCAGATTGTTTATTCTTATTTGTTAAAACTGGAGTTAACTGAATCCCAGAATCAACAGATGTTTCACTTAGTTGCACTTGAGCAGCAATTGGGGTAGAATGAAATATTACATTACTGCGAACAGCTGTTTCTGTAACAGCGCTCGGATCAGCTGTCCGCCTCTCACTTTCATTCAGTGACTGTGGTTCAAGGTCACTTTCACTCATATCTACGTTCGTTACATTGCTTTGTTCAGTATGCTCAGACATTTTTAACTGTTTTATAACTTATTTTTACTTACGTGATAACTACAATTGACTAATCTCCTTTCAAAATATCGGTATGGAGAACCATACATGACTTCCATATTCTAAGATTTATATTTAAAATCATTTTCAGCCAAACAACCAGGCTGTGTCTTACCTGCCTTTTTATTGCTGTATTAAATGAAAAATATTATATTACATTAAAATGAAAAAATTATAATTTTATTGCCTGGCAACAAAATTATTTTATTTTTAACAATTACCATTGTTTCAAAAAGTTTAAATAAATTTTCAAGTACTTTACTCTTGTTAAAACGTAAAAGGTTGCAGGTAAACTACCCCTTCCCCTTAACCGATCTTCACCAAAATCGAAAGTCATTGAGACCTCTACAATTCAGGGACGTATGCAAAAAATTATTTCATTCTGTTTGAATTTGCGGCTGTTATCGTTTGCCATAGAAAATACGCTTGATAAAAAAACGTTGCAGGTAAACTACCCCTTCCCCTTAACCGATATTCACCAAAAACAATAGGTCTTGAGTACTCTACAAATCAGGGCTGTATGCAAAACATTATTTGATTCTGTTTGAATTTGCGGCTGTTATCGTTTGGCATAGAAAATACCCTTGTTAAAAAAACGTTGCAGGTAAACTACCCCTTTCCCTCAACCGATCTTCACCAAAAACAATAGGTCTTGAGAAATCTACAATTCAGGGCTGTATGCGAAACATTATTTGATTCTGTTTGAATTTGCGGCTGTTATCGTTTGCAAAAAAAAAAAAATTTCCCTTGATAAAAAAAACCGTTGCAGGTAAACTACCCCTTCCCCTCAACCGATCTTCACCAAAAACAATAGGTCGCGAGTACTCTACAAATCAGGGCTGTATGCAAAAAATTATTTGATTCTGTTTGAATTTGCGGCAGTTGTCGTTTGCCATAGAAAATACGCATGATAAAAAACGTTGCTGGTAAACTACCCCTTCCCCTCAACCGATCTTCACCAAAAACAATAGGTCTTGAGTACTCTACAAATCAGGGCTGTATGCAGAAAATTATTTGATTCTGTTTGAATTTGCGGCTGTTATCGTTTGCCATAGAAAATACCCTTGTTAAAAAAACGTTGTAGGTAAACTACCCCTTTCCCTTAACCGATCTTCACCAAAAACAAAAGGTCTTGAGAACTCTACAATTTAGGGCTGTATGCAAATAATCTTTTCATTCTGTTTGAATTTGCGGCTGTTATCGTTTGCCATAGGAAATACCCTTGTTAAAACATAAAACGTTACAGGTAAACTACCCCTTTCCCTTAACCGATCTTCACCAAAAACAATAGGTCTTGAGAACTCTACAATTCAGGGCTGTATGCGAAACATTATTTGATTCTGTTTGAATTTGCGGCTGTTATCGTTTGCCAAACAAACAAAATTTCCCTTGCTAAAAAAAAACCGTTGCAGGTAAACTACCCCTTTCCCTCAACCGATCTTCACCAAAAACAATAGGTCGCGAGAACTCTGCAAAACCGGGCTGTATGCAAAAAATTATTTGATTCTGTTTGAATTTGCGGCAGTTATCGTTTGCCATAGAAAAAAAATCTACAGACACACAGACAGACAGACAGACAGACAGACACACAGACACTTTTCGGAAAACGACTTTTTTTCATGTTTTGAGTGTAGTAGAATCAGAATCTGCAATAATCTCGAACACGATTTTTTTTGCCATCACCATACTTCCATTCCTTAAGGAATATGGAAGTAAAAATTATACTACAACATACATAAAATAAACCTTATACCATAATTACATACATTTTACGTAAATAAAATTTTGCTTTCATAACCGTATTTCATTCTCTGTACTGTCAAAATAGGCTGGTGTAATATAACTTTTTATTACATTACATCCTGCAGTCACGGCACCAATTGTAACTTTATTTACTTTATTGTATTTATTAATGAATTAAATTGAAACTTCCACTTACCTTTTGATTCTTGATCTGGCCTGATCTCTAAGTGTGGACTAACCCCGTTCGTACGGCGAACTTAACAGTACAGTAAATGAAATAAGGTGGTTTAAATAATTTGTAAACTCTTTTAGTAAATAAAATAAAGTAATGAATTTATTTTAATAATTTCATCCATAACTTCCACAATTAAATTAAATTGTATCTGATACTGAGGTGAAGCCCCTTACTCCCAGCAATAATTTTAACATATTTCACCACATCACTTGTATTTACCTTAGAATATTCATTAATTAATTTAAAGCGACCCAGCTTGTTATTCACACACATTCATTCTTTTTTATTACCCCATTTTAATTATTTAGTCCCCAAAATAGATTTATTTATTTAATATCATGGCCAGTCGATTACTTAACCCTGGGCGTCTATGGTGATCCAGCGCCGTACCGATTTTATGTTCAAAAGTTTAATACCCATGCACTTTTTCTTCTTCACTTCATTTCGAGCACATAGATTGCTTCATGGTTAATTTGAGCTAAGTTTTCAACACTTTATCGACATTTTATAAGGTTTTATAGTTCGCGAACTTTTTATGATACCCCGGCCGGGTCGGATCTCTTTCGTCGACTGATGAAACGGCGGGTAATTAAATCCCCACCTTGTCTGACTGTTTCCGGGCACATACACGGCCACTGCGATTACTAAGCTTTTCGTCACCGTTTAGGTAGCATGGTTTGGCATTGGGCACTGGCGTCGACGATGCTGACTGGCGAAAATATTAAGGCTGTGGAAGGCGTGGCGTCTAAGAGTATCCGTCAGCAACGAACCGCATGGAACAAAATTTTCATCTCTCGCCATTTTTCGTGGAGTCCCTTTGGAGTCTGATCTGCATCGTCCATGCGCGCATGGTCATGTTGTGCGTCTTTGTACGTGCCTCAATGCCTAATTACCGCCGTGTGTTGAGACTAGGCATCGCATTCCATTGCCAACTCACCGTTCCCAATCTCACTTCATTGTTCCTTTGGCGACAATTTTACTTCACATAGGGACTGACCGTGCAGAGGGAAAATATATTATAATTTTTTAATAAAATGAAAACCCTTCCCTTTTGCCTCGTTACAAAACAAATTTCTAAATTTAAAATTGTATGTATTCACTTTTTCTGTTGTTTAAATGCTTATGGCATTTAAATAATTTAAATAGTGTATGGAAAAATTACTGTTTCAAATGTACCTCAGTGTATGCTATACTGAGGTTTACTTATCTAAATTGAAATAATTGAACACAAAGGTTATGCTGTATAACATTAGGGGTTTATTATACCCTCAAAAATCAAATTGAATAAAATTACATTTACAATCATACAGTCGGATTTCAAAGTATCCGTCTGCTATCCCATCTAGCTCAGTTAAGAACAATATAAAAACTCTTATGTTTATTAACAAAATTTAATATTATTTAACTAGATACCTCAAGGGTAAGTCCTTGTAAATACAAAATAGAACGTTATTAATTGCTCTGATAGATATTACTATGATAGTAATTCATTTTTGGCCTCTTTAAAAACTTGCTATTATATTTTAGGTTAACGATAATTTCATCTGCTTAGATCCTAATTAATATTATAATAACTAATACTAACATATAAATTCTTACGTCGGATTATTAAAATCCTCTAAATAAATGAATACAGTGTTCGTTATTAATTGTTTGATTGTTTTTGCATCAGTACAAATGTGTGATAGTAACGGTCAGTGAAAAGACAGATAAACAATAAAATTGGTCACTGTACTACCTTGCTTTTTAATCTTATAGATTAAAAATAACCACTTTAACGATCGGATTATATTGATCGCTAATACACTGCACTTTAATCGCACTTGAAACGAGAAATGACCCTCTTCTTAATGAAACTGGGTTGTTTACTTTACAGGTTAAGTTCAATTTGCTCGTTCCTTTTACACGCACTGTCTAAAAAGATTCACTATTACTTGTCGATGCACTCTTGTATGATGAATCGCTGTTCTAATAATTATTTTAATGAAATTTAAAGTATTTATTACTATTATGTTGTAGTAGATTAATAAAATATAAAACAATGTCGAGCCGCAACTGCTTAGCTCGTGATGAAGGAAGCGAATGCCAATTTTTCAGTGTTTCTCTGATTATATACCCCTGGCTTAGATCGCGGTTAGGAACAAATCTCGCTGAGTAAACTCCTTTGTGATTGGTACAAAATACCGTTACAGTGACGTATTGTTTTTGTTAGTCGCCACCGGCACGCTCTCTGTACCCGATTGTCGTTGTTGATGGTTTTCACCGGTAATTTCTTAAATCTGGTTAAGAAATGATGCTAACACTCACTATTAACTTATTACACTTTCGATCTCTAAATTATCATCATCAAATTAAAGCTTATTGTCTGCTCTTTATTTTGATGTGGCTTAATGCTGGTTTGCACCTAGCTTTCACTGACAATACATAAAAATAGTGTTTTGAAACATGGTTTCTTATTGTCGTCTGCTAATAATGCACAATGCGACTATTTCCCTATCTTTTACATTTGTTTAATTATATCTGTGTTCTCTTTTGAACGATATTACATGAATAAAAGTACATATATTATTACAATTAAAAGCTGTTTATAGCTGAACAATATCAAATCTTAGTCTAATTATGACAATACCTTAGTATGAAAATTCCTTATTCTCTAAATCCATTTTTACATGGCCTACTCAATTTAAAGGCATATAATATTAATTGAGTGGTGGTATTTCACACCTTATTCGTTATTTTTACTATTCAGTAAATTTAATGTTCATTAGGGGTCCTGTTTCCCTATTAATTTACTGACATAGATTCGTTTATGCAGGGTCTAGATACAGTTATGGTACCCGGTTTATTCCCTGTTAATTGTTACTTCTAATCACATCTCATTTAATTAGGAAGTTGCTTATACACATAAGGCTTCCGTTTACCTTTATCTTTATTCTATAATGTTACATCTGGGTTGGTAAAGCTAGCTTTTTATAGCTTTGTGACTACAGCTAGTATAGTAATAGTCTTTGTTAATTATATATCATAGTTTTTCTATTTTCAGCCAAAATGCTGTTATTGCTATTACTGTATTAAAGTCATTGGTTATTTAGTTTCTATTTACATGACTCTACACATTAATGTCATGAACTGGCTCGCTTGACAGCTTATCTGTGAACTTTGCATGTCCATTAGTCATTGTCAGTCATTGTTTATAAGTTGTAGTGTCATGCAGTGTATTCATCACTACTTTTTGGGATCCCTCCTCTTCTTTCTTCTATGCTGGTCCCTTCTCTTCTTTGTTACATTCATTACAATGATTCACTTTATAACTTTAGTGTCATAATTTACCCTTCTGGTGTGTGGTTTGGTTATGTAACATTCTGTGGTGATACATATACTCCCCTCTCAAAATTGATAATTTAAGAAAAGTTTTATAGTTTGAAGAAATTATCACTTTATTTTGTTTAATCATAATATTACTGCTTCTATCTGCATTAATTTCAATAGTCTGTTGGTGTGTTGATCTAGACTGAGTTCTTTGCTAGTATTATTTTCAGCTCACTAGTATTGTTCAAGATTTTTATACTCTTAGTCATTTAGTTATATCATATCTTAGTTCTTAAATTAACAATTTCCCTGTTTTTCAATAATACATTTTCTGTACATTATACACATCTTGGTTCTTGTGACAAACTCTTTGGTTCTTTCATTTACCTCACAGTGGTTTATTCAATCCTTGACATATTACAATTCCCTAACATTTATAGCGGGTTCGGAGTCAGAGGGGCTCTATTTGGCATCCATTCTCCGCCGTTCCTCAACTATACACCCACAGAATCAGAGGAATCTTCATCTCTGTCTGGGACAATAAAAAGTTGCACATAACAACAGTTGCACTATCACAACACATAAAACATAATATATCATTTATTTTTCAATATAAGACATCATATTCAATAGAATACTCAAAGGATTCGAGGTTTCATTATTATCACTGTTCATGCTTTGTCATTTGATCTACCATACTTCTCTTCACAGGTCATTATTTTATAACTTGAGATATTTGTTATATTTATTATCAGCCTTGCTGCTATTCATCAATACTAGCTTGTAAGTTGTTTTGGTTGTTTCAATGTTTTTAATTTACACACTTAATTCTTCTTTAAATTCACCATAGTTCACTCTTAACACTGTTTATACACTGGGTTTTTAACACTTTGTTCGTTATCTTCTTGGATTATCAGGGGATTTACAATATTCATTTGATAAACATTTTGTTGTATACAATATTTGATAAACATTCTTTGTCATATACAATATTCATTTGATAAACATTTTCCTTTTCTTTTCTTTCTCTTATAATAATAGCCTTCTCTTGTATTACTCGCTTTGGTGGTTTGCTCCTCTTCTCCTTCAAGTGATAGATGTTTACCACTTATTCTGGATGATAATTTCATTTGTTGAAATTAATGTTGAAGGATGAAGCATATTGTGTTTGGTTTGTTCGTATTGGTTTTTTATTCACTTTTATCTTTATTATCTCAACTCTTTTTTGGTGGTTTGCTCCTCATATTATTATTTTCATCATTCTCATTCCTTGTTAAATCCATCTCTTTTATTACTCGCTTTGATGGTTTGCTCCTCTTCTCCTTCAAGTGATAGATATTTTAAATCACTTATTCTGGATGATAATTTCATTTGTTGAAATTAATGTTGAAGGATGAACCATATTGTGTTTGGTTTGTTCGTATTGGTTTTTTATTCACATTTATCTTTATTATCTCAACTCTTTTTTGGTGGTTTGCTCCTCATATTATTATTTTCATCATTCTCATTGCTTGTTAAATCCATCTCTTTTGTTACTCTCTTTGTTGGTTTGCTCCTCTTCTCCTTCAAGTGATAGATGTTTACCACTTATTCTGGATGATTTAATTCCATTTGTTGAAATTAATGTTGGAGTATTAGAGCATTATATTATATTAGGTTTATTCAATAGTGGTTTACTTCATAGTTGTGGATTTATTATTTAATTATCTCTTCCATTCCTTATAATAGCCTTCTCTTGTATTACTCTCTTTGGTGGTTTGCTCCTCTTCTCCTTCAAGTGATAGATGTTTACCACTTATTCTGGATGATAATTTCATTTGTTGAAATTAATGTTGGAGTATTAGAGCATTATAGTATATTAGGTTTATTCAATAGTGTCACCATTCTAATATGTGTCAATTGCTTGGGGTTTTTTATACTGTCACCATTCTATTGGGCTCATTATGGGTCAATTACATTTTCTTGGAGTCACTTCATTTATTTATGCTTATAGTATTATATATCTTGGTACTGTAAACATTATGACATTCTACCTTTCATGATAGTTTTCGTTATACATAATATTTTTTCAAGGATGCTTGGTTAAATTTACTTTAATTAGGTTCACATAGTTCTGAATGTTTTTTGTGATTGTGCCTTTAGTATTTTCATGGCCTTACCATCTCGCTAGGTAATTGGAACATTCTGGTTCAGTCCCATACCTTTCGATGTTGTCGTTTGAATAGTCTCTTTCGTTCTCAACGCCTGGTTCCTGTCGTCTCACATCTTGGGATGTGTTGGGTCTGCTGCCGTTACTTGCTTGGTTATGCAGTATTGAAAAGCCAGGCCTGTCACAGACTGTTACCCAATTCTCATTGTCATTATTATTCGTGATGTCTGTTTGTGATCTGGTATCGGGCCTCCTAGGGTTGGGTTGGTTACGGGCTTGTATGAAGTTTACTTGGGGTCGGTAATCGTTATTTCGGCTGTCGCCTTCGATACTTCTGCTCCTTCGTTGTCCGTCCCGTGGACTTCTCCTGTCTCCGTTATGGTACTCCTCATTATCATTTCCATTGAAGCTATGGCGCCTTGGCTAGTACCGCCTTCTTCCCTGCTCATTGTTGGCCTGGACATAATTGGCCCTCCTGTATTGCTGTGGTTGGTTGTTTCCACCTTGGTTCTGGGGTCGGTTGGAGTTATTGTTGTTATTATTTTGCGGCCGTCTCGTATTATTATTATTATTATTATTGTCAGTGTAATTATTATTATTACCCTGATTATTTGGCCGATAATTGTTCTCATTATTTTGATTTGTATTATTATTATTATTGTAGTTACTTCGATAATTCCGGAAGTTAGGGTTATTATTATTTTGGTTACTATTTCTGTCTTGGAAGTTGTCATTCCTTTTACGGCTTCTTTTATAGTAGCCCTCGTGTTCGGTATCCTCGAGCAGTGCTGCCATGGCTTGGACAGTTTTTATCTGCCCCCATTGTCGTGATCTTGCTACTCCCTCCTCATAATGATAAGCGAGCTTGGTGACCAGGCACTCCTCTGGTATCCTTGGTTCGAGGTTTCTGGCCAAACATACCTTACCAAGGAAGTAAGAAGTTGGAGTTGTTCCTCGACTGGCGTCATATTTGCCATGACAGATATCATCACGTACGATGTTTTGAGTAGACTCCGACCAGTATTGGCCCTGAACAGTGTCTTGAACTCCTCGTAACTTTGGATCTCGTGGCGGGTTGCAGTCCACCAGTTATCGTGTATTTCTTTGAAGTATTCATCGATCAAACTGCGGATTACCGTCCATCTGCTTTCCCGGATTCTGGTCAGATTTTCCTCCACTCGTTCCAGAAATTCGATCGGGTTCATCTTGTAATTTTTAAAGTTGATAACATCGCGGTTGTCTATGCGTTGCAAATAGTGACCCTGGGCTCGTCGGTTGCGAATGGTTTAGAGTTCTTCGCGTATTTGTAGGATTTCCCGTTGACGTAGTTCCTCGATTTTTTCTTTATTGGTGACCGTCAGGGTTCTTATGGTGTTCACTGATGCGTCTATTTCTTCACATCTTTCTCCCACATCCGTTCTTACTCGTTTTATTTCGTCCTGCCTCATCTTCTTCAGAGACTCGATTCGGGCTTCATTTATTTCTTCTATATTGTTGATCCGCCCATCAACCTCTTCTCTGGTATGCTGTAACTCTTGGTGGTATTGTTCACACCTCTCGTGTACTTCCGTGACTTCTCTTCTGACCACCGCTATTTCTCTGTCTATTTTTGTGTTTATTTTCTCATTATTCTCCTCCAGCTTCTTGCTGATATCGTCTAACTTTGTATTTAAATCTTCCTTCAATGCTTTGCTGTTGTCGTCTATTTTCTTATTCAGGTCACGATTATCCTCCTTCAATGCTTTGCTGTTGTCATCTAATTTTTTGTTTAAATCATCCAACATCTTCTTCATATTTGTATTTGTTGCTTCCATCATCTTCTTCATCCATTCCTAGAAGTCTGTATCTCCTGTTTGTGTGATCCTCTCAGTTTGTAACAGTACAATTCTGGCCCTATATATTTTGGGGAATAATCGATATAAAGTGTATTTTATTTTAAAGTCACATATAAAAAAAATTGGTAAAGTTGTATTGAGAGTTTGCAACTGCGCAATATGGAGTGAACAAGGATTGCGTAGGTCGAGCGTAGACGTCCAGAAACAGCAAAAACAGTTGTCATACAAATGTGTCACAAGCTGCGCACATAATTACATCAGCCAAGGTTGCAACTACACATTTTCTACGCCTGCAAGGACCTAGGGCGAGTTACACAAAGGAATGACGACGTAGTTTGTTCCCCACCTCTGTATCGCATAGTTGCAAAACAAAGTCAGTCTCGACTCAGAAGTGTAGCGTACCGGCCGGTATTTCTCCAAACGCTAATTCCATCTAAATTTTACACAACTAAGTGTTGTTATATAATGTAACAGTGCAGTATTCATATAAACATGAAATAACAGTGCAACGTAAAAAATAAACAAAAGTTTCCGTTAAAGTTTTTAACGTCTATTAGTGCATGTAACGATGCGACGTCTTCGAGATGCAGCTAAGTAGCAAACTTATAAAAACAATTTTCAATATTCTATTTTAAATTCAAATAAAATGAGCTCAGTTAGGGACGTCCATAAAATTGTACTGCATGAATGAGTGTGTGATTGCGTAAACATAATATAAATATAAAATTTAAGCAGTGCTGGGTTGTGAAATTATTTATAATTATGATATCATAAAAAATATAATTGAATATGTCATTTTGGAGGGCTTCTGAAATGTTTAAGGGAAATTTTTAAACTTATACAGTAGAACTGCGTCTCATGACACAACGCCAAAAGGCATATAATAGCGTGCTTATTTCGCACGGTAGAGTCTCATGTTTTGTAGTAATATGTTATTAAAACATAAAAAATATAATTGAATGTTATTTTGGAGGGCCTATTGAAATGTTTAAGGGAATTTTTTGACTTAATCAATGTAACTGCGTCTCATGACGTAACACCTATTGGGTGTATAGAAGCGTGCGTATTTCGCACGATAGAGTCACATGTTTTGTAGCAAGATGTTATTAAAAGGTAATGTCGTTTGGTAAACATTTCAAACAAGAGTTATTATTTCAAATAACACATTCCGCTATCTTCTGGTTCGCTTAAACGAATTCTGGACTTAAAGTAAGTAAATATTCTTGTATCATATCACGAGATGGTGCCCGGAACAAAAGTTGAATAAAATTATTGATATTACATATAAGATTTATTGGGCAGTAATAAAATAGTATAACATTGGCGCTTTCCGACCAGGGACACTACTTAAAATTTTATTTTATGTGGGTAAGCCTACGGGAAGTGGCGGACAGTTATCTGAAATAATGGATATAATTTTAACATAACCTATCTTCGAGGTTATGTTATAAGATTATATGCATGCGTGTATTATAAATAAGCAAAATGAATACTGATGAAGATAATAATGCAAAAGTCAGTATAGCTGACGAAACAGTTACGAGTGAGATGGATGTTCAATTAACCCCAATTAGTCAGATCAGTGAAACCAGAGCCACTGAGTTAAATCCAGTTCCATTAACACCCATCTCAACTCGAGACGAAAACAAAACAGACGAAACAACAGCTGCCATGACGCAGTTACTATTAAGTGAAATTAAAGGAATTAAGAGTAGTTTTAATAATAAATTCGATGAACAACAAAGTGATTCTAATGTTAAATATACTAAAATAAATGCCAAATTTGATGAACAGAGTGAAAAGTTTGACAAATTTAATGAGAAGTTTGACGAAATTAAAAGACAAAATTGCCACTTTGATAAAAGAATCGAGGAAATGCATACGCATTTCGATAAAATGATAGAACAAACAGTAACGTTAGTAGACGAGATATTTGATATACCGAAGAGTAAAGTAGACGAGAATTACAAGAATAAAAGTAGGGTAGAGAATAGTGGGGGTAGTAATGATGATACATTTACAGAAAATAGTATTAGTTCAAGTGCTAACAAGGTGAGTGACAATGATAATTTGAATAATGAGTTTACAGGTAATAATAATGATATAATTAAGAATATGTTGTTAGAAAATGATAATGAGATGTTTGAGTGTGTTGAGTCAGAGAGAGAGCTGAGAGAAAGTACATTTGTTAAAGGGGTGCAGGGGGTAGAATTTTCTTTTGATGTTGTGGTAGGGGGTGAAGTCAAGTCATCACGTATTTTTAATAAGGACGAGAGTTCCTTAAATTTATATTTGGGAGACGATACGTCTACAAATAGAGTTTCATTGTGTTTTTGTGTACCTCATAGGTGGTGCAGTAATTACGAGTTAATGACCCCTGCATATTTGGAGAGAGAGAGTATAGCTTGGTGTTATGGGGAGAAATATATTGAGAGAGAGACAAAGAGAGTAATAGAGATTTTTAAAGTAAATAGAAAGTATAGAGAACTTGTAGAAAGGTTAGGAGTAGAGATGATGGATGAAAATAATGAATACAAACCTTGTAGTAAGATTGAAATGACAATAACAGTAGATGATGTGAATAATGATAACAATTACTTACCTTGGGAAGTAACAGGTGTAGTAGTAGAAAATTATGATGACTATATGACTAACAAGATTATAACATATCATACTGATGTAGACAGAACTATACCCGATCGTGACATGGCATATGATAAATTAATAGGGAATACATCTATTAATGTAAACGAAATTGTGAATGAATATAAAAAGTTTGATAAATATTATAATGAGTCTAATAATAAAATTTATTTACTAAACAATAAGATAAATAGACCTAAGATTAGAATGTTATTCAACGATGGAGGATAGATTGTTTTATTGTGTAATGAACATTTAATATATGTGAACAGTGATTTTGAAATGGACTGCTATGGACTGATTTTGATTAATGACAAAATAATGAAGTTGGATTGTATATTTTTCATTGTGTTTATGTATTAATGTTAATGTATTCATGTATTTTTGATGTTGTGTATTACAGGTAAATTTTATGTACACCATGTATTATGTATTGTTTTAATAATTAACAATTAACATGTTTTAACTAAATAAGTGAAAGTTTAATTAATTAAATTAAATAATTAAAGAGTAATTACTGAATTAATGTGGTACAAAAGAAAGTTGTACTAAATTTATAACTGCAGTAGTAATGAAGTTAAATTATTAATTTGTAATGAATAAGAAAGTTTCTAATGAATAATAAATGATTAAGTAAGAATATATTGCAACTGGACTTTGTTGGTGTGTTTTACTGGTATCGCCAATTTTGGGCAACAGCGAGTATTAATACTGTTCAGTTTACACACACAAAGACCAATGCAATTTTAATTAGACTTACCTTAACTGAATTTACTTTTACTTCTCTGCTATACTTATATTCTGTAGACCTGTGTGTAAGAATATGATGGATGGGTGTTATTTTTGAAATAATTACTTCTAACTTTTTAGTTATTATAAAAATTGTGTTTAATGTTTGTCTTTTTATTTTACTTTACTTTAACTCTTTAAATGACTCTACTTCAATTTGCTCTGTTATCTTACTTTACTAATTACATAAATTTATTTTTTATAGTCTCTGAAATTGTTCTCTTTCTTGTCTACTGTCTTTTGAATTCAAACTTAAATATTTAATACTCTACTTGTTACTGTAGTTCCGGCGTCTATCTCATGGGCGTTTCTGGGTTTGAATGTTCCAATTGTTCCTCTTCTTGTTCATCCAGTCTCTGTGGTGTGGATATGTGTACAGCTTCCCTGATGTGGAGTGTTCTCAGCTTCCCTGATGTGGAATTGTACTGCCTCCCTGATGTGGAATTGTACTGCCTCCCTGAGGTGGAATTGTACTGCCTCCCTGATGTGGAATTTTTACGTTCAGATGCTATTTTTTTACACTATGGTTGATTTCTATGAACGGAGTCACTTCCACGTTAAGTTCGAGTGTTTTTACGTTCAACTTGTCGCATGATTTTTCTCACTACGCACTGCTCGGGCTAGTAATTCACAACCGATGTTCCGTATTAGTGTTTTAAAGCGAACTACTCGAACCGGTGGTTTAATGCAGACTGACTTGCTTTGAGCGCGTTAGCGACGTCGCCCTGTATTTTCCCGCTAGTTTAATGACACTCTACCCTTATTGGTTTATCACTGTCACGGGTTGTCGTTCACGCTCCGATAGGTTCTTTTTAAACTGTTTTTAAATTTGAAATATTGATACACAATTACACAATTCTTATTATTATATTTTCTTAACTCTATTTACTTAATCTTATACATTGTTTCTTATTATACTAAAGCAGAGCATTGCTTTATGCACTATATTTTCTATTTTGCTATACGCATATGTGACGGTTGTCATATTGTGACTATTCGTCCTGTCACAATATATTTGAAGATTGAGATGTATTGTTATGAATAGGTGAGAGATAAATTTTATTGTAAATGATCACAGTAAGTGCTTAAAGGGGATAGAGCCTGGGTGTATTAATAAATAGAGGCAGGTGAGTTATTCAATTAATGTAAATGGAGTTAGATAGATAAGAATTTTGAAGAAAATAATACAAAGAGAGTATTAGATATTTAGGGACACAGTAGTTAGTGATTATCTGTAGAGGTGAGTAAAGTAAAAGTTAAACAAATATTTGTTGCTGATGATATTTTGTAGTCAGGGTAGTGGTGTAAGGAGTGATCAGCGTGCGGCGTGGCGAGAGATCAGCATGCGGCATTGTGGCAAGTGATAGAGTAGTTTAAGGGAGTGTTTGCCGATATTTTGGAGGGCAAATGGTGTATGTATATAGCCAGGTAGGGAACACACATCCTATTACAAAGACGAGCGGTGCCAGAGGATTTAAATGGAATTAGTGAAGGGGTTTATAATTGAGAAATTGGTGTCATGATAGGTAAATCTGGTTGTTAGTAGGAAGAAAGGGAGTAAGATTATAAATGTCTATTCAATTGAAAGCATAGAGAATACAAGTGTCACCCAGACTAATCAATGGTAAAAATGTGAAAGGTTACGTAGAAAATTCATAGCAGAAAGGTAATAAGAAATGAAAAAATAATAATAATAATAATAATAATAATGTAATATGAATATTAATAATAAATTTGAAATTGTGAAGAATTAAATGGTAGTAAATGATAAATAATTGATGGCTAATTAATAAAAGTTTAATTAAAATTATTAATTAATTAAAATGTAATGTTTATAATTTTATACGCAAATTTAAAGATGTAGGGTGTTTAAATTTTTATCAAAGTTAATAGTGAATTGTTTATTTTAATGTAATAATCGCAATGTTAATTAAGAGTGTATCATTATGTATTATGTTTATTATGTATTAGTGTAGGAATTTGTATGTATGTATAAATGTATGATTTTGGGGGTAGTTACAAATGTAACTATATACGACACTGAGTGTCAAACTATTGCGATTCCCTACATTTCGGGCGATCTCGGCCTTACCATCCCAGATCGTGGTTTTGGACGACAACCAGCTGTGGGCAGCAATTGTCAAACCTGACCATAGTTGGTTGCCTTTGAAATTGGTTAAATTTAGAAATTTAATGGGGTTTTTAAAAGGGGAATCTAAGATTATTTTTGAGCATAGGCTACTTCACCTCGGTAGGGGTGGTAGACATTAGGGGCATATTATAAGAGTAAAAGTAGGGGTACTTACCCTAAGTTTTTGTAAAGCTGAAGCAAGGATGGGAGAGAGAGAAAAGAAAAAAGTGCTCACTCCTTCTGCCTCAGTCCTTGTGGAGGCAACTGAACGCAACAGTTCAGGGGGGAAATAGTGTGTATGGAGGAGAAAAAGAGGGGTAAATATTGTTAACAGCGCCGGATTACTTACTATTAATAATAATAAAAATAATGATAATAAGAAAATGTTTCAGAATTGTGGAAAGAGGGAGAAATAGATGATTTTATTTGAGTAAATTTAGATTATGTGTTTGGATATTTAGGAAGTATTATTGCACTAGTATAAAGATTTGTGTTTCTTCTTGTTAATGGGAAAGGATTAATTATTATCGATTGGAATCGAAAAAATTTTATAATGTTAAGAGTAGTGCATTAAGAGAATGGAACTTCTGTATAATTCTTGTGGAGGTAAAGTAAAACCAGTGCTTCTTAACACAAACCAGCACATAGCTAAGGGGAAACAGATCAGTTAGGGATATGGTATTATACCAAGCCACTATTTTGATATTTTTGATTTATTGTTTCAGTGTTTGGTGATGTTGTGATGGCGGTCCTGAGCTGGCCTGCGTGTCAGAGCAGAAGCGTAAAGCGCCTGATTGGCCTTATGGTGTTGGGATCTCGTAGGAGAAGTCCAGTAAGGTCATGCAGGTACTGTCACCATCATCGGACCAAGGGTGAGTAATTATATTTTTTTTTTGATAAACAGTAAGGGGGTTGTGGCGACATATCCTAGCTGATCCCTTTAGGAAGTATGAATCTGTCAATGAGAGTTTTTATGCTTCGGCATAAAATCTTTCATTGAGGGGGTTTTGTAACAGTACAATTCTGGCCCTATTATATTTTGGGGAATAATCGATATAAAGTGTATTTTATTTTAAAGTCGCATATAAAAAAAATTGGTAAAGTTGTATTGAGAGTTTGCAACTGCGCAATATGGAGTGAACAAGGATTGCGTCAAGGTTGAGCGTAGACGTCCAGAAACAGCAAAAACAGTTGTCATACAAATGTGTCACAAGCTGCGCACATAATTACATCAGCCAAGGTTGCAATTACACATTTTCTACGCCTGCAAGGACCTAGGGCGAGTTACACAAAGGAATGACGACGTAGTTTGTTCCCCACCTCTGTATCGCATAGTTGCAAAACAAAGTCAGTCTCGACTCAGAAGTGTAGCGTACCGGCCGGTATTTCTCCAAACGCTAATTCCATCTAAATTTTACACAACTAAGTGTTGTTATATAATGTAACAGTGCAGTATTCATATAAACATGAAATAACAGTGCAACGTAAAACATAAACAAAAGTTTCCGTTAAAGTTTTTAACGTCTATTAGTGCATGTAACGATGCGACGTCTTCGAGATGCAGCTAAGTAGCAAACTTATAAAAACAATTTTCAATATTCTATTTTAAATTCAAATAAAATGAGCTCAGTTAGGGACGTCCATAAAATTGTACTGCATGAATGAGTGTGTGATTGCGTGAACATAATATAAATATAAAATTTAAGCAGTGCTGGGTTGTGAAATTATTTATAATTATGATATCATAAAAAATATAATTGAATATGTCATTTTGGAGGGCTTCTGAAATGTTTAAGGGAAATTTTTAAACTTATACAGTAGAACTGCGTCTCATGACGCAACACCAAAAGGCATATAATAGCGTGCTTATTTCGCACGGTAGAGTCTCATGTTTTGTAGTAATATGTTATTAAAACATAAAAAATATAATTGAATGTTATTTTGGAGGGCCTATTGAAATGTTTAAGGGAATTTTTTGACTTAATCAATGTAACTGCGTCTCATGACGTAACACCTATTGGGTGTATAGAAGCGTGCGTATTTCGCACGATAGAGTCACATGTTTTGTAGCAAGATGTTATTAAAAGGTAATGTCGTTTGGTAAACATTTCAAACAAGAGTTATTATTTCAAATAACACATTCCGCTATCTTCTGGTTCGCTTAAACGAATTCTGGACTTAAAGTAAGTAAATATTCTTGTATCATATCACGAGATGGTGCCCGGAACAAAAGTTTAATAAAATTATTGATATTACATATAAGATTTATTGGGCAGTAATAAAATAGTACAACAAGTTTGTCTGGGTCGCTCGGATTCTGCAAGAGGCGTTCCTTCTTGTTGATTTTCTAAGTTATTGTTGGTTGCAACTTCCATTTCGGATGTTGGTTGCGTCTCTTGTACGTCTATATTTGCTTCGGTGTTCGCCTGTGCACTATCTCCTTGGCTGGCCTTGTACCTTGTATCGTGTCTGTGTGTGTGAGGCATGATCGTTCTATTGTATTTGCCGGGCTAATTTAATATTTTTTAAAGCCGCACTCTGTTGGTCGCCACTTTGTAACTTTACGAGATCCCAGTATATTAAAATTTGATATAATTTATAGATTTGATTATCGACTGTTGTTTAATGGATTCTCGTGTATACATGCAGTGATTACCTTTTATGATAATTGATAAATATGATTTATTTAATTATAGTGTGATAATCTATTATGGGTAAATTATTAATTTGTTGGTTTGTTAATGAATGTAATGGTAGCGTCGAACTTGAAGTCGAACTCCTCTTCTGGAAAAATGTCGTCTGTGTAAGTAAAGTCAAGTGTTGTCTGGACAAATAAATTAATATAAAGAACACTTTTCACATACCTGGTTGTCGTACTAGATGTTCAGACGTTCACCGCCACTGAATAAACTGTCAAGGTTATTTTGACCAGTTTAAATCTTATAATCAAGGTTATGTAGCACCTTGAAGGTTATGTGGGCGCCATATGGGTTTTCTTCGAGAAAAGTTCCCATAAAAAACAAATTTCTAAATTTAAAATTGTATGTATTCACTTTTTCTGTTGTTTAAATGCTTATGGCATTTAAAATAATTTAAACAGTGTATGGAAAAATTACTGTTTCAAATGTACCTCAGTGTATGCTATACTGAGGTTTACTTATCTAAATTGAAATAATTGAACACAAAGGTTATGCTGTATAACATTAGGGGTTTATTATACCCTCAAAAATCAAATTGAATAAAATTACATTTACAATCATACAGTCGGATTTCAAAGTATCCGTCTGCTATCCCATCTAGCTCAGTTAAGAACAATATAACAACTCTTATGTTTATTAACAAAATTTAATATTATTTAACTAGATACCTCAAGGGTAAGTCCTTGTAAATACAACATAGAACGTTATTAATTGCTCTGATAGATATTACTATGATAGTAATTCATTTTTGGCCTCTTTAAAAACTTGCAATTATATTTTAGGTTAACGATAATTTCGTCTGCTTAGATCCTAATTAATATTATAATAACTAATACTAACACATAAATTCTTACGTCGGATTATTAAAATCCTCTAAATAAATGAATACAGTGTTCGTTATTAATTGTTTGATTGTTTTTGCATCAGTACAAACGTGTGATAGTAACGATCAGTGAAAAGACAGATAAACAATAAAATTGGTCACTGTACTACCTTGCTTTTTAATCTTATAGATTGAAAATAACCACTTTAACGATCGGATTATATTGATCGCTGAGCCTCCAGGTGGTCTAGTGGCTAACGCGGGCGATTGATGCGCTCGTGGTCCCGGGTTCAATTCCCGGCGGAGGTTCCGTACGGCGTGCACTCAGCGTCGTGAGGCAAACTGAGTAGGCGCTGAGATAACAGCGCCGCCTCCTGGCTGTGAATACCGCAACTAGCGGCTGGTGGCGCGTAGTACTAGCCATACACCGTCACACTAACACAAAAGCCGCGCGGTACGCCTTGGTCCTTAACGGACTGTTGAGCGGAGGTTTATTTATTTATTTATATTGATCGCTAATACACTGCACTTTAATCGCACTTGAAACGAGAAATGACCCTCTTCTTAATGAAACTGGGTTGTTTACTTTACAGGTTAAGTTCAATTTGCTCGTTCCTTTTACACGCACTGTCTAAAAATGTAACTAGCTTTTCGCCGCGTTACAAATCCAGGGAACCCTTCGTAATTAAACTCCGTTAATCAGAAGGGCTGCCTACGTTGTAACAGAATTGATCACAAATAATTAAAATAACATATTACTTACTAGCTGTGTAATTGTTTACTTTGTGTAAGGAAACAATGGCAAGGTATACAATTGATTTAAGCACTCCTCATATGTGTGTAACAAGAAGACTTCTCTTTATTCAACATTTAAGAAAAACATATACTGACTGATGCCATGACATTACTAACTCAATTATTAAATTATCGAAAGGTTTCTTTAAACTTTGGCATCAAACTAGATTCTATATAGTTATACCTCGGATCCGGGTGAACTTTCTGTATTAAAACTTTTAATTATACTCTTTTCATGATATTAGCTTGCAAGACTTTCTTTTAATTCAACATTTAAGAATGGTATTATTGCTTGAGTTATATTACTCTACATTAACATATAAACTGTTACAACGTATGAAGTTAGAATAGTTACATGAAATATTAATTAATAAGATATAATCTTATAAACATTAGATTTAATTTATAAGTCTTTACAAAGTTAATCATTTCTGAAAAGTCTCTTTCAAGATGTGTTGTGTAACAAATATTATTAACCCTCGATAGACAGGCTATCGAGTCACCTTTTAATTGGTATGCAGAAGACTCCTCCTGGGGTATCAGTCTTGGGAAACAGGAACAGCTACGTCGTCATCTCGGTCTGGCTTTCCTCTGTAAAGGGCTCCAAAAGTTAGCAGGGAGAACAATAGGTCATGTAGTTATCTACGATGATCATGTAGATTCTCGGATGTCCTGATCTGCATATTCTGTCACGTGCAGTAGAGTTTGTGGCTTCTGCTAGTTCACATCTCCGGGTATTACTTTGGAATAGTAGTTATACGTTGAAGTACGTAGTCATCTTGTGTTACACTTTTTGTTACGTTTCAATACTTTTTGTTTTACATAACTTTAAACTTATTGTCTATTCACATGACTACATTAATTAATACATCCAGATGCTTTAAACAAACTACATCTGGTACACTTTCTGAAGATGAAACCAAATATGATACACATATTTGAAGAGCATAGCTCTTACGTCTACACTGTACGGAGTCACCATTGCAAGAGAGAGAATTTTCGCTCCCTTCGCCAGGTACTGGACAAAAGTTAGTGGGACCACTTCCGCGCGAGAATATAGTTCCTAACTATATTTAAGTTAACATTTTTATTTGTTTAAACTATCCCTAAACAAATATATATAATTTAAATCAGTTGTTTTAGCGACTATTTATGTCTTCAGATTTTATTATTATTAACATTAGTTTTTTTTATCTTATTCTTACTCACACAAGACTCTGAAAGCATGTCGAGTCTGGAATCAACAGGAAAGCGCCTGCTTACAAGCAAAGGGTTAAATACGATATTAATAACGCTTTACAATTTATCTTTTTATTTGAGTATCTTATAACTAATTAACTATTGCTTCCTTTCATACTGAGTACATACAGGTATCTTATATTAAAACAGTGAGATTTAAATAGCTTAAGACCTCGCAACCTTAATTTTTAAAATTTTTTATTTTCTAGATTAATTCTTTTATTTAAATCGTCACATACTCCACCGCTTGAATTGCACGCTACGGTTTAGCTTTTTGAGTCTAACTCACTATTGGGCACTGGGATTAGTGTGTGTAATTTCTTTCACATAGTTGTTGCCTATAGTTACAACACAGTACACTTTATATTCTTATGAACTACCTTTTTTTTTTTTTTTTTTTTTTTTTTTTTTTTTTTTTTTTTTTTTTTTTTTACACTAAATATTTACACAATTAAAACACAAAACTCTTTCTTATCTCTATCACTTAATTTTACTACCGGTTTTTTGTTTGTCTTACTCTCTCTTCTGTAGAGTAACTTTCTAAATCTCTACTATTTAGAATTCTATCTTTTCTTCTGTGAGTCCTATATATATATAACTCATGTAGTTAATGAGTGTTAGTACCCATCTAGTTAATGATTATTCATTAATGCATGTTCCGCAGAACTGGAACTCAGGTTGATCAGGCCTCGTTTCCAAACTTTACGTTTTACATTTCTTACGCAGATTCAGAAATATAATTTTCTTTACTACCTAGTATTCCTTTTCCTTTTTTTTTTTTTTACTTTTATACTATACCGTCACTTCTTCTTATACAACTTTAGTTGCGAAATATGCGTTCTCCGCACATATTTCTGAGTTGCAGTTTCGCACAGGGCTACTGTAACTGGAGTTAGGTACTTTTGGATTTGATAAGGGCCACACCATCTGAATGATAGTTTCGAGGTGGTCTTATCAATCGCACTACTAATGGGGTGAGTCTTGTACATTACCAAGTCACCTACTTGGTACCTGACTGAGTTGCTATGATTACCTTTCTCGTGGTATCTTCTGGATTTTTCCAAGCTTGCTCTCAAGTTAGAGCGGGCTTTGTTCCATATTCTCTTTATCTGCTTATCCGTTATTTGCGGAGGCAGTAGATCGTGTATATTCCATCTTGTGGACAAAGGGTGGTTTGGTCGATACTTGTATAGTAATTCGAACGGGGTCGACTTGTGACCTTCGTGGTAATTGGGGACGGGGAGTACGATTAGTGGCAGTGTGTGAAGTTATTTAAATTTAGTGCACAGTTTGTTTTTCCTAATTTCCTTTAAATGACATTATTCATTTAAATGATCGCCTTCGTGAAATTCCCTTTTTCTTACTTCTTAAGTACTAACTTACATTTTAATCTTAATCCTAATTTCCAAACCTTAGATTGGAATGATCCCTACTTATCCGTAACTCACAACATCCCGGCCCGACTGACACCAGCTTACTCTAACTATGGAAGTTAGCTTTCAGCAATTATTAATGATCTTTGGCACATTTCAGCCCTATCATTTCCCTTTCAGTCGGCGCCGTTGTGACCTGTTACGTTACATATATAATCAATACTTGATTATATCTCATAAACTTATTTCTAATGTAATCTAAAGAGGATCCCATACTCCACTTTAGATCACTGGTTTGAGAGAAGCGGAATCTCACGAATATGATTCTCTTTTATCTCTTTTAACAATACTTAAACAAACTATGCGGGAGAGGAGACACTTTACAATGCATTGTAATACTCTCTAGGGGTGGTTTTTCAATTGTTCAGGCTAGCACCGGTTTAACACAATAGGGAGGGTGCGTGGCTGTTTACTACATTTCCTACAATACTGAACACGCTTTAATTTCTCTTACTTGCCACCACTGCGGTGTCTTCACTATGCAACGTTACTTTTTATTATTATTCTTTTCCCTTAATTACTTCTACACTTCACACAATTTTAGTATAACTTAGGATTTATTTAGCTCTAGTATTTAAATCAATTATTATTATTCACTTTATTATTTATTAAACTACTTTGGGGATTTAAGAAACGCTCTTAGAACTATCGTCTATTTAATCACCATATTTATTTAGCACACTTTATATTCACAGGTTGGTTCCGTTCCAATGGCTTACTTTTGCACTCTCCACTTATGTGCCCATATTTGCCACAATTATAACAGGTGGGTTTTCTGCGAGGTGGGTACTTGGTTTCCGCTTTATCTGGGTTTACAGTTAACTTACCAGCTTTGCGCACATAGTGAGGTCTACTAGAAACTTGTCGTTCATACGAGGTTGTTACATCAGGCAGTAGTGCTCGCAATTGATGTCTATTATTTTCAGAGGTTTTCATTGCTTCTCTATTTTGATCTGAGTACCATACATTTGAAGAATGGATACTGCACTGTTCCAGATCAGCAATCGTATTGGGTCTATTCATCAATGATAGTCGAGATCTATCTTCGGGTATTACTTTGAGATTCGGCCAGATCGACAAATTTTTTATTCGCCTGGTTAAGTGCTCTATTCTCTGGGTAGTCCGCAAAATTTTTGCCGGAGATTTCTCGTCTTGGAGTGTTTGAGACAATAAGTATAGTGCACTATACTTGGCAGTACAAATTTCTTTCTCGCCTTCATAATCGAGTTGGCTTAGATTGTTTAATTGCACGGGCGCATCAAATCCACATTCGCGAATTGAACTTCGTAATTCCGCGACTGTTACATCAGCATGGGGTAGTCCACGCAAAAGAGCTTCGTAAGACAGCTCGTCTTTTAATAACAAATCCGGGTTAAATTGGGCCATTTTGTTCTAACACATTAGCACGTACTTAAAATTAATACTATTATATTACACATATATTACATATAACAAATTCATAAGTAATCAATTTACACTAATTAGAAAAGAACAATTTCTCTTCTAAGGGAGAGACAGAAATCACACACATATCTTTCAATGTTAAATAGCCGATCAGCTGTTTACTGGAATGTAGGTCAGAGGGTGGCCTACATATTTAGTTAACAAAGGAGGGTGAGAGTGTGTGACAATGGGGTGTTTGCTTTTACATCTTATTGTCTACACAATGCGAGTGAATAACACCAACGATTTGAAACCGGTCGTTTTAAACTTGAGAAGGGGAGCACACTTTTGTACAACACATTTATTATTATTCCGCTTAGACAACACTTTGGCTTCGTTCATTCATAAACCTTTCTCAATTAAATAATTACTTATTTTGTTCACAAGTTTTAAATCACGACTTCTACTTAATTACTTTATTATTATTTACAAAGTTATTTTTATCAATATTTTTTTTTTTTAACACATACTAGTGTATGTAAGCTATGTAGTTGGACATACACTGTGCAGAATGATTCAGGAGACAACAGGTAGTAGTTTGTCGTAAACAAACCTGTTACAGATTGTTCGGTTGACCAAAATTGTTATGCTTGGTCATGATTCATGTATGCAAGTACTTACATCGAATTATTCAGGTTGTGCCGGTAGGAACCTGCATATAGCATTTTGCATTGTATGACGCTAATGACATTTTACCTTTACATACTACCATCTACGTATTAATACATATTACGTTATTTAATAGTGTATTAAATATGTTTTGAACATTACATTTATTAAAGTAACTTTCTGAGTGCATATATCAATATTAAACATTTAGTTATTAATCATACTATTTATGTTTATCCACGCATAAATAGTGAATGCAATTTGTTTGTGACACATATACACAATTAAAACTCTTTCCTTTGTTTCCTTTATTTATTTTTTTTTTTACAAGTAATGTAAGCAGAGTAACGCACTTTTGTTTGCGTCACGATGCTTAACAACTCTTTACATAAATTAGCAGAGTGAATGCACTTTTGTGACACTCTGTAAACAATTACCCTTTTATTTTTTTACAATTCAGCAGAGTGGCGCACTTTTGTAACTAGCTTTTCGCCGCGTTACAAATCCAGGGAACCCTTCGTAATTAAACTCCGTTAATCAGAAGGGCTGCCTACGTTGTAACAGAATTGATCACAAATAATTAAAATAACATATTACTTACTAGCTGTGTAATTGTTTACTTTGTGTAAGGAAACAATGGCAAGGTATACAATTGATTTAAGCACTCCTCATATGTGTGTAACAAGAAGACTTCTCTTTATTCAACATTTAAGAAAAACATATACTGACTGATGCCATGACATTACTAACTCAATTATTAAATTATCGAAAGGTTTCTTTAAACTTTGGCATCAAACTAGATTCTATATAGTTATACCTCGGATCCGGGTGAACTTTCTGTATTAAAACTTTTAATTATACTCTTTTCATGATATTAGCTTGCAAGACTTTCTTTTAATTCAACATTTAAGAATGGTATTATTGCTTGAGTTATATTACTCTACATTAACATATAAACTGTTACAACGTATGAAGTTAGAATAGTTACATGAAATATTAATTAATAAGATATAATCTTATAAACATTAGATTTAATTTATAAGTCTTTACAAAGTTAATCATTTCTGAAAAGTCTCTTTCAAGATGTGTTGTGTAACAAATATTATTAACCCTCGATAGACAGGCTATCGAGTCACCTTTTAATTGGTATGCAGAAGACTCCTCCTGGGGTATCAGTCTTGGGAAACAGGAACAGCTACGTCGTCATCTCGGTCTGGCTTTCCTCTGTAAAGGGCTCCAAAAGTTAGCAGGGAGAACAATAGGTCATGTAGTTATCTACGATGATCATGTAGATTCTCGGATGTCCTGATCTGCATATTCTGTCACGTGCAGTAGAGTTTGTGGCTTCTGCTAGTTCACATCTCCGGGTATTACTTTGGAATAGTAGTTATACGTTGAAGTACGTAGTCATCTTGTGTTACACTTTTTGTTACGTTTCAATACTTTTTGTTTTACATAACTTTAAACTTATTGTCTATTCACATGACTACATTAATTAATACATCCAGATGCTTTAAACAAACTACATCTGGTACACTTTCTGAAGATGAAACCAAATATGATACACATATTTGAAGAGCATAGCTCTTACGTCTACACTGTACGGAGTCACCATTGCAAGAGAGAGAATTTTCGCTCCCTTCGCCAGGTACTGGACAAAAGTTAGTGGGACCACTTCCGCGCGAGAATATAGTTCCTAACTATATTTAAGTTAACATTTTATTTATTTAAACTATCCCTAAACAAATATATATAATTTAAATCAGTTGTTTTAGCGACTATTTATGTCTTCAGATTTTATTATTATTAACATTAGTTTTTTTTATCTTATTCTTACTCACACAAGACTCTGAAAGCATGTCGAGTCTGGAATCAACAGGAAAGCGCCTGCTTACAAGCAAAGGGTTAAATACGATATTAATAACGCTTTACAATTTATCTTTTTATTTGAGTATCTTATAACTAATTAACTATTGCTTCCTTTCATACTGAGTACATACAGGTATCTTATATTAAAACAGTGAGATTTAAATAGCTTAAGACCTCGCAACCTTAATTTTTAAAATTTTTTATTTTCTAGATTAATTCTTTTATTTAAATCGTCACAAAAACATTCACTATTACTTGTCGATGCACTCTTGTATGATGAATCGCTGTTCTAATAATTATTTTAATGAAATTTAAAGTATTTACTACTATTATGTTGTAGTAGATTAATAAAATATAAAACAACATCGAGCCGCAACTGCTTAGCTCGTGATGAAGGAAGCAAATGCCAATTTTTCAGCATTTCTCTGATTATATACCCCTGGCTTAGATCGCGGTTAGAAACAAATCTCGCTGAGTAAACTCCTTTGTGATTGGTACAAAATACCGTTACAGTGACGTATTGTTTTTGTTAGTCGCCACCGGCGCGCTCTCTGTACCCGATTGTCGTTGTTGATGGTTTTCACCGGTAATTTCTTAAATCTGGTTAAGAAATGATGCTAACACTCACTATTAACTTATTACACTTTCGATCTCTAAATTATCATCATCAAATTAAAGCTTATTGTCTGCTCTTTATTTTGATGTGGCTTAATGCTGGTTTGCACCTAGCTTTCACTGACAATACATAAAAATAGTGTTTTGAAACATGGTTTCTTATTGTCGTCTGCTAATAATGCACAATGCGACTATTTCCCTATCTTTTACATTTGTTTAATTATATCTGTGTTCTCTTTTGAACGATATTACATGAATAAAAGTACATATATTATTACAATTAAAAGCTGTTTATAGCTGAACAATATCAAATCTTAGTCTAATTATGACAATACCTTAGTATGAAAATTCCTTATTCTCTAAATACATTTTTACATGGCCTACTCAATTTAAAGGCATATAATATTAATTGAGTGGTGGTATTTCACACCTTATTCGTTATTTTTACTATTCAGTAAATTTAATGTTCATTAGGGGTCCTGTTTCCCTATTAATTTACTGACATAGATTCGTTTATGCAGGGTCTAGATACAGTTATGGTACCCGGTTTATTCCCTGTTAATTGTTACTTCTAATTACATCTCATTTAATTAGGAAGTTGCTTATACACATAAGGCTTCCGTTTACCTTTATCTTTATTCTATAATGTTACATCTGGGTTGGTAAAGCTAGCTTTTTATAGCTTTGTGACTACAGCTAGTATAGTAATAGTCTTTGTTAATTATATATCATAGTTTTTCTATTTTCAGCCAAAATGCTGTTATTGCTATTACTGTATTAAAGTCATTGGTTATTTAGTTTCTATTTACATGACTCTACACATTAATGTCATGAACTGGCTCGCTTGACAGCTTATCTGTGAACTTTGCATGTCCATTAGTCATTGTCAGTCATTGTTTATAAGTTGTAGTGTCATGCAGTGTATTCATCACTACTTTTTGGGATCCCTCCTCTTCTTTCTTCTATGCTGGTCCCTTCTCTTCTTTGTTACATTCATTACAATGATTCACTTTATAACTTTAGTGTCATAATTTACCCTCTGGTGTGTGGTTTGGTTATGTAACATTTTGTGGTGTTACAATATATATATATATATATATATATATATATATATATAATAACACATACATTATTATTCGAATAAATTATGAATAAATTACGAATAAATTATTATTCGACGAGATGTGTAAACATCGACAAATGTAGTATTAACTATGTTCTATGTTCATGAGGATCTGATGATGACACATAAGTTGTCGAAACTCGAGTTATCCTGTATTTGGATTTTAAGAAGCGCGACAGAAGGTAATTAACCTGTTTTATAGTCTTAACCGCTTCTGGAGGCAAGTAAAATGTTCAAACTGTATAGCCTAAAGATTTGTGTAAATATCAAATTAATAATTTGAGTGGAACAAAATTAAATAGACGAGACTTCATAAAAAAGATATATCTATTAGACCTCTGAAACACAAATTCTACAACATAAAAATTCAGAAATATTATCTTTTGACATTTTAAATCAATGAATCATCAACAGTCCTCCTACAAATATAATAAATTTTATAATTACCAAAGTAATTAACATGCCCTCACTACATTTTTGTTGTCTTGAAAAAAAGGAGGAGGAGGAGGAAGAGGAGGAGGAGAATGTAATGGGGCTAAATTTACAAAGTAATTTTACATAATAATTTTATAAATTTTATAACATGTGAAGATGAGGCACCCATAAGGTGAAGCGATAGCCAGTGAGAGTTTCATAACCATATATGGTTATGAAGCATAACGAAAGTTTATTTATAGCCAGTGATTAACACCGCTAGTATTCTGTTGACAAAAATCAGTTCTTGGGAAGTTGAAAAGGTGACACTAAGCCAACGGAACTTTCCAATACTGAGGACAGGATGTATGGCAGGGAGTGGGATGAACTGGTTTCCAAGATGCCACCGAACGGAAATTGTAACACTGAACGCCAGTCGGCAAATAACATCTAAATAAAGCGGACGTGGGCAGTTCGCTCCCCGCCGGCTGAGTACCATTTTCGCCCGCATAAACCGCAAATCATAAAATGTGAAAGTTTAACTAATATTGGAACGTAAAAAATATAAATCATGTAAATAATCAGTGATCAGTAAAAAATTGGAGTAACAGTTTCGGCCATAAAAATGTAAAAGTGAAAACGATAAAACAACAAAACAGTGCACGCATCAGGAGACGGCCCATGTGGTGGAACTCTACGCATTTATAAGGAAAGTAAATACTGGCATTATATTAAATTAAGCTCAATAAAAAGAAATGGAGAAGTATGAAAGTGTGTGTGATTAGGTGAGTGAAGAATATGAAAATAATAAGAAGTGTTGAGTTTGCGTAATCTTTAATATACTTATTCGTATTTTGATGTAATAGTTTGGTGATCAGTTTTACGCCTTAAGGCGGAATAAGTGTTTTCATGACCTGTTTCATGTTGTCAAAAGAAAATAAATAATGTTATATTTTTCCTGATATACACATTTTGTTATTTGTGTTATTTGTATTTGCCTATTGTTCTCTGCCGAAGTACACTAAACGACGTCCTGGATCAACCTTTACACATAAAATCTATATGTACTTAATAATTAATAACTGAACATACTTCAATTGGCACCCGGTAACAGTGACATTGTAAATTAAAGTTGAAAATTTACAATTTAGTCGAAATGGCAGAGAAGAATGCAAATGCAAATTTATGCGAGAATATAGATGAGGGGTCCATCTTGGACGTTACACAAGATGATTTAGTAACAAGAAATGAAAATTTTAATGAGAGCGTAGGCGAAATAGCGAATGTAATTGAAACGGCAGGAGTTGGGAGTAGTAAGAATGATAATGTAGATATACTTAATCAATTAGCATTGATTATGGAAGTGATGAATAATAAGTTTGACCAACAAAATAAGAATAATGATAAGAATATGGAAATAATGAATAATAAGTTTGACCAACAAAATAAGAATAATGATAGTTTGAACACGAGTTTGAATGAATTCAAAACTGAAATCAAGTCAGAGATAAATGCAAGTAACATAGAGATGGATAATAAATTTGACGAAGAAAACACGCGTTTGAATGAATTTAAAACTGAAATGAAGTCAGAGATAAATGCAAGTAGCGTAGAGTTAAAAGCAGTGATAAATGAAATACATAATAGATTTAACAAACAAGACGAGAAATTAAGAGACATAAATAACGAATTTGTGAACATAAGAAGCAAATAAAAATGAGTAATTTAAGTATGAATAACCAATTTGAAAGTATAAGTGAGAGTTTTAATGTAGTGAGTGAGAGCTTCGTTGAAATAAATAATAAACTAGAGAACATAGAAGTTGAATTAAAACAGATAATTGGGTGTAGTGGTGTCAAAAATAATGACGACACGGGTGAGTGTGACAAAAATGAAAATAACGAGGTAACAGACGACCATGGTATCAATACAGGTAAGAATAATGATGGTAAAATAACGAAAACTTACGAAGAAATAATTAACGAGGTAAGTGTTAGTTATAAAAAGGAATTAACAAGTAGTAGTGGTAAGATAGTGGAAAACGAGATATATAAAAGTGATACAGTGAAAATAAATAGTGATGATGATAATATAGAAACAGTGAGAGAGTAGAAATCAGTGTTTATAAGTTAGAGAGAGAGTACGAAGAGTTATTTTGTGGATATAGAACAGAGGGTAAAGTTTTCCCCAGGTTTATTGTGAACCAAGATGTTTACAAATGTTTTTGAAGGGCGAATGTCCCTTATTGGAAAACAATGTGTTTTCAAGTAGTCCCTTAATTTTTAGTAGTTGTCCTGGAAAAGCCAGGAGGTGTTTTTATGATTTAGTACCCTCTGCGGGGAATGATAGAAAAAGTATGAAATGGTGTTACGATGAAAGGTATTTTGATAAGAAAATAGAGTTGTTTGAGGTTAATAGAGGTTATAACGAATTAGTAGAGAGGTTAGATATTGAGAGAGTTAGTGATATTAAGTACTTACCTTGTGAAGTAATTAGTGCAGCAAATGATGATAAGGTTGATGATATTGATTACTTACCTTGTGATGTAACTGGTATAGCAGCAGATGATAATAATGATGAAATTATAATTGACCTAATTGTGACAAATCATACTAAGGGTGACTTGACTATACTCGATGGTGACAAGTTATATGATGTAATAATATGGAATAATCCTGTTGATTATTATGGTATTGTAGAAAAGTATGAGAATTTAAATAGTCATGATATTGATAGAAATAATATAATGAATTTAATAAAAAATGAATTGTGTAGACGTAAGACCAGGTTATTATCTGGGTAAACAATTAGTGTTTATGAACGTTTATAACTATGTGAGTAGTGGTTTTGAATTGGACTGTCTTATGAAATGATTTGTGGTAAACGATAACAGATAATAATGTGGATTGTATATACTTTTGTGTTGATATTAAATGTAATGATGTAACAAGGTGAAGTATACTCAACTTTGTGAATTTTGTTAAAGTAATGAAATGTGTTTGATAAAATAAATGAATTAATTTGAAAGGAGATAATAAATGAAATATTGTACAAGATGAATGTTGATAACAAATTAAAAATTTTTGGAGAATTTAATGGCATAGTAAATGCTAAATAATTGATGATTGATTAGTAAAAAGTTCAATTGTAAATTAAATTACAATTAAAGGGTAATGTTTATAATTTTATATGCAAATTTAAAGATGAATTGTTTATTTTGAGGTAATAATCGCAATGGTTAATGAATAAAATGTTATGTAAAATGAATGTTGATAATACCTTTGAATTTTTGGAGAATCTAATGGTATAAGAAGTGGTAAATAATTAAAGGTTGAGTATTAACAGATTCAATTGAAATTAAAGTTTTGGAATGTTTGGAAATTTTATTCAGATGCAACTGAGATGTTTATTTTAATGTAATGAGGTTTATGTTCATTGTGAGTGTTTACTATGTTTTATTATGTTAGTGTGTAGGAATCTTAAACATATATTGTATATAAGATATATGGTAAATGCGAATCCCCATTTTCGGGTGGTCACGGCTTCACCGAACCCTGACCGTGGATTTGGCTTAATATTCTAAATTGGTGAACTTAGAAATTACAACTGGGGGTTAGATCAGGGGAATCTAAGATGATATAACTTTGGAACACGGCTATATACCTAAGTATGGGTGATAGACCGATTAAGGGAGTGTGAATATTAACTTAGTAGGATTACTGGTATCCAGGATATCAGTAATGCCGAATTTTGTATAACGCAAAAGCAAGGATGGGGGAGAAAGAAAAGAAAAAAGTGTTCACCCCTTCCGCTTCAGTCCTTGTGGAGGCAACTGGGCGCTACAGTGCAGGGGGGGTAATAGTGTGTGTGGAAGGAGGAATTTAAAATAAATTCATAATGTAATAAATTATAATGAATTAGGTGATGATGGAGAAGGTGGTTACTAGGTTGTTAGTAACGAGTTATTAGGTATTAAAATGAGTTACATCAATAATTTAGAGTGTGTAATTGATTTTCTGATGTAAATGAATGATGTTGTATTGACGAGGAGTATTTTATTTTGATGTATTAAGGAATAATATGAAGATGCTTAATGATTGTTAAGTAGGTAATTTGTTCTGATGTTGATTAAATATGTTTTACTCTATATAAGGAGTTTATTAATTTTGAAATGTGAATTATATAATGGAAGGTATTTATATGTTGCAATGGGAAATGTTTATTTAAATTTTGATGGGAATCAGAGCAATAATTTTGAATTTTGGGATAAGAGTTAACGAGAGAAGGTTGTACAGCTTATTGGTATGGAATTCTTATAATGTATTATGTTATCAGTACTTCTTAACGCACACCAGCACAGCTAAGGGGAACCAGATCAGTTAGGGATATGTTATTTTACCAATCCACTATTTGATATTTTTGATTTCATGTTTCAGTGTCTGGTGATGCTGTGGCGGCAGTCCTGTGCTGGCCTGCGCGCCAGAGCAGGAGCGTCAAGTGCCTGTCTGGCCTTGCGGTGTTGGGATCTCGAGAGAGAAGTCCAGTAAGGTCATTCAGGTAAGTTAACCAGGATTTTTAATAAAACATAAGGGGGTTGTGGCGACATATCTTGGCTGATCCCTTTAGGAAGTATGAGAGTGTCAATGAGAGCTTTTATGCTTCAGCATAAAAACTCTCATTGGGGGGTATTGTAATGAGGCTAAATTTACATAGTAATTTTATAAATTTTATAACATGTGAAGATGAGGCACCCATAAGGTGAAGCGATAGCCAGTGAGAGTTTCATAACCATATATGGTTATGAAGCATAACGAAAGTTTATTTATAGCCAGTGATTAACACCGCTAGTATTCTGTTGACAAAAATCAGTTCGTGGGAAGTTGAAAAGGTGACACTAAGCAAACGGAACTTTCCAATACTGAGGACGAGACGTATGGCAGGGAGTGGGATGAACTGGTTTCCGAGACGCCACCGAACGGAAATTGTAACACTGAACGCCAGTCGGCAAATAACATCTAAATAAAGCGGACGTGGGCAGTTCGCTCCCCGCCGGCTGAGTACCGTTTTCGCCCGCATAAACCGCAAATCATAAAATGTGAAAGTTTAACTAATACTGGAACATAAAAAATATAAATCATGTAAATAATCAGTGATCAGTAAAAAATTGGAGTGACAGTTTCGGCCATAAAAATGTAAAAGTGAAAACGATAAAACAACAAAACAGTGCACGCATCAGGAGATGGCCCATGTGGTGGAACCCTACGCATTTATAAGAAAAGTAAATACTGGCATTATATTAAATTGAGCTCAATAAAAAGAAATGTAGAAGTATGAAAGTGTGTGTGATTGGGTGAGTGAAGAATATGAAAATAATAAGAAGTGTTGAGTTTGCGTCTTTAATATACTTATTCGTATTTTGATGTAATAGTTTGGTGATCAGTTTTACGCCTTAAGGCGGAATAAGTGTTTTCATGACCTGTTTCATGTTGTCAAAAGAAAATAAATAATGTTATATTTTTCTTGATATACGCATTTTGTTATTTGTATTTGCCTATTGTTCTCTGCCGAAGTACACTAAACGACGTCCTGGATCAACCTTTACACATAAAATCTATATGTACTTAATAATTAATAACTGAACATACTTCAAGAAGAAGAACTGTAAAATATTCTATTTCTTAATGTAAAGCAAATATACATATTTTTTCATTTGTGAGGTTAGGTAATAACAGTTTTTGCTTTTTAACTTACTGTTCAAAGAAATAAACAGCATGGTTAGAAAAAATATGATTAAAGAGAATAACATTGAAAGCAAAGAACGTAACATTTTTTTAACACAAACAACACAAAATTTAAGGTGAAAAATACAATTATTTCTGAATAGTAAGCTTAAAACAAAAATAAAAAACACAGTATTAACAAATGAAAAATAGTTTTGTTATCTGTTACGTGGCCATTTTTTTTTTTTTTATGTTATTCAGTAAAATCTTTAAACATGACTGGAAGCAAATTTTGAGGAAAACACACAAAAATGGAAGACATATATACATCCCGCCTTACTTCGAGATTCCCGCCTTATATACATTCCCGCATTATTTTGTCTTTTCTTTTTCTTATGAGGATTCACGAAAGCGAGTATTATTTTAAAGGCATACTGGTTTCCATGTGTAACTTTAGTTAGCATGTTAACCTAACAACATCAACGTTTGGCATCACATGCACACATCAGTGTTATATTACTGCTAGTAATCAGTGTCATATTACTGCTGGTAGTATTGTCATTAAAAATGTGACAATGATACACGATTGCAATCATCAACAAACTATTTTATAACATACACAAATAAATTTTTACGATTTCTATTATCGAAATAAAATTATATGCGATATTCACTACACATCGATGCCAATAATTGCATAATTGAAATATCGAAAATGAGTGCAGGTACAGTTATTGGGAAAGTACCAAATTTTCAATATAACTATCCAAACAGCTGATTATATAAACAACAAACATAAAAGCAAAACAAAACAGAAGTAAAATACAATTTTGGTAATCAGGCCATTTGCTAGTCCAGTAATCCAGCACCAGGTTTATCCAGATATAAAAACTTCCATCTTCAAGAAGCGATAGTAGGACTGTGAGAAAAAGACTCATCAGCTCTAAGAACATACAACACATATTATCATAGATGACGAAGAAATATTCAAATCATGGCAGTTAAAAAAAGATAATCAGCAATTAGAAAGAGATTATAACACTACAAATGAACAAAAGACAGGAGTCCTGCTAATTTTTGGACACTATAACAAGATGACACTTTAGGTTCCTTCAGCACATTAATAAAAGAAGAAAAT